>PVIW01001226.1:0-295000 GCA_004026585.1 Noctilio leporinus
GACTAGCGATGTTGAGCATTCTTTCATATGCCTCTGGGCCCTTTGTATATCTTCCTCAGTGAGTTGTCTGTTCAGGTCCTTTGCCCATTTTTTAATTGGGCTGTCTGTCTCCCTGGTGTTGAGTCGCATTAGTTCTTTATATATTTTGGAGATCAGACCCTTGTCTGAGATATCATTGGCAATTATGTTTTCCCATACAATTGGTTCCCTTTGAATTTTGCTAATATTTTCTTAAAAATATGGAACGCTTCACGAATTTGCGCAGGGGCCATGCTAATCTTCTCTGTATCGTTCCAATTTTAGTATATGTGCTGCCAAAGCGAGCACACTGTAGAATATATTCTTGATCACAGAAAACCATAATAGAGCTTCGGAGAAAAATAAGGACCTAGGTCGGCAAACCGTCCAAACTAGACTGTGGAGCTGCCCCTGGGGGGCAGTTCTCCAACATTAGGTCAGGGAGAAACTTTGAGATAATCAGGTAAGTATGGGCCTTGAGCTCTCGAAAGACTTGGAACTGTTTCATGACCTAAAACATGAATATATTGATGCTGCCCTTTTTTTATGAAAGGATCACATCCAGATATAGGCTGAATTTTTCAGACCAAGCAGCCTGCACCAGGCATCTCTGACCCTAAACCAGGCTGACCCCACCCTGATCCCAATCCTAGGAGCCTGCTGGGTGCTGGAGGTCTGACACAAACTCACAGACCGAGTAGAATGGGGTAGCCAGGGGCTGGGAAGAGGCGGAAGGAGAGAGCTGTGGGCCACCAGGTAGAAAGGTGAGTAAGGAGGCCGACATTGCGCCATGTGACCGCATGTCTGCCGGTTCACAAGGCGGCACCAATGATGGAGGGCCGACCTCACCTTATGCTTTCTCACCACAGTGAAACACCATGCAGTCTAGAAAGCTAAATCCTTTTGTGCTCAGTCAGCCAAAAGGTCTCTACGTCCACGGGACAGTCATTTGCATCCAATTAACCTTCTCAAGGTGGTGGCTTCGGACTGCCAGTGATTCTTAGTTCTTCAGCCTCTCAGGTGGCGCCTAATACCACCTAGGGACAAGGGTGGTACTAGTGGAAACTGGAAGCCTACCCTGCACCCGGCATGATGGTCAACCTTGCCTATATTATCCCCTTTAATCTTCCCAGTGACTCCATTCCACTACTGAGGCCGGACGCTGGCATGATGGCAGAGCTGCCTGAGGCCTGGCCCTCGGGGAGCGGCGGAGTTCAGCCTGCGCCAGCCTGGGCGTGCGCCCCACCTCCTGCCAGTGTCCTGCGGAAGATCCGCGTGATCGTTCCACACACCCGAGCGCAATCTTCCTTTCATAAAGCAAGGCTTGTTTTTCCCGCACAAGACATGATTTACCAAAAGCTCTCAGATGATAGCAAAGCAGAGATGAGCAATCATGAGAAACGTAAGCAGACATGGTAAGGAACTACCAGCCTTGGTGACCTGCTCCGCCCAGAACCGCATTCAACCCCGTGGACGCTGGGGTGCACGTGCAGTGAGCTGGGGACAGGCTGTTGCTGCAGTGAATCTGCACGTGAGTCCCACTTACTAATTCGTCCGCAATTTCCTAAGAGGCGGAAATGTCAGCCTTGGTTCCCCGCAGCAGCTGATGAGTCCTACTTCCGGAAAAACAGAGAAAGAGTCAACATTTGTCCTCAAACGCAGAGAATCGTTTGATGCAACCACTTGGCCCTTCCCCACTCTGCTTCTGGCTGAGCCTGATGTCTGTCATGGCCCCAAACTTTTTCACTTCGATCTAACTAGCCCAGCAGAAACACTGGGCGCAAAGAGGACTGCGAATTTCCCACCGTGTAGGACACACACGTCCTACGAAATTCTGAAGGTCAAGTGCATCCTTCAGAGTGAGGAAAGTACCCACGATGTCAACGATGAGCCTGCTGTGGTTTGACGTTGGGGGGCAGGAGTTAAGGAATGTGGGGTTCTGTCTCACCCAAGTGTCTAGCTCTGTGACCTTACAGGGAACTACTCTGAGGGACACCTCGCAGTCCAAGTGTGTGTTTTCCTTCCACACCAGGTAAAACCACCCTAAAACGCTGAGAAAAGCCAGGCAACATGCTACACACATCGCAGGGAGAACTGTATTTTTAGAAGGTTCTCCCTGCCCTTAACATTTGGACACTCAAAAAAAAGGGAAATGAAGTAGCTCGAAACTAGATCAACATTCAAGCAAGGTCACCCCAGTAGAGCCTGTAACGCCGTTTGCTGGGCATGTGGTCATTTTGGAGCTCAGCACATGTCCCTCTTATCTGGCAACAGTGACAGGTCTGCTCTGACACACCGCTGCGACTTCCAGATGCCTGCTGGTGTCAGCCGTTGGCTACAAGTCATCTGCGCAGAAAACTGTCATAGCAGGAGAGGCGCGCGTGAGCGCCCGGCAGTGCACCAAAGGGCCGTTTGTTATTCAGCCGGCGACAGAGGACAGAGCAAACGGAGCCAGGGCTGGCGTTCCTGACTGTGGAGCATCGCAGCGCCTGACTTTGTGACCCTGCTGATGCACTAGCCCAGCTTTCCTTCGGCTGCGGCGGTGAGGGAGACCCTCAGGGTCACTTAGTCCTGATGAAGGCCTCTGGCAAAGTGCTGGACGTTAGCACAGACAGGGCTTCGGAGCAAGAGGAAAACGCCCAAGTGCCGGGCAGCCCAGCTGCGTTCACACTTCCCCTTGCGCCTTCATGAGCATCATCACTTCAGAGGCCCCTAACAGGGCACGAACGCAAGACGAAACCCAATTCTAGGTTCTCAGGCCGCCATGAAGGAGGCAGGTGGGCCCCGCTGGAGTCAAGTGACCTCCAGCTTCTGGGTGAAAGACAGAACCAAACACCACGGTCTTAGTCCGTGCGGTAGTCATGACAAAGTGCCACGGCCTGGCTGGCTTGTGAACAACAGAAATGTGTTTCTCAGGGGCTGGCAAGGCCAAGTTGCGGGGAGGACCCTCTTCCGCAGGCCAGACTGTCACCTTCCCTGGTGCCTCATCAGGCAGAGAACCCAGAGAGGACGCAGCTCCCTCCAGGTGGTTACAAAGGCACCAGGGTTTCCATTCATGGGGCTCTGGCCTGGTGACATCATCTAACCCTAAATTACTTCCCAAAGGCCCCACCTCCAAACACATGTTGGGGGTGGGGGGTCTCAACACACGAGTGGAGGCAGACATGAACATTCGGTCCATGACAATCGAGCAAGACAGCATTCAGATATAATTCACTCATGCAGAATTCTTAAAATCTGGGATGACTGCAGGCAATGATGGGACATCAGGATACTAACACAGCTATCACATTTCCAGTCACAAGCAGGGAGGAAGGGCGGGGGGTGTACCTGACCCAGGTAAGGCACTGCAGTAGGAAAGGAAGCAGGCACATCCACTGCAGAAAATCTTCATGTACCTGAACCAACTGAAATCCATCTGCTTTTTATTATCCCTGTGAGCTCGCAACTCTAAGCAAGATCAGTGATCAAATACATGTCACAGGGAGGGGAGTATGTCTTGCTGGTCTAAGTTCTGAATGGTTGCTGTTATTGCTAGAGAATTAGAATACCACAGATGTAAGCTACAAATTAACCCATTTTTATTAGTCATCTTTAACAAGCATCACGACCTCCATGGAAGTTCAGTTGCGGGGATGGCTGACTACACGGTTGTTCTGTGACCTGAGGAAGGCGGAGTTGCAGCTCCAAACTGCGTGCTTTGTCAGGGGCTCAGTTCCTACCTCCCCTGCCCTTTTCCTGGGCGAAACTGCACTCAAACGGTACATGCAAAAATAAAGCAGAACCAGTGACACAGTCATCACGGTGAAGACGGAGAAACTGACCCAAGGGACCATGGTTTTGTCATTTTACATGACCAGTTGGAGATTTGTACTCATGTTTACATTTTAATACTGTGGAATAGTTTAACTGGGAGGTGCAACATTTGCATTTAGTGAGTGCAAATTTTAGTTCAAGTATAAACATTCAAAAGACATGCTACTGGATACGAGTATTGTCTTGAAAATCAAAAGCGAGTCTCTAATCACTGTTCATCTTTACTTTAAAACTGTAAGCTAGGAAAATGAAATATGTCCTCGGGGGCATAATTTCATGATTTCACGGTTGTCTGGACTGCATGGAGAAGGATCTATTAACAAGCAATCTGCTCTGGTGGCAAATGTCCCAACCATGCCATTCCCTGCAAAGTTTCTCAACTTATCGAGCTTGACAAGGTGCATCTCTGACACTGCAGGGAAAACTTGACTCCCCATCCCACCTATGCTGAGCATGATCAATTAAGCTGAAATTAAGGGAAGCCTTTGTGCTGATGAAATTTGACATTAAATTCCCAAAAGGAATTCTGCAAAATGACATTTCCCCATAGCAGGAACACCTCCTGTCAATGAAGCCATTTGTGTGAGCTTGGAAGGGGTCCTCTTGTCCCCTCCCTTCCGTCTAAAGCCCTGTTAGGTTCCAGCTCATCTAGGCTCAATTAAGGGCCACAGGCTCTCAGTAAAGGTCACAGGCCAAGCACTGAAGTACCTAGGCTAGGCACACATTGCTTTGCTTCCATGAGCACCCAGGTCCCCGTCGGTAAAATGGAGACAGTCATATTTCTCCTCATGCTTGTAGCTACAGTTAAGTTTATGAACAAATTACTCTAACCTGACTTTGGGGACTTCATAGTGCCACATTTGCATAAATCATCAAACCTCATAGCTCACGAAAAAATCGTTTCTTAGAAAGGTGTGAATGAAAAAGAAATTTGATTCCTCACTCCTTTGGTTACCCAAATAAGTGGAATAATTTGCATTTAATACAATAAGATTTTATTTCTGGGAGATCAATGCAAAAACAAAACATCAAACAAACCCACATCACCTTTCCAGTCTCTTGGAATTAAAGGTAGAAAGTGTCATTATGCTTTTCAAAGCATGCCAAATAAAGAACTATGATTTCTTAAAGAAGATTTCTTTATTGAACTATAGTCCAAATGACATGAAAAATGTGTTTCTAAGGTAGACACCATTCAAACAAAGGAGGCAAGGGGGAAGAGCCAGAACAAACACTTCCCAGCTCTTAAGGTGACCTGCAGACCAGGACAGGCTCCTTGTGTCCATAGTCTCAAAGCCAACGAGCTATTGAGAAAGATGGACAAAGGCAGTTGGACATCTTCTCTAAGGGTAGTTAGTGCAATGGGCCAACTTGTGTCTCCTCCAAAAGTCACATGCCGAGTCCCTAACCCCTGTGCATCAGAACATGACTATACAGGGTCTGTCCAGAAAAAGTCCAGTCATTACCAATATAATGAGAACAGTTTGAGTGACATTGATGCAACCCAGCAGCCAAGGAGAGTGGACTGGAATGCACAGGCATAAGCCATGGTGACTTCACTGTACTAGGCAGCGGGGGTGATAGACACCATTGACTTAGCATGCACGTGTACCGTGTGGCTGTCACATTCAACATGACGGAGTAAAGCAATGAATCTGCATCACGTTTTGCATTATACTTGAACATTCCTTCACAGAATCTATTTGGATGATTCGGAGGCCACAGCCAAGGACAAGTGGTGGTTGGCACCTTCATCATGACAACACACCTGCTCATGCGTCACGTCTCGTGCAGGGTTTTTTGGTAAAACATTCCATCACCCAGGTGACTCAGCCCCCCTGCATCGTAGAGTTGGCACCCTACAACTTCTGGCTTTTCCCAAAACTAAAATCACCTTTGAAAGGGAAGAGATTTCAGACTGTCAATGAGACTCAGGAAAATACAACCACACAAAAGGGCAGCTGATGAAGAACTGTGTGAGGTCCCAAGGTGCCTACTTTAAAGGGGAATGAGGTGTCATTGTCCTATGTATGTTTCTTATATCCTCTTCAATGAATGTCTCTATTTTTCATGTTACATGGCTGGATACCTTCTGGACAAACTGTATAAATGGAGACTGGGTCTTCATAGAGGGAATTAAGATAAAATGAGGTCATGAGGATGGGCCCTAATCTGCTATCACTGGTATCCTTATTAAAAAAAAAAAAAAAAAAAAGATGGCTCAATAGATTGAGCACTGGCCTGCCAACCAAAGGGTCACCAGTTTGATTCCCAGTCAGGGCACATGCCTGGGTTGCAGGACAGGTCCCCAGCCAGGTCCCCAGCTGGAGGCACATAAAAGGCAACCATACATTGATGTTTCATTCCCTTTCTTCAACTTCATCAACAGGTGGATCTTGGACTTCAAGTACCCAAACTGAGAAAATAAATCTCTTGTTTTCTAAGCCACCTAAAGGGTAGTGTTTGTTAAGGTAGCGTTAGCTAGCTAATACCTAGACAGACACAAGTTCAACCACATTCTAGTTGATGGAACTCATGACACAATGCTTTCTTTAGACTCCTGCTACTCAGAAATGACAACTGGTCACGTTAAGTGTACTAATTGAATCAATGTGACAATGTCCATAAATAACTGAATCCCTTTTCATTGTTAAATCACTTAATGTTGTTAAAGTAATGAGCACGGTTTATTATAGGCAATGTCTAGTTGTATGTTGTATTCCAGAGCAACAGCTGAGCAGGGCTGCTGAGGGCAGGACACCGTGGACATTACTCATTCACAGGGTCACCAGGAGTCAGTTAGACTCAAAGGCATGTAGCACGCAATATGTCTAAATTGGTATGATGTGTCATGTATTAATTGCACCCCCAAATATTAATCATATGACTCCCATTTTAAATTTTCTATAAGTGGCAGAGCCTGGAGATGGTATAAATACTTGATATCTTTCTGTTCACGCACACTCACTCCCAAATTCTCTCTGATCTCTGAGATGTACTCCAAAATGACAAAATCCTGGCAGCTCACTGCCCAGCCCAGGGAGGAAATGTACCAGGATCAAGAAAGGGCCCATAGCCTGGCTCGGGGGATGTAAAAACAAGAACTACCATCATGTTACAGGCCAAAAAAACAGGCACCAAATATATATTATTTATATTAACTATTTGATATTTACAACCCCTTAAAAATGCAATCCCCAACCAACAATTGTTGAAATAGTATTATTTGAATGCATTACTAAACTTTATTTCACTTGCTTCTTTTTTATTTTATTGAATGTGTCCACTGGACTAGTTTTAATTTTGTGTGTGTGGTTTGCATTGCATTTCTATTGACTAGAGTGGATCTAGTAAGTTGGGTTTCAGGTTCAGGTTGAAGGGAGAAAAAATTTGACAGGAAAGGACAAAGAAGAAGACATTTGTGGAAAATAAAGGATTCCTTGAATCTAAACAAGACACTGGAGTTTGAAAGGAAAAGGAGGGAACCTATCAGCATATAGACATCGAGTCTGGGAAAATCAATTCTGCCCAAGGGGGAAGAGGGCCGGCTGTCCTGGAACTGAGACAATGGGCCTGCAGAGGAGCCCTGTGGGGGGTGCTGTGTGCATGCCCAAGGCCTGTGTGGGTGCTGAGGGGTCACCTATGGTCACTCGATCAAAGACCTTCCTTGCTGCCCTGTGGCATGACACCAGCCATGTTTCTCACGGGCATGGCGTAGAGACTTCACCACCAGCACCTAACACACCACCTACTTACTGCCCCTCACAAGGGGCACTTGCCTGTGTCTCAGACCCCGCCCTCCAGATTTCACAACCTATGGAAAAGTGATGTCATTCGAGTTGACTCTTCGGTGGGTGATGGGAAGTCACCCATGCGTGTGACAAACAGCAATCCTGAGGGTGAAGTTGTGAGGGACGCCCAGCTTCTTGATCTTTCAAAGCTGCAGCTGCTTCACACCATGAGTGTGGCAATGTGAGCCCCAGCACACCAAACCCAAGGGGGTTTCCACTCCTCTCCCCAGTTCCCTGCAGCTCAGAGAGTGTTGTCCTTGCTACTGTCACTCCTCTTTGAGCCGCTGCTAAAACTTACATGCAATAATATCCCACAGTCACGCATGAGAAGGGGGAGATGCACACACCCCCACCCCTATGCTCGTCTTTCCTCTGGGGCCACGGCCCCTGCAGGGCAGGAACCACGGGGAGACTTCCATTCTTTCTGACACTCCGCCTGATGGGCACAAGCGCCGCCTGATAAACGTCTGCTGAATCACTTGTCATGTGAACGGACTCAATCTCGGCACATTGATTTTGCTGGAGGAGTTTCCAGGCCCCACTTGAATGGTTCGTGCCAGTCCTCACGCAGACAGGAGCCCCCGGAGCTGGTCCGGCTCTGCAGGCTGGAGAGGGGGCCCAGGTCAATGCACGACGCCCGCTGCCCCCAGACACAGTGACGACGCTGCCTCCCCAGCCCTTGCGACTGAGTGGGGACGGAGGCTCCTACTTCCGCTGGCCCTTCCATGTCACTCTCAGGAGGAGCGTGGAGCCGACTGCCCCCAAGAGATGCTCAGCATGGAAGCTGTCGGGCCAAGTCCCTGGGAGCCACGACTGGTTCCCCTTGACACCTCAGCCCAGACACCTGGTATCCAAGAGTCACTCTCGAAAGAAGGAAAGTTCTCCGGTCTGTTCACTCACCACCTTGCGACCCGCCCAGCCTGAGTCGAACTGCCACTCCACCTGTTCCCTGACTGCAGTCTTGTGAGACCCCAGCGGAGCTCTGCTCAACCGGACCCACCGCAGTTCTGTGTTGTCGAAGCCACGAGGTTGGCGGGGCACCTGTTTATCCTGCAACCGCCCTTCAAATGTTCTCTCTTTTCTTTCCTTCAAATAGAGGTTTGTCTCAAGCTTTGCGGCAGGACCACTGTCTTTCCTTCCCTCTGCACCACCCTCCTTCGTGAGCCCATCCGATTGCATTTCAGCTCCCCAGAGGCCGGGACGTCTGAGTTTTCAGTTCCAGCCCAACTCTCCTGCGCGTCAGCCTGAAGTAGCCGCCTGCCACCCACCGTCCCCGGAGCCAGCTCAAAATCAACGTGCCCCAAGCCGGGTCTGTCACCTGCCCAATCTCCTGACTCCCATCTCTCTGTGGGTGGCTTTATGATAAAAAAGCCAGGGGTCAGGCCAGTGTGACTTTGGGGTGTTTTCCAAACCACTGCCATCCGTCATCTCAGAGCATGTCCTCGTCACAGCTCCACTCCTTACCGCAGCCCCCAGAGTGAACCCAGGCCCCATGTCTAGCCCCTGTGGCCCCTCTCCCTCAGTGTCCACCCTCAGGCCTAGCTCACCACCTGACGGCGTACATGCCAGGCCCACCGGACCCAGGACGGTCCTTGGTTCATTCTGTCCCTCCTCTGTCCACTGGTTCTTCACCTCATCAACCCTTCATTTCTTAAGGAGACCTGTGCTGTCCCCGGGCCTCCCCTGTGAGCTCCCATGATGCCTTGCAGCCTTGTCTGGCCATCGCAGTTTCTGTGTGTCCTTGTGATGAGACACAGGGTACCACCCCTGTCTGGGCGATGCTCTGCCCCTGCCACCTGGCGTCACATTATACAGACACAGGGACTTTGCTTTTTCACCCTGGTGGTGCCAGCTTGTACAAACGTGCCTGAGACCATGTAGACACCCAGTTTTTAAAATCTGTTTAAAGAATGCAAATTACCATAGTTTTCAAATAAATACAAAAATTCCCATTTGCACCCTTCAAGAAAAATTCTCAACTTAATTGAAGTGTTGGGTCATGAAACTCTTTTTTAATTGTTTTTTCCCTGGCTTTATGATGGACAAATAAAACTGTACATATTTAGGTTATTCAACATGATGTTTTGGGTTTTATAAGGTACACGCATACACACTGTGACATGATCATCACAATCAAGCTATTTAACACCTCTGTCACCTCACATAATTACCATTGTTGTGGTAAGGTCACTTACGAAATTTTCGGCAAATTTCAAGTAAATAACGCACTAATGTTCATGATAGTCACTGCATTAGAAACATTAATTAGACCCTCAGAACTTACTCATGTTGTAACTGAGAGTATTACTAATTGATCAACACCTCACTCCTCCTCCCCATGGCTCCCACCTTTACACTCTCTGGTTTCATAAATTCGACTTTGGCAAATTCCACCTATAAGCGAGATCATACAGCATTTGTCCCAGGGTGACTGGCTTATTTCACTCACCATAATGTGCCCTAGGGTTATCCAGGTTGTCTCAATGGCAGAATCTCCTTTACTTTGTATTACTTAATAAAATTCCATATATATCATTTTAAGATCCATTCATCCATTGACACACGCTCAGTTGTTTCCTGTTGTGAACATGGCTGCAATGACCGTGAGAGTAGGTTTAGCTAGTCAGCTTCTTGATTTCATTCCTTTGGATATACCCAGAAGTGAGATTTCTAGATCACGTGCTAAAGCCAATTTTTAATTTTTTGAGGACCCCATACTATTTGCCATACAACCGTTTCCTTTTCTCCACACCCTCACCAACACATTTTATAGTTTACCTTTGGTAACAGCTGTCCCCACAGGTGTGAGGAGGGCAAGTCATGATTAGGAAGCAGCATCTTTCATTGAAATTCAAGTGTTCTGTGCATATTAATAAGCACATTCTAGGGGGTCCTCTTGTGTTTCAATTCCATTTTAGGGTAATTACAAACACAGCCATAATCTTTCTGCTAGACACTAGTAAGACATCTCTGTTTTTGTTAATGTAGCACTAGAAGATGTAAATGCACACACATGGCTCATAATATATTTCTGTTGCACATTCCACACCAGACTATGACCTCTTCAGGAAGAAAAATGTTTTTCTTCACCAATTTATGTCTGGTTACCAGAACATCCCCTGAATAGTTTATAAATATGGGAAGGAAGAAAGGAGGAAAGGAAAGGAGGGAGGGAGAAAGGAAGGGAGGAAGGGAGGGAGGAAGAGAGGGAGGAAGGAAAGAAGAAAGTATGTTGATGAAATCTGTAAGACAAGGAATGATTTGAAATGGATAAATGTCATTTGTCAAGATCAGAATAAGGTATTCTTCCCTTTTACCTTTCTGCCACACTAAGTTGACAGGTAGTTGATTTTTTTAAGAAATTGAACACAAATTTAGTACTGACTATTTCTCTAGAAAAACTAGGAATTACTGCCTTTCATGAAGGATTTGAAGAGCACCGTGAAACTCCACCCAAGGCTGCTGGGCACCGGGGCGGAAGCCCACCCCTGCTCCATGCGCCCATCTCTGTCTGGAGAGGCACCCACTCCTGGGAGGGCTGGCTGCCTCCCCACCCTGCGGGAGCTGACACCCACAGATTTCTTAAATGTCAGAGGTGGGTTTCCTTTGGTCCTCCCCACCTCTCCTGGGTTATTTTTAAAGGATAATGGACTGCGATGACTCACCCACAGCCTTGCAGGAAAGGAGCAGACGTGCACGTGTGGTTTGCAGCGTTAGCGTTGAGAAAAGTCAGCCCACCTGCACCTGTCCTGCTAGGAAGCCGTCCTCCACCTGCACTCCCAGGGCTGGGGCGGAGCTCCGCCCCACAAGCGTCCTTTCTGCTCCTTCTGAGACTGTCCTTGAGTGGTTTCCCACCGACTCTTCCCCCTTCCACTTTCTTCACCTCTGTCTTACTCTGTCTGCGGTCCTTAACTCTTCGTCTGCACATGCTTTTTGAATGTGCACCGCCACTCACCCACTTCTCCACCTGCGGCTGAGATCACTGTGTTCACCCCCGGACCCCCTTCCTGTCCACCCAGCACAGGACTGGGTGACGCCCGCCCCGCCCTGGAGTTAGAAGGGTCTCTCCAATCCCGCACAAGCATGTCCAAATCTCACCAGCAGCTCCCCCCTCCAAATCGAGGCCCCAAAGAGGGCCTGGGGCACCTGGAATCACAAGAGGAAAGAACCTCGATTCCGGAACACCACAGGAACGGCCACCGACAGTCCCCTGCAGTAATTAGGAGGACACTCCTTGCTCGCCCTGAATCCTCCCGAAGGAGGACGCAGCCGGAAGACGTCTGCTGGGCTACTGGCTGCTGACCACCAAGGTCGAACGGGCTCTGCTGAGAGTGGGTGGCTTCTCAGCAGAGGCCAAAGAAAGATGCCCTGGGTCGGGAGCTGTCCAGGGACGGAAAAGCCACCTGCTAAGTGAAAGGGCGAAGATAGGCACTGGCCGCAGCTCCGAAGGCTCAATGAAATGGCTCAGTGGAACAAAGAACTGCCGCAATGCAGCAGGGCCAGCTCAAGGGTGTCACAAAGTCCACAGTTTCAGATAAGCCCACACTGTCCTCAGGCTGAAAGTCCTGGGCTCGAAGCAAACCTGGAGCAGAGCCACCAAGGCCTGTGGGACACATAGGGACCCTTCTGCACGTGCAGGAAATGCCCTGACAGAAAACCTAGAAGCCCAGTTTTCTCTTTTTCACCTTTTGATGCTAACGATGAGCTTTTGGGTCCCAAACTCAAGGGAGCAGAAACAGCAAAGCCTGGGTGACATTCAGTGAAAACGTGCTCGCTGCCATCCCTGTGGGTGCTGACTCAGGGCACAAGGGACAAAGGACAGGACACCACAGATCCACCCAGGGCTCAGGATGCGGCTTGTGATGTCTGATTGAAGGTTTCAGAATGGTCACCCCCGGGCCTACTCTACACTCATTTCACCTTTCCCAGAGAAGACTTGTGTCGTGACTATACCTCCCTCTTGTGCCACTGAGCATGGGGCAGGGGGTGGGGGGTGCACTCCCCTGAAGGGGCTGCACTGGCCCTAGATGCTGTGGCTGTTGGTTTTAGGCTGAGGACACTGGGGAGGAGTGCGTTCTGTGATGGTCAGAGACTGACAAGTATGCTTAGTGGCCACCAGAGTGGACATGACAGCTCTGATCAGAGGATGTGGGCAGCACCAACCCATACAATGCCCTCACGGCGACCCTCAACTCTCTCCCTCACCGGCCGGCCGGCCTGGCAGGGCCCTCGGAGCACAGGTGGAGGTGCCTGGGTCCCCGGGTGACTGCATGGAAGGCCACTCGCTGACAGTCTGCACTGTCCAATTACATGAGGGGAAATAACCATGCACCACGTTAATCCACGGAGATTTGGGGATAGTTTATGATGACAGTAAGACTGTTTGAGGTCATAAAACCCTCCTGACTAAATCTAGCGGAGGCAACACAAAAAGATGCTGCGTCATTCAATTCTACCATAAAATTGTTACAACCGTGCAACACATGGGCGTTCACAGGAATCCGGAAACCAAGGAAGCAGAATGTGCTCCCTTGAAACTTGTCTGAAGGGCCATAATCTGTAAAACACTGACTAAGCGCCCCTGCCAGGAGAGGAGTTTTCCGGCAGCCACCAAATAAAAGAACGAGACATGGTCCCTGTCCCCAGGGTGCTGATAATCTGCGACAAGATGATTTATAGCCACTCATAGCGCTCAAGTGACTGCCCAGGTGATTTCCTTTCCAACCCCTTTCTCCTAAAAACGGACACGGATATACAGATCAGCAGCGTGCTTTCCCAAAACATGAGCAGGTTGCCAACTAAACAAATGCACCTCCATTTCAGACCCATTCCCATGCGCTCAAAACCATCTTGCAAGAGAACAATGAACGGCCGAAGAACAGGCAGCAGGAAAAGTAAGTAAAAGGCAGAACGTTTGCATAAGAAAGCCCCCAGGGTGGTAGATCTCGGTTTCCCTGGCAGATGCCCCTCCGCAGGACCTCAGCTAATTGTATACCCCTGTGACCCCACAACTCCAGGACTGCATGACATGTTAAGGATGATAGAAAAGGGTCCAATGACCAAGTGTGCCCAGATGATCCAAGTCCTGCCCCTGACAACCCTCGCGCCGCCTCCCACTCCCAGCTTCCCGGGCCCCGTCCCACCTCCAGCCCACGGTCACTGAGGTGCAGCCTCTCCAGCTGCCCCCTCTCTCCTCAAACATGAGCACTGAACCAAAAGAACAGGGTGGTGATTGTCGGGGTGAGGGAGGGACAAGTGGGTAAATGGTGATGGAAGGAGACGTGACCTGGGGTGGCCATCACAACACAACGCACGGATGATGTATTAGAGAACTGGACCCCTGAAGCCTACATAATTTGGTTAACCAATGTCACCCAATAAAAATAAAATAAAACCAAAAAAAAGCCATGGACTATAATGGTAAAAAGTACAGCGTTTAAGATCAACAAACAAAGATTCCGAACACTGGTTTTGCGCATTAAAGCCAATTGGCTGCGGACACACCACTTGGTGACGTCACGTCCCAGTTTCCTCAAGTGAAAAGCGGTGCCATCTAAAATGTTGGCTCCACCAGCAACAAGTGAATCAGGCATTTGTTTATCAAGTGTTAGTTAGATGGCAGCCAGGATGTTACCGATGGGCTCAATGACATATGTGGGTAGCGTTGGAAAATGTTTTAAAAATCTCTTCGCAACCCAGGAAACCTTTCCACAAGGGTAGAAGAAAAAGAACGCTTCACTATTGAATAAGCACCAAGTCCAGAACGTGATGAGCCTCCCAGACCAGCTAGGAGGCTGCAAAGGCAAAGGAAACCTTGGTGCATGTGGCCACACAGACCCCAGGCGTGTTGTACTTGTTCTCAAGACAAATGACAGCAAGTCCTCAGTCGGAGGCCTGGACATCCCATTGGTCACAAGCAGCTCATCCTAGGGTCACCTGGTAGGTGGGGTGACCATCTGTGTTGGCAAAGGAAAAATAAATTTCTCAGGAGGTGATCGGGGAATTTGGAATTAAGAGCCCCAGGGGGCTTGCAGTGTCTTCCCTGATGACCATGTTTCAAAGGGTGGCGCCCAGGTGCCTGGAAAAGACTCCCCTGTGTCCAGGAGCTGCCCGGTCTTATTTAGCTTTTAAATAGATCCTCATACTTTTTTAAGAGACGGGGCAAGAACTTACAACAGAAAAGTTTCTACAGTAAATGTTCTAAAATGCGGAAGGGGTACATCACTTCCCTTATTTTTAGAGAGACTTAAGCCTCTTATTTTAAAATGTCATTTATCCTTACCATCAGTTAGCTACTAAGGAAAGGCTTCTAAGAGTAAAGAACAGGAAGAGAACTAGGAGGTAACAGGAAGTGTGTTGCTACGTCACCAATTCAAGCACCTGGAACATGTTGATACTAGAAGACGTGTCAAGAATCCCAGCAGGAAATGCATGTTCTTTGGAATAAATGTGGTGGCAGAAGTGCCATCGGATGATGTTGGTAACAGGGATCGCTCACTCCCGTGCCCAGTACTGGCTTCTGGGCCACTGGCACTGGTGAGCAAGACCACTCCCTCCTGTCACATCGAGTCTTCGCAGGGAAACGTCTCGACAGAAAGACAACATTGCTTCTCTGCCCAAGAACCGTTGGTCCAAGTTGCCTCAGCAGCTTTAAACACGCTGTAAACTTCGGTGACGGGTTGTACCAACGAGGGCCGCCCCCTCAGACTTGAAAATCTGCAGGCGGATGAAGGAACAGCTCAGCTCTCTGTGTTGTTGGAGATTTATATTTTCCTCCATCAAATCTGATGCCACAGAAAACGCAGGAAGATTGAGCGGAACAAAAACCACTCTGGCTGGGGACTGAGCTCAATTCACCGAGCAAAAGGCTTTTTTCTTTTTCCTCTTTTTGTCCAACAATAAATGATTTAGTAACATACTCCTTAAGTAGCAGAAAGTAGATAGCATCTTTCATGGGTATTTCTAATAAAACATTTGATGCTTTGAACTGGAACTCTTGGGCCTGCTTGGCTGTGGCCACAGTCCCCTCTTTTAAAAAATTAATGTCACTATGTTAGGCCCTGCTGGCTACTCCAGGCAATCAAAACAAAATGCAGTATCATCTGGCCAGTCCCCTACACCATTAACTAGCTGGATATTTGACTTCGTTCCCTTCATCAGTTGCTTTTGCAAGAGATTCCCAAATGCCCCATGTTGTACCAGCTTCTAGATTCCTCATTAACCTCTCAGTCATGCCAACGCTGAAGCGCTTGCCTTGATTGCTTTCCTATCTACGATCGGATGAGGGTAGCCGTCAGCAGGAAATAAATCAAGCTGGAACAGCTTTAGAAACTGTCCTGTGATTCCCAACTCTGAGTTTGCAATGTAGGCTCTGAAATGGGGAGGGCAGGGCGCAGAGTGGGGACCCAGGCGTGGACCCCACACTAGCCTTTCAGCTGAGGTCACATTAATGTCACCCATGATTAAAGGTGTCTGGGGGACACTTAGCCCCTCCGGCCAGAGGTAAAGACAGCTGTCACGCCTACCTCCTTGGCTCCTCAAGGTTCATGGTCAAAAGACTTTTCTTCATTTTCCCCAGGTAAGTAAGTATTAAAAACATAGCCCTCTCGGTGGTGGTGAACAGGAATCAAGTCATCCTAACAGTAAGAATTACGGAAGCCTGGGGACAATGTCTTCAGTGCTTGGAGCATCTGGGATAGCAAGGTGTCCTGTCGGTGGGTCTGCATGCAAAAAGGAGCAGGCGCTGGCCTCACTCGTCAGATGCACAGGGGCTTCTCCTTCAGGTGCCCCTGGGCCGTTAAATGGTTTGGGGTCTTATTTCCAGACAAGCCCCATTGAAGCAGCACACCACGCAAAGCAAAGCGGACCCTCAAGTTCCGGCACAGCAGTTGCATAAAAGTGAGTCGCGCAGACAAGGGCGCTTTCTCCGGGGGGCCGCTCGGCACACAGGTCACCCACCCCGACATGGTGACAGTCCAATGCGCCAGCCATCTGTGCACTTGGGGACCAAGTGTGAGAATAAATACCCCCCGCCCCAGGGGATGCCCATGGCGTGAACAAGCTGCCGAAGAGCAAAATTCCCGAACCCCCGAGCTGACATGAATGATGCCTGCGCCTTCGGGGGTCAGCAGTCCGATTCCGGTGCCAACGGTGGGCCATGGGCAGGCTAAGGAGAAGGTGTTTGTACCAAATACCCAAGAACTAAAACCAGGCTTTGTTTCCAAAGGAGTTTTCCTCTAGGGCATGGGAAGCCCACGTGTGCAGAAGATGGGCCACCGCACACAGACATGTATTGCAACCAAGATGGCCCCAGGGCCATGTCCGACCTCCCAGAGCAAGAGGGGTGGGAGAAGGGGGCCAGGGCACCTGCCGCCAGGATGGCGAGGAAGAGCCGCTCACTGGGACATCCTGCAGCACCTGGACCTGCTTCAACGCAACCACAGCAGCGACCACGGCTGGACAGGGACCCGTGGGTAAAGCACCGCCCTCAAGGATCAACTGCCCGCTAATGCAGGAGTGTGTCCTGCATCCGTGCTGAGGCTGATGATTCCACGGCCCTGAAACCCACGCTGACACCCTGCTTGCTCTTCCAAGTATTAGCCACTACTGTGGACTTTCAAACGATGCTGGGAATTTAGGTGCCCGCTGATGTGGGCATGGACAGCCCCAAAGAGCTGGTGACACCCCGCAAGGAGCCCCCTTCAAAGATGAACCTTGTGGGCATTGGCCCAGGCGCTGCTGTGAATGCAGCGTGCAGGGTGGGCGTGGATCAAGTCTGCACCCTGAGAATACACACAACGATAAAAACCAGAAGCACTGTCACTAAAAACACAGGAAAGACAAAACCAGCGTTAATCTGAGCTAATCCATTCTCAGATCAGAGAAAATTCCACTAAGTCAGAAGGAAACCAAAGTGGGTGAAGAAGAGAATAAAGCTGGCATGTGACTGCTGCCTTTCCCAGGGGTGATGTCACCGATGAGTGGAGGGTGCATCTCAGAGCTACTGCAGTTTCCTGTCCCCACAGCACCGGGAAGCACAGGTGTCCTTCATGACAAGAATGGCCCTCGCTCCACGCTGATTAAACCCAGGCTGATTCTTGAAGGACACTTCGGCCTGATCGCTTTCTGCACTCTGACCATCTCCTTTGTAGGGGTGTCCTCTCTACAGGGACAATATGCCACAGCCACTTCGACCTGCCCTGACAAAAGATGACATCCAAGGGAAAGAAGGAGGCCAACTCTTGGTGTGCTCAGTGCTCTTGTATCCCTTTGAGATCATCCTGTGCAGTTTGGATCCCCCGTTTTTCAGGGGGGCACAAATGAACAGATCTGCTCAGAAGAAACTGCTCTCATTGAAAGTTCTGGGCACCTTCCCACCGGAGAGGGAAGGCGTGGGACAGCGCAAGTCAGCCGCCTTCACCTGTTAGGAGGATGGCAGACAGAATGACAGGATGAGCCTATGAAATTCAGGACTAAAGGGGGCCCCCTTCACAAGTTACCAGCTTCTCTTGGGGTGCAGTGGAAACTTCTCCATCCTATGAAAGCCCTTCTGGTGCAGCCTCCCAGGGCCATGTTCTCCCAGCCACGGTCCCCAGTCTGTGGGTCACCAACCCCAATGGGTTCCAGGCTCCAGCTGTACTGAGAATTCATTCAGTTCCCCAAACACCTGTCACCTCTGGGTGTGCCTGGCCTCTGGGTGGCCGTTCCCTCTCCTGGGGGCACCTCCCCCACTGCCATTGCGGGCAAAGTGCAGACCCTTCAGGTCACAGCTTGAACTTGGCCTGGTACCCGCCTGTACCAGGACAAAGCGGGGGCAGGCTGGGGGGCCCTCTTCTCAGTGCTCTCAGCGCTTCCTGCCCTGCACTCCGACTGTCCAACCTCCCACACTGGGCCCCAGACGCGCAGAGGATGCGAGGTCTGGGTCCCTCTCTCAAACCACTCCGCTCCCGGGGCCCAGGGCAGGGAAAGGACTAAGTGGATAGATGACCCCATTCTTCCACTAAGAGACCGCTGAAGGCCAGTGCAAGAGGGCTGTGTTAGAGAGAGGCTTCGCTGACACCCAGAGAGAACGTCCTCCACCCTGACCTCCTAGATGGAGCGGCGGCCGCCCCCGCCCCAGGGGCTCCACTGGTGTGGGTCTCACGCCCACTCTCCCCGAGAAGGAAAAAGCGCAGACCCACCTCCAGGTGGGCTCCCGCTCACTGCCACTTTCTACCCCGTGGATCATTTCCGAATTAATCAAGTCATTTTTTTTTTTTTATTCGTGAGACAATTGTGAAAGAAATGCGTAGAAGATCCCTCCAAATGATTGGCATTTCACACTCTGAATCCCACAGGTTTCTCCAGGAACTGAAGCTTAAAAGGATTATAAACCTGTTTCCAGCATGCCAGTTAGTTAGCGTGGCAGCACTGAAAGGACACTCTTTGCTAAGAGCTAATTGTCTCCTCAACAATAAACATGTCCACTTGGCCAAAAACCTCAAGGGGTGACAAAGCGCAAGGCCCATCCAGAAAGGACCGGGCACACCAACTGTTCTAATGATTTGACATGGGCTCGATACTTTCGGGAGTCAGTGTGGGGGTCTGAGCCCTTCATTTTTACCTTGGAAGGGGGAAAATAGGAATTACTCCCAGGACTGAACAATTAGTAATCTCTCCCTCTGCGTTAATACACAAGGCACAGGCTCTTCATCCATATTTCACGTGGGATATAACCAAGTCCCTCTTGCCGGTGCTCTTCTCTAAAATGTGCTTAGGAAGAGATGATGTAGATCAGTGTCTGTTAAGTGTTCCGTTTCTGGGCTCGAAGCAAAGGGCATGAATTTAGAACCGGACCCCAAAGGTAAATGGGCAGCCCATTGAAGAGGTTCCATAGGGGGCCTAGGGGTGTAAAATAGCCAGAAAAGCGGGCTCCTCCCAAGGGTGCTGCCCACCCCGGGCTCTGGCAGTGCCTCTCCATGGCAGCCGGACCATCCCCTCCAGAGGCCACTGCAGGCACAGGCTGGGGGCATGAAAGAGCTGAATGGGAGGAGGAGATAATTACCAAATGCCTAGTCCACTTTATAACAGCCTGGTAAAGTTTATTATTAAAAATGTCCAGCCTATAAGTCATGGGATTATTTTTTCCAGCAAACTAGATCCTGAACAGTTCAGGGAAAATGAACTGCTTCATCTGCACTTAATCATGACACAATATACATGTTTCAATTCTCCTGTTAAGTATGCAGGCTGATTTCCCCGCCTCCCCCCCCCAAAAAAAGAGCATTTTTCTGAATGAATTATGTTCATAAATGCCTGTGCTACATTTAGTCTAAAAAATTGGGTCACATTTTATTTTCTGAGAGTATTCCCTTGTTCATGCTGGAGACCCAAAGGTTTCCTATATACTAACACCGTGGCACAGAAAGGGTGGCATTTCATGCCCTGGCTGATGTGGCTCAGTGGGTTGGTACGGGCCTGTGAACCCAACAACCGCTGGTTCGATTCCCAGCCAGGGCACATATCCAGGTTTCAAGCCAGGTCTTCAGCCAGGTCCACAGCTGGAGGCAGGTGAAAGGCAACCGCACATTGCTACTGCTCTCCCTTTCTTCCTCCTTCCCTGCCCTTCTCTCTAAAAATAATAAAATCTTTTTAAAAAGAAAAACAGGAAAAGGTGGCATCTCGATCCAACTCTATTGCCCTCAGAGCGGAGGCTCCCTGGAAGATGGTCGGCTGTTGATGTGAGTGGAAGCAGCACGAGAGCCCCAGAAGTGGCCCCATGTGTCTTATTAAGGACAATAGTGCATCTAAAGGAGTTTTGGAAGCTACTTGAAAAGTCTCTTCTCAACATGAGAACGTTTCCTTCTTGCACATTCAAAAGTCACTCAAGAGGGTAGAAAAGAAAAATGCCACCGTAAGGGCAGCCTGTGCTGCTGTCCAAGGTACTGACAAGAGATGACAGGCGTTCCTCTAAAATTGTGCAGCCGTCATGAAAATAACCAGACACAGAAAAACACCTGCGCAAGTGTGTGCGGTGACTCACACAGCCACTCCCAGCTCTGCAGCTCTTGTCCACCCACCACCCAAGCACGTGGCGTGAAACCATGTAAAACGCTTTCCGGGGGGTGTGGGCCCCTGTAATTACCCTCTGGAAGCTGCACCGTTATTTCAGTGAGGCGACCACTGTCCCAGACAGGTGTCAAATTTCATCTCAGAGCTTCTTTATGGAGCAGCCCACAAACCACATCATAAAATATCGAATTCATTACTTTTACTTGCCCAGGCTTGCTAACCAAAAACTACACTCTCTGGCTTGATTGTGCCATTATCAGGACACTTGGTGTTAATGGTATTCTTCTTGAGTCTTTCCAGACCTCGGACTCACACTCTCTGATGGTGAAAAGGCATCATCTCTGTGAATATGTAAAGGAATGTACTGACGTTCATGAGGGTCATCTTCTGAATACAAAAGTTCCGGAGGCAGGATGACCTCCTAACGCAGCTGCTTTTAAAGTACAGTTATAGAAGATTATTAAGGAACTTATCTGTCCAAATATACAAAGATGACTAAACTGTAATATTAAGTGAGACTGGATGGCATTTCTGGAAATATTTTTAAGTTACCATATCCCTTAATGGGTTTGTCTCTCACAATGGAGAATAGATACCAAATACATGGAGATAATTATTTTTTAAGCTAATACCTAAAATATTATATGGATCTAGGCAAAAGACTACAGCATAAGAATTTTCTCTGACACAATGTTATATTATTTTACTGCACATAACAGCGGTAGGTAAAAGAAAAGCAACAAAGAATAGAACACCATCCAAGTTTCCTCCCCTCCCCCCAAATTAACCAGCCAAGGAATTTGGAGTTGTAAAAATATTCTTTCACTTTTTTTCAGACCACCCTCCCTAGGAAAGTGTCTTTTGTTCTTAAATTATCAAAATGCTTTCTTCCGATCTCAAGTGAAGAAGAACTAGATTGAAAGGAAAGGGGAATTAAGTTCCAAAAAAAAAGTGATTGGAAGATGCATGCAGAGGACAGCATTTTTCTTCCACGCTGGAAAGGAGAGAGGAAGCACTGCTGTCAGTGACATGATGGAGAGGTGTACTGCCAATGAGGGTGACAGCGCATGCCCCACCTCCCGGCCCCCTGCTCTCTGGCACTGTGTCCTGTGCCACTTGAGTTGGAGCCTTCAGGTTGCCCTGCTTGCTCCTAGCAGCAGGGACAACCCTGCAGTGCTAAGTTAAGAACTGTTCCTACAGAGCAATTCATTCTGCTCGCGGTCCCAGCTGCCACGGGGCTGGCTCCTATCGCTAGCCTTGGCAGTCATATCCGAAATCTATATTTATATACCATACGGGTTTTGGTGTGAATTTGTTTTTGAGGAAAAGTGCATACCTAGTGCTAAGGTTTGATCTAGTCAATAAATCATACCAAAAATATGTGGAAACTTGGCTGGTGGGGCCTGGGAAGGGTAGTAGCAAATCCAGGAAACCAACTGATCTTTGGTCAAGATCCAAGTAGCTTTCTAGATGCAAAATTAATCTTCTCATCATCTGGAGAAAACTGGGGTAAGGGTGACAAGATGATAAAAAGGAGATAGATAAGGAGGAATAGAAAGGAAAAAGGAAGGAAAGTTGGGGAATGAAGAAAATTAGCAAGGGAAACGTGAGTTTCCTTCTCTGTTCTCAACAGTCTAATCTGCTGGGTAAAGGGGCTGGGTATGAAATTATCTGTCTATGGTGCTGAGATCAAGGTCACATCTGAGTCTGGCTTTTAAAAATCAATTTCTTTCTAGCAAATCCTTTTCTAAACTCCCAAGATCACACCCTCGTAAATCACTACTAACATATCAAACCTGTGTGTAATATAAAATATTAAGAAATACACCATACCATTCCACAACTAATAAAAATATGAGACAGAGATAAAGAAAACTAAACATATATTGAAGCAAATAAAATCTTGAAAATTTCACCCCAGAAGACCAGTGTAGACAAGCTGAAAAGCAATGAGCTAATTAAAGTCCATCCAACAAAGTTACATAAAGGGCAACAAAGTCCATTATAAGAAAATAGGGGGGAAGAAATAGTAAAAGAAAAGAAATATAATAAATTTAATCAGAGAGTAACAAAACAAAACTTGGTGTCTGAAAACGCCAACAAAATTGATCAACTTCCAATGGTAATGATCAAGGAGAAAAAATTCAGTCAATATTGTAAATGAAAAGAGGCACACCTTAATAGAAATTGAACCATTGCAAAGATTTTTAAAGGATATTTTAAACAAATGTATGTCAACGAATATTCATAAATTTAGGTGGAATTGGCCAATTTTTAGTAAAACACAATTTACCAAAGCTAATTCAAGAAGAATTAGAAAAGCAAAACAGTTCTAAAATGTGCAACATTCCTACAAAGAAAAGTGTAAGGCATTATGGAAAGAAATTAAAGAACAGGTAAATGAATAATGGGACAAAAGTAAAAGACTCAAGATTCTAAGTGTAGCAATTTTCTCCAGGTTGCCGTACATATTTAATGCCACCACAGTAGAAATTTCAGCAAGGCTCTGGCTGGTGTAGCTCAGTGCATTGAGTGCCAACCTGTGAACCAAAGCATTGGCAGTTTGATTCCCAGTCAGGGCACACGCCTGGGTTGCAGGCCAGGTCCCTGGCTGGGGGTGTGTAAGAGGCAACCCATCAACCAATCACACACATGGAAGTTTCTCTCCCTCTTTTTCTCCATTTCCCTCTCTCTAAAAATAAATAAGATCTTTTAAAAAGTACTCAAATTTTTCATAATTGACCCATAAATTAACCAGAGATTGAGTATAAATCTTATATGAAAAGTAAAATAGTAGAGTTTTAGAATATGAGGATCTCCACATCCTAACCTCTACCCAGGGAAAGAGATTAAAGAAGACATAAAACACCACTGAGCATAGAGGGAAAAAAACAGGAATTGGTTTATGATGTAAAAATGAAGAACTTCTGTCCTCAAAAAATGGCAGATGAGCTGTTCACAGTTATGTAAGTTGCCTGAAGCCACACAACTCAAGAGAAACCAGACCGGGAGATGGAGTAGCCCCAGGCTCTTCCCACCAGGTCTGAGCTGCGGTCCCGGTCCCTTCAGAAGGACGGGGTCCCCCTGGGCTCACTTCCTTGTCCCACGTCATTTAGCTGCCACTGAGGCATTGAACTACGCACATGCCCAGAAGCTGTTTCCCAATTCCCTTGAAACGGGCCCGCACAGCTTCCTACAAAACACCCAGGATGGGCTTGAGCTGCCAACCAGTTCACGATGACAAACGTGTTTCTAATCTGCCCCAGAAATCATCTTGATTCTTAGTCTAGAACCATAAGATTGAAATTCATTTGAAGTCAGGAAAGCAAGCCCATTTTTTATCACCCTAGACGCTGTCTCCCAATATTCACTCCATGAGCACTGTACCACATTAACCTGCAGTAAATGCTACCCTCATGTCCTGAGGGAGTCGCTGTCCAGCGCGAGAATTTATATTCATTCCAAATGCATTTATATGCTCAGGTTGATCTTTAAAAGCCAGTCATCCCACATGCATATTTAAATGGGAGGGGGGAGGAAGAGAAGTTGTGATGAGCTTTTTAATGCAGTAAGACTTTTCTTTGGGGATAGGATTCCTCAATCATACGACACCAAACATGTCTAAACATGGATGACCAGTGGATTCCCAGAGATAACCTGAGAATCAGAATACATTTGGAGGAGCCATTCGGGAGTACAGGACCCTCCCTTCCCTGTGTCTGCCACCTGAATTTAGTAACAACACTGGAAGATTCTTTTGCGCACGTGCAGAAAATTTGTACCTTGACTATTAATCAACAATGCTTATAGAGATTCCCCATCAGATTTAACACTATCATAACATCAGAATACAAGGGAAGAATGCATGTTGAGGAGCAGACAGGTCGTTAAGTAAAAGGAAATTTTTAAGCCACGGAAATGATGCTATTAGGCATTAAGGGAAATTTGGAAAGTCTGAATTTAGGAAGGAATGGCTATGTTTGCCCTACAGCTTTGTGAGCTGTTATGCAAACGTTGATGTCTCAGGTGGTAATTATCACGTTAACAGCTGGCACCAGAATTACTCCTGAAAGTCCCGGTTCCATTTCCCAGCAAGGTGGGGCCAGAATCACGCTCCCCAGTTTTCTGTGAAAGGAAACCATGCTGCCCTCAAAACTCATGGCCTCACTCTGGAGCCAGCTGCCCTCCAACCTCCAGGATTCTGAGCTGTCCCCCAGCTTCCAATTCTGAGCTGGGCTCTGGGGTTGTGGAGCCCTGTCTGTCACAGGGGGTGGGGTTTGGACATACAGAGGCACACCTGCCAGATGGGAGAGGTTGGGAACACCCAGGACCAGACTGCAGAGGTGACCTGGGGTAGCCCGCAGGATTTACTGTTAGTCAGGAAAGTTTGGGTATTGAGGACTCACTCCGGGTACAACACCACCAAACTCACCTCAACTGGTTCCTTCTCACCACGTCTAGGCTTGGGGAAGAATAGGGTGACTGGAGCCAACAAATGTCACTGGGGACACCCCTTGATTAAATGTGATACAGAGAGATGTCTTCTCCCATCATGGGAGGGTCACCAAGGCCATGCCACCACCAAGGCCATGCAAGCAATGGTGGCAGGTCACTTAGGGCGGCAGAAAGAGTCAGGATGTCGAGGCAGCCATGACACCCAGACCCACTGGCTGCAGGCGTCCCTCGCCCCGTGAGCTCCCAAACATATATACGGTTCCTTTGACATCACTAGCGCATCAAACCCTCGAAACCAGGGAGCTCAGTTGGAATATGACTCGTGGGATGTTTGAAATATGGACTTGGCTACCCACAGACAGTGTCATGAAATGCTCAATATTGTGGGGCTCCAGCCAGGTGTTCTGTGCCCCTAAGTGACCCAATACAAGGTGGAAATTGTCACATTGCAAGAGAGATGGGCCTGCAGGTGACAAGAAGGGGAGTCCTCAGTTGAATGGAGTCTAAGGCTCAGGACGGTTTTCTGGACACAGGTAAGTACTTCAGAGAAGCTCGGAGCTTCTTCTGAAAGACAGGACTTTTCACCATCGGGCAACTGCAGGGTGGGTCTCAGGGCAGGGAGACCTGCATACCTGTGTTCCCAGCTGATGAAGTGGAGAACTTCAGGCAAAATTGATTGGGGAAAGACTGCCATTTAAATTCAGTGGGTCAATTCTTTGGCAAAGCTACCGCCCCACACACACCTTCGTGAAGCAGAACAGAGCTAGCTGGCAAGTGTGTGCGTCGAAGGGCTACCCTGCCCCGGGCTCTCTGTCCCCAGCTTCCCCTGGACATCTACCCAGGCCTGGTCCCCCTTGCTCCAAGCCTAAGCGGCTGGACAGACCCCCACAGCCCTCTCAAAGCAGCAGTACGTGAAAATGAAGAACTCTCGGTTTCAATGATAGAACAAAAGTGGTTTACAACTTCAACACTATCCAGAAACGAAAAGTTCTTTTCCCATATTAGACAGCAAGAATGAACTCCCCTGGTCTCGGTAAATCCCAAAATAGAAGAGCATTCTTATCCCCGTTCACCACCTGCCGGCTGGTGACCTGCACGTAAACAGATGGCGAGACTGCGCGTGTGTCTGGTCCCCAGTAGACACATCACAAGGCGATTGGCGCTCCAGGAAGGAAGGATAAATATAGGCTGCCTATTGATCCCCTCCTGTTCAGTCTCTCACTGCCAATGAGCATGGAACGTTTGATGGGGAAGTGAAAGATCCCACCCATTTCTATTCTGCAGGTGTTTTACAAGGGAAGCTAAAGACCCTCACTTGAAGTAATAAAAATCCCACCCTCTGAGAGGTCTAAATTCAACAAGGGAGAACCGAGAAGTATACTCTTGCTGAGGAAAAACAATCAATTTAACAGGCAGTAAAATCGGTGCTACACACGATGGCAAGATGATCTCTAGGTTGTTCTTGAATTACAAAATAGAACTTGAGTTAGACAATGGACTTCTCCACACATTTCCGTGATTGTTTGAAGTCCGCATCCAGGAGCCTTTTCCTTGCACTCACATACATTTTTACCCACATTTCTGCATTTTCTGGAAGCTTCTGAGCTGGTGACGCTCAGCTCTGTCTTCCTGAACATTTCCTGGATCTGCACACCCTAGTGCCCTCACCTTTGTGGCCCTTGAGGCCCACCTGGTGACCAGCCCTGCAATGATGAGCAACTCACATAAAGTGTTCCTGATGTGCCCTGATGGTACAAGATAACCTTTTAGGATTGGTTGATTTGAATTTTTATTGAACATGACTGTTTGCTACGGTCCAATGCAAAGACATCACTCACACTGATGGCAGAGGCCACAGTGGGATGTGACTGCAATGGGTTGGTGGTGGATTGTTCCAAGGCTGCCTGGAGGGGTTAGAAAGCTTCGGTGGATAGTTTCACCTTTATTTTTATAAAGTTGGCTTTATTTTAAGGTATTATTTGCAAATAGTTTTAGATATTAAAATGTTCTAAGGAGCTGATAACAAAAATTTTTTAAATTCTTTGTCTCTTGATCTTCTCTACTTTATTCTTTTCCCCAAAGAAACTACATTCGACCCTTTTAGCTATTTTCCTCTTGCTGATATTTCCAAATTTTATATACGAGGTCTCTCTAGAAAAAGTCCGGCCACTGTTACTATGATGAGAATGGTTTCCATGACATCAGTGGAACCTGGCAGCCACGGGGTGGACCGGAATGCGCATGTGTGAACAATGACCACTTCACTGTACTAGTCAGTGGGGGTGGTAGATGCTGTAGAGTGAGCATGTGTGCTGTGTGGCCGTCACGGTCAAAATGACTCAGTAGAGTAACAAAGCTGCATCACATTCTGCATTAAGCTTGAACATTCCTCCACAAAACTATTCTGGTGACTCAGAAGCCTGCAGCTACACGTAACTGGTGACTAGCAGCTTCGTCACGACAACGCACCTGCTCATGCATCACATCCTGTGCAGAGTTTTTTGGCGGAACATCAAACCACCCAGGTGACTCAGCCCCCCTCCAGCCCAGACTTGGCATCCTGAAACTTGTAGCTTTTCCCAAAACTGAATCACTTTTGAAGGAGAAGAGATTTCAGACCATCAATGAGATTCAGGGAAACACGACATCAGGGGCAGCTGATGGTGATTGGGAGAACTGTGTGAGGTCCCAAAGGTGTCTACTATGAAGGGGACCAAGGTGTCATTGTCCTGTGTACAATGTTTCTTGTATCTTGTACCTTTTTTTCAATAAATGTCTCTTTTTCATATCACATGGGTAGACACCTTCTCGATTTATATATATCTATAAAAAACTATAAAATATGTCATTTATATACTTAATTCCCAATTATATATAATTACATATACTTAATTCATATATATTTAATTTTCAATATATTACATACAATTTTCAAATTATATATTGTTATAAAATATTTCCAAATTATATATTATGAAATTATACATATACGTAAAAATAATATATGAGGATTTCCACATCATAACCTCTACCCAGAAAAACATTATTTAAACATGACATAAAACAACACGAAGCCTTGAGAAAACACATGATGTGCTTTACTATGTAAAAATAAAGAATTTCTGCCCCTGGATTTGTTTCTGTTGGGGACCCGCATTTATCAATGTTTATATAAGTCCTTGTTTGGGGTTTTTTTCTCCAGAAGGCCCGCCCACCTATTACCTAGAGAGGTGCCCACCCTCCTCATGCCACCTGTCTCAGGACACTGTCCGCAGGGGCCCCATGTGCCCCAGCATCTGTGCTGCCCACATGGGTCTCCCGGGATCAGGGCGGCAAAGCAGCCATTTCCTCCCTGTCCCTCCCCCACCTCAACTGTCAACCCTTCATGGTTTCCTGGATCACCAACTTCGAGTTTTCTTTTCTTTTGCTCCTTCTCTATGGGATGATTTTTAAGAAAAGGAGGAGAGACATATCTTTACTATGCCCTACTGAAACCCGAAGGCAATGGGATTTTTTAGTCTGATCTTTTGACGCCAGTAGAAAACGTGCTATTAATTACACTCTAGCCTTTTTCTGCTTTTAAAGTAGCAAACACACAGCAGCCTGCGTACAGAGACTGATTACATCTAAGCAGGTGCAGGTCTGGGCTAGGAATCATTTTGCTAACTGGAGCTACAGGAAAAATTCTTCCACACTCAGTCTCTAAGGCAGCCTTATTTCCATTAAAAGAAAAAAGAGAGAGAAGATAACATTTTTCTAGTGAGTTTTTCCATAATGAGCATCCAAGAAAAATCATTTCCAACTGACTGCTAATCCTGTGTGAATTTACTAAACGGTCTATCTAAAATAACCCGTTTCTGCGACAGTATTTCCATCTCCAGCATGTCAGAGACCCTCTTTGCGCCTCAGGTCTTACGAGGCCTGGGAAGCCTGGCTTCCGCTGAGGCCAGGGAAGAGCCCGAGACCAGATGCCTGACACCTCTCACTGGGTTTTCCCTATGGGGATTTTTAGACGAGGAACAAGTAGTTTTTAATCATGGGCTTTATTTGAAATTCTGATATATAATCAGAGATTTACACTTCAGATTACAATACATATTTCTTAGGAAGAATATATTTTTATTTATTTTCTTTAATTTTATTATTATTATCAGAGAGAGGGGAAGGGAGGGAGGGAGGAAGAAAGGGAGAGAAGCATCAATGTGTGGTTGCCTTTCACCTGCCTCCAGCTATGGAACTGGCTGGAGACCTGGCTTGCAACCTGGTTATGTGCCCTGGCTGGGAATCGAACCAGCGACCTTTGGGTTCGCAGGCCGGCACCTTATCCACTGTGCTACCAGCCAGGGCTAGAGAATATATTTTTTAAATCTTAAATCCTCCGTGTACCTCTAACTCATAATACCAATGCTCTGCTATCTGGTCAAAGGGAAAAAATCAAACATAAATGATGCTGAGAGAAAGAGAGAGAGAAAGATTCCCTGCAGCAAGTTAAACGGAGCTTTCTGCACTTTGCTATTGAAATCTTGACAAACATATTCATATTTCAGCATTTCACAAGAAACGAAGTTTTCTAACTTCTCTCCTGTCAGCCAGAACTCTACGCAACTCCAAACACGGGAATGATTCGAAATTAAAATCGTTTGCCACTTTTCACTTGTTTTACTGTCAATTAAAATACTGTGATAACTGCGCGATTATTCTTGAGATTTTTCTTTGCCATTGGGGAAAATAGGCATGAATTTAAATGAAGCAAAGATAATAAACAGTGCATTGCGTATGCAGTTTTATTATTATTGTTACATTATTAATACATCTATCAATTTATTAAGATGTGAAAAAGAGCCCTAGCTGGTGGCACAGTAGATAAGGCGTCAGCCTGCAAACCCAAAAGTTGCTGGTTCGATTCCCAGCCAGGGCACATAACCAGGTTGCAGGCCAGGTCTCCAGCCAGGTCCGTAGCTGGAGGCAGGTGAAAGGCAGCCATACATGGATGTCTCTCTCCCTCTCTGCCTCTCTCCCTTCCCCCCTCTCTGGAAATAACAAATAAAATCTTTTTTTAAAAAAGATGTGTTTATTAGAGGAAGGAAATACTAGACTGTCGAGGAGGAATAAAATAAATGTTTTCAAAATTAGAAGTTCAACTGTGTATTCTAACCTCTGCCTTAAAAGACTTGCATCACTGACCCAGGGTCCCACTGACAGGAACTGACAGGGCAGAAGCGAGAACCTTTTATATCATGTGACTCTTAGATATTGCTCAGTATCCCTGATGGCTACCAGGTGACAGTTACGGGCCTGGGGAATTGGTTGCTCTCTGAACTGCAGACTTGACAGGTTTGGTTATTAGGAAATATAGGTTCATTTCCCCCCAAGGAAAACCTGAGCATTTGGTTGATGTAAAGGCAGATCCCTGGGGCGCAGGGAAGGGGGAACCAGATCCGGGAGGGAGGGGCGGACCGTCCTCTTGAGGGGCGCAGGGTCCCAGAGAAGCCTGGGTGTAGTGTTTGCCACACCTGAGACCACTTGTCCCCACCCGGGGCAGGGAAGCTGGCGTGTGGAACCCTCCGCACCCAGGAGGCGGTGGCTATGGAGAAGCACTTAGATTCCCAGGTTTTCTGGACTCTCCAAACGCAGCTCCCCTTCAAAGAGACACCGTGCTGGCTGCTGGGAGTTGACGGGCAGCAGCAGGCGATGTTCACAGAGGGACAAAGGCAGCTGGTACGAGGAAAAGGAAGCCCTGGCTTCTTCCCCGGATGACTGGGTCAGTGCCCAGAAGAGGACCCAAAGTCCCCTGGCCAGCCCCCATGAACCTAACTGGAGGAATTAACACAGACCCCCAAAGCAGGGCCCCCCAGGGAGAACGTCCACTACCAGGAGGCAGAAAAGCCAGCAGGGAAGACGCCCCTGCCACCTGGTCTCGGAGCGGCCCCTGGAGGCCCTGCCGTGACACCCCAGCCCAACCCGAATAACTCAAAAGCAACGGGACGGGGAAAGGAGGAGCATTCGTGGTGAACCGGCTTCAGGTTCTCATAGCCACCAGGTCTCCCAGACCTACTTCCTTCCTACAAGACAAGGGTCCTCCAGCGGCTAAGAAGTGAAACTGGAAATCAGTAACAGAAAGAACTTCTGAAAATTTACAATTGCATAGAAATTAAGCAAAACACTGCTACATAACCAATGGGTCATGAAGATATGACAAGAGAAATTTTTATAATACTTTGCCATTAATAAAAACTAAGACCACAGAATACAACTTGAAGAATGCAGCTCATACAGTGCTTAGAGGAAAACATAGCTGTAAACACACAGAGATGAAGAAAAATCTTAAGTCAACAACCTAACCTTCTACTAAAAGATAGTGAATAAAAAGAAATAAGAAAAAGGAGGTAAAAAAGAATTAAAGTAGAAATATTAGAGAATCAAAATAGTAGAGATCAACAAAACAAAACAAAAATAAAAGCTGGTTCTCAAAAAAAAGACTTATTTTTCATTATACCAACCAGGAAAAACAGAGAAAATTCAACTTACTATGATTAAATGAAAAGCAAAATAGTACTACCCACTTTACAAAAGTAAAACAGTTCAAAGTAACTCTGTGAATAACTTTTATGATGACAAATTAGATCATTGAGGGAAAATATCTAAATTCCTGGAAAAGCACCAACGATTGATACCAACTCACAAAAAAAGTTAAAAGTCTGAATAAGCCTGAAGTAAGAAGAAGAAAAAAACACAAAGGAAAATCAAAGTGACGGTGGGTTTGGTGATGTCTTAGTCTAAACTGGCTACTACGACAGAACACCGCAGACAGGGTAGCGTGTAGACAACAGAAATTCATTTCTCGGTTTCAGAGGCTGGAAGTCGGGCAGCCTGGTGGACCATTAGACCCCTGGCTGCCCCCTTGCACAGTGAAAGAAGCCAGGAAGCTCCCTGGAGCCTCTGTTACAAGGTACTAGTCCCACATATTGGGGGGCTCCAACCTCGTGACCTAAAACCTTCCCAAAACCCCACCTTCTAATAATACCACAAATGGGGGTGGTTAATACGTCCACATATGGATTTTGGAGGGATGCAGTCCAACCATAGCAGGTGATGAGTTTTTAGACATGAGACAAAAGGCAGAATCCAAGAAAGAAAACATTAAAGTTAAAATTTATCAGAATTAAAAACGAATTCTCCGTGAAAGACCACGTTAAGAGCATTTTCATAAAGCCATGGACTGAGAGAAAATGTATGCAAGACATAACCTCCAATAAAGGACTTGAATCCAAGTACATAAACGCTCTTAAAATTCAACAACAAGGAAATAACCAACCCAACTGAAAAGTGGGCAAAAAAGGTCAGAACAGACACATCCCGGAAAGGGTGCCGCACCACGGGGACCCCTGCTCCCTGATGGGGGGCCAACATGCTCCTCACCCACCGACAGGTAGAAGGCATCACGCACCACAGCCTCTGTCTGAAGCTGAAGACTCCAGAGTCAATGTTACCTTTAATATTTCTTTTCTCCTTACTTTTCTACCGGTTTATCATTTCCTAACGCATGACTTATTAGGATCATTACAGAACAAGGCCTTTTGGTTAAATACTTCAGACAAGTACCTATTAATATTACAGCCTACAGCATGGGTAAGTCTCTATCAATTTATGTGGTTTATGGCACCGATAAATATCTAAATTACATATTCTAGAACACGGCCATAGTCATAAAAGCTTTCAAAATACAAGCGCTCGTGCAGATAAACAGGCTGCGTCCTGCTGTATCCACCACTTCCATGGGCAGGACTGAGGGTCCCTTTCTCCAGCCGCTAAGCAAACATGTATGAGCGATGCAGCTAACCCGTCACCCATATGTGAAAACTTTGATCATGTTTTTGAATTCACAGACAGTACAGATATAAAATGTAAATGTTTAAGGCAAATCCTATCGAAAGCATGAGGTTTCAACAACGCTGACATGAGAAGACAATTAGAGGCCACGGAGCTGCCCCTCTGCAGATCATGTGACTCCGTCCCATCCCGCAGGGAGCTGGTCCCCTGTGCCTGGTGACAGGCACCGAGGGGCAACCCGGCAGCAGCACCAGGCCCGGCCCTCGGGGCAATAAGCAACATGTCCGGGATGTTGGCCATGTGCAACATGGGCCGCACTGCGCCCCACAGAACCCCAACCTTCACACCGCCAGCACCCTGAGCAGTGGGAAGCATGACCACCAGCCACCCACAGCCAAGGGGACAGCATAGACAGACTGTGGCACATGGGAACCCAAGCCCAGGGACACGCAGCCTCTTGGCTCTTACTCCTCGCACAGGTTTTCACCCAGTTCTCCCCCTCAGCTTTACTCTGTTTACAGAACCACCATGATAATAACAAAAACTGAAAAACAGCAAAGAACGTTGAAGATGACTGTCCTCCTCATGCCCCGGTCCCTGTGCCTGGCAGGCCGCGGCCACCCCGGGTCATAATGGCCTCTGACCTGTGCTCACGGGCGTCCCTTGCTTTTGCCCCTAGATCCCATGTCTGCACAATCCATGCATAACATACGGCCACCACCTCGGGGCTGCTTTAGGGAAAATGTGCCCCGAAATCTGCACCAAGGCCCCGACTACAAAACGGCATTTCATCAGCCATAAAGCTGATAGTCTCGCATCCTTCCAATGCTCTGATATACTTATCTGACCTTGGGGAAGGATCAATGCAATGAAGGACAGGAAATAGAGTAAGGTAATCCTCTTAAGACATTTTCCAAAGAACTCTGAAGAACAAATATTATAAAGGGAGAGGAGAAATGATGTTATTGGAGACATTGAATTTTGGAAGTGCTTTGGGTTTCGTTCTTCAAGGCAAATGCAAGAAACAGCTTAAACAGAATTGCTGGGAGCTGACCTTGTAATATGAAGTCCTAAGCTAATGAGTGATTAACTCCAAAATCCATGCATTTAATTACACTGCATGAAAGAGGAAGCCACAGACCCATGACACTGAACTTAGACCAAAAGCCTGAAGGAAAAGCAGTGTCAGCCCTGCCAGGAATCTTGCTTCACACCAATCAGCCTGACTCTCTGCAGGGCCACGAGGGGTTCCCAGGACTCACAGGACCCCTGCTGGCCCCCAAAGAAACACAATCCTACCTTTCTTTTGGTAATAACATCCTGGTCCTGCTTGGTTCTACCCTTAAAAGCCTTCCATTTTGGGCCCTGGCTGGTGGCTCAGTGGATAAGGCACCAGCCTGCGAACCCAAAGGTCACTGGTTCGATTCCCAGCCAGGGCACATAACCAGGTTGCAAGCCAGGTCTCCAGCCAGATCCATAGCTGGAGGCAGGTGAAAGGCAACCATACATGGATGCCTCTCTCCCTACCCCTCTCTCTAAAAAAATAAAATCTTTAAAAAAAGAAAGTCTTCCATTTTGTTTGACTTCTGTTATAAATCATTAACAGTACATATATAAAATCCATGTATCATGTTCATGTGCACTTAAATAGGTAATAAGCAGATAAGTAGTATATGAGGCCTTTCTCAAACTTAAAAGATAAAGGTCCGTAGAAATGTTTAAACATACAAAGGGGATCAAAATATACCACACCCCAAAATACATGTTCATGGTGGAGGCTGATGGTTTCTGAGAGGCTGCAGCCACAGTACAAGTGGCCCTTTTTGAGGGAACTGAGCATGCATGAGGTAAATGTCCACTTGTAAGGGTGTCTCTGCGTTCCCACACGAAATTGAGTAAGTCACAAGGACTGCTAACCAGTGGAGAAAGCAGGGCTGACGTCTGCCTAGCAACCCTACCCTTGTGTAGTGCCTTTTTCCTGGTCACCTCCCATAACTGCCACCCCACCACCACCCAGCTTTCTGTCACCTTTAGCTGGAGGTGATATTTAAAGTGGCGATTTGAGCCATTTCAAGGGGTTACTACTCAGTTTTCCGGAGTCTCTTCCATGATTACAGGACACAGACATGCTAATACGCTGTTTCCTTTTCTCCTGTTAACCTGTCTTTTACTACCAGGGTCTCAGCCAAGAACCTGGAAGGGTTAAGAAAACATTGACGTGCCTCCTCCGCACCTGTGAGTGCGTGATCGCTTGGGCGTGCGGAAGGGCTTCACGCTACTGTCTTCTCACTTCAGTAAAGCGCGTTTGTAAATGCAGCTCGGACTCCCCCTCCGGATGGAATGAGCTGCCCCCTTCACCCCGACAATGAAGTGTGAAGCTCCCCAGGGGCAGCTGGAAGACACCAAGACTGGAGACACACTCTTCCCACAAACAGCCCCTTTATTTTCATCTTGATCGCGGATGCGTTCCATAGCAGCAATGAGTTGACAACAGACATTTTAAAATGGCAAGTTTATTCAGCGTAAGTTTACACACCCTCAGAGCTACAAAAGTGGGTGCGTTTTTTCAATATAGAAAGATCACAAAAATGATGGTGAGCTTGTACCAACAGCTATGTATAAAATCCATCTTGTCAACCCTGGTAATTTAACTTATTCAATAGGTACACACATCTTTTAAAGACTTAGTGACAGAATTTTCTGTACCTCAGAAGTATGACATTTTAAATACCTAATCTTATTAATAAATGAGTCAATATTCTTGTTTTTGCATGATATAAATTTCACAGGGATAACTCCTGTAAAGGTACTTGGCCTTCACCACTGTCAGCTGATGCAGCTCCACATCTTCTCAGAGGCTTGGACCAGAAGGCAGCTACACAGACTGAGAAAGGTCTTCCATCGGAGCTTCGGAGCCAAGGATCCGAGCCAGAGGCCATCGTGCCCGAGAGAAGGTCTCGGCATTTTCATGGGTGAAATGTGGGTGTGGGATGCTCACCAGTTATTGGTAAACTGCTCTCCCACAGACAAGCACTTTGGGAGTCTGATTTTCTAACCATACGAAAGAGGGCTACAAATAGTTGGGGGTTTTTTAATCCAATTCAAGGCTTTGGTAAGACTGAAGTATGGAACATAGGCAAAGCCATCGTTAAGTTATCAAACTCCAAAACAGAACTATTTCTAATAGAATCAACACCAGCTGGGAAAACCTCCAGATCTTCTTTACTCTTCCCTCCCCTTTCGTGAGTGTGTCTGATGAGGCTGACTGTCACGCAGGTTCAATAATGAAATCACCACAACCGCAAGAATAACAGCAATAATAAAAACATTATAAAGGTGGCATGTCCCAACACCTCCACAGGCATCGGTGCTTTACCCCGTGCGCATGTCCACGGGGAAGTGGGGTGTTGGGAGCATTTGCCGTTACAGGTCGGGGCACTGAGGTTGCATCAGGTTCGACAGTTTGGCCATAAGCAGGAAATCTTCCCCTTTGCGACAGCGTGGATGACCCTGGAGAGCCTTCTGCTAAGTGAGCTAAGACAGACAAGTACCATGTGATCTCGCTCATACATGGCATCTAATGAACCAAATAAACCAACAAATTAGAAACAGACTGACGAAAAGACTGGCAGCTGGCAGCATTGTGGGTCTGCATGAGAAATGTGAAGGAATGAAGCATAAAACAAAAGCTCATCAAAACAGACAACAGCGGTGATTACGAGAGGGGAAGGGGTGGGAGGCCGGAGAGGGCGAAAGGGGATAAATGGTGGTGGAAGGAGGTTTGACTTGGGGGCGTGAATCCAGCGCACCACACAGATAATAGATGATGGAACTGTACACCCGAAACCTACAGAGTTTTATTAACCAACTTCAGCCCTTATAAGTGCAAGCAAAAAGAAAAAGAATGGCTTTAAAAGACTCAGGAAGGGTTGGAACCAAATCTGCCCCCCATTGCCCACATTTGACCTTATCACATATGATCGTATTTCATCGCTTTGGTGGATGGGAAAGAACACAGCAGCAGAGCCCATTGGGGTGCCCAGCCCTCAGGGGGCAGGGGAGTGACTGCCTGGCATGAAGCATGCCACCCTGACACCCAGCACATGGCCTACCCTCGGGCACCCGCTCCTCCAGTTCACGTGCGAGTCCGCAATAAATGTTGGCGGAATAAATCCAGCATTTTGAGGGTAGGGTTACTTTCAAACATTTCTATGATTGTGTTATACATGAGAACTCACTTAAAGGAAAAGCGGTGTATTAGGCTCATTTGAAACGAGTATTTTTATTGATGGAGTAGGATGACCACACCCACCGGCCAGAGGTGGGACAGGGCGCGTGAAGAAATGCTGAGCGTTCTCACCACTGTGCCCCTCCACCTTTCGTCTATCTCAGGGGTGTTGGGTGGGGGTTTCCTCAGGAAAAAAGGGGAAGAAGTCTGCAAGTTACCCAGACAGAAGCCAACCCTTTAAGCCTTGTTACCGCAGAACGTCATTTTGATCCCTGTTATCAGAAGTGAACAGCACCAACTTCAAAGGTTTCGCTTAATCATTCAATTCATCACAACGTCCCCTCAAAGGGGAAAAGAAGTCGATAGTGTTGCCATGGCAGATGTAAAATATAAAGGTTCCTTTGCTCCTTGTTCAATGAAGTAGAGTGTTCGGTTCTTTCTCTGAAAAACGATCTTTCCTTTTCCAAGTTTGGCTTTGACAAGCATCCTGGAAGCTGAGGGAAGGACCAGCCAGGGCCCATTTCAAATCTCTCTGCATCTTCATTCTAGAGTGACTCACGTGGGGGATTGAAAGACGTAAATTCAAACCTTTTCCAAGGTTTAACGTTCGCTATCCTGGTTAGTCTAGGGGGGAGAGAGGGGTGACTTTTAACAGAACAAAAGGAGGAAATGTCCCAGCCCCCAGTCAGTTCTCAGCGAGGTCAGACCCCCGTGGGGGACGCAAGTCCGGACCCTCCGTCCTTGGACGCACGTGCACTGTTTTGTCTGACGGCAGACGCGGCACTGCCACTGGGCTTTGCTTTTTGCTTTTTTTTCAGGTTTACAGAGGAATTGCATCTAGTTCATGTGGACAGCTTGACGTTTTGATATATATGCACATTATGAAATGATTATCACAATCAAGTTAATTAAGCTCTCCATTGCCTCGCACAGCACACAAGTCCTATTTTTATCCTCCTTTTTCCGGTGGGGGGCAGTTTGGGGTGAGGACACAAGGCCGGTTCTCCGAGCAGATTTCAGGCGTACAACACAGTACCGTTCACTGTCGTGACCGTGCAGGACATCGGCTCCCCAAAGCCTTCAGCCGCGCAGCTGAACCTCTGCGCCTTTGACCATAGTCCCACCCCCACCCCAGAGCCTGGCACCACACCCCGCGCTGCTGCTGGGAGCCCGGGTTTCCTAGACGCCACCTGAGGTCACGTGATGTTTGTCGAACAAACCTCAGCCTATGGCCCATGTCGTCACAGGTGGCGGGATTTCCTTCTAGTTCAAGGCGGGCCAAGAGTCCACTGTGGGCATTTCTCTGTCCCCTTGGCCCAGAGTGGCACTACTTTCTCATCGGCCTCTGGGGCGGCTGTGACCCGTCCCTGCCCTTCCAGACAGACTTCAAGCTGCTCAAAGAGAAGGAAACCATCCACAGCATCAACCCTGGGACCCAACTCCTCTTTGACCAGCCCCTAGCCGTGCGAACTTGGCCCTGGGTGAGGTCAGCACCTTCCTCAGCAGGTGATTAAAATAAACATAGAAAATACAAATAAGGTTCCTGGTACGAGGCACCGCTCACAGCAAGAGCTAGATGGCGTGGGGCAAGGGTGAGACAGCGAATGTTCCCCCCTGATTTGCAGGAGTTTTCATGTCTCCTACAGCTCCATGCCTGAGGCGACTGTCCTTCTGAATCTATCAGTATTAGTATTATTAAAGTTTGCCTTGCCCCTGTCTGTGTCCCAGCACCTCAGACAGACCTCAAACAGTCGCACAAGACATGTTTAGTAGAGAAGAGGATGAGGGTGGTAGCTTTTCTACTTAAAATTAATAAAAATGTGTGACATTTAAAAACTGGGTTAGCTAGTCCTAATTCTATCTAAATGACCTTGAGAGGACAAGAGTCGAGGTCATTCGTTCACTCACATCTACATGTTCAAGGCCTTCAGACAAAGGTGAGTTTTTTTCATTCAAAATTACCTAAAAACTCAATAATGTTTGTATTTGGAATGTCCATGCCTTTGGGAAACATGGATCACAGATCATTCTCAGAATATTACTATATAAACGCTATGTGGTTAATTAATATAGACCTGAAACTACAGTTAGCAAAAAGAAGATGCATTCAATAAAACTGTTTCTAAATACTAACATTTGCATATGTTAATATTAAAAGTTCACATTCCTTAGTCTTCAATCTCATGATGATCATCTTATAAAGTTGATAGTTGCACATTTCAGAATATAAATTTCTCCAAACCTGTATCATTTACTTTTTAGCATTTACTTTAACTTTTTTACAAAGAAATGATTTAGACACGCACAAGAGCATAAAACAGAACCTGCATAGCATGTGGCAGGCATAAAAAGTATGGGAGAAAAGTGTGTGTTCAGTTCTTATGGTCACACCTCCACCATCTGCTCTTTCTTGAGCAAAGATCTGCATTCCTACCTGACATTGTAGTAAAATGCCACTGCTTTTTGCTGTTGTCCTCAGTGCCCCTGCCAGTGTACACCCCACCTAATCACCAGGACCATCTCCTAACGGGGAGCATGGGGTGTGTAATAAAGCTGTGGAGAAGGCTGGGCAGAGCAGACAGTGCAAAACAAAAGTGCGCCTCTTACAGAGATACCGGATCTAAAGATTGAAACAAATTTTGTCTAAAATGGGCCCCAAAAAATGCCACTAAACTTGCCTGATGACTCTGGCAAGGGGCACGCACCCGGAGAAAATGAGGACGGCCGTTTTCATCATGGAACAGCTAAGCAAACACGTGCCCGCATCCCTGATTGTGACACAGGCTGACTTTCATTGCTCATTATTTATTGATTTCACAGCAAATGGGATGGACCGCAAACCCGCCTCACCTTGGGCCTCAGGTGGCTGGAAATGTCACCAGGGTTATGGTTCCCAGTGATGGAATAAAGAATTACAACTTATTTCCTCTCTTAACCCAGACAAAGCAAATGATCGACCGCAGAGAGACATTAAAATAAAAGGAGTGAAAACCTGAAGCGTATTTTGACGATGTTAAGGTCAAGCCATTTAAACAAAAGAACCCTCTGTCACCACTTTCAATCTATTTCATAGAAACTATTTCTTATCCATGTGCCTTTTGAGAGTTTTAGAGCAGGTGTTCTTGGTTCTCCTCTATCTTTTCTGAAATGGTTACATAGCAAACAACCTGGGAAATAGAATCGCCATCCAGACCACGCGGCTGTTGTGTTTCTCATCTAGTACAAAACACCCAGGTTTCCTAAACTCAGAATTTCCCTCTGATAACAGAAACCCACTGGACAGCGAGGTGCCATCTGCCCTCTTCACACTGTCCTGTGGGAGCTGGGCACCAGCAGGGACATGATGACACTTGGGTACGGCTGCCCCACTAACCCGTTACCTTCATCCCCAACCCATCGGTCTCATGGCTGAAACGTTGGCAGGAGTGGAGGGCGATCTGTATCTGTGCCTGCTGGGCAGAGGCCAGGAGGCCATCGAACACCTGCGACCTGCAGGACAAAGGCTGCACCCACCCTAACACCAGGAAGGCCAAGACGGCACCCGCCCTGCACCGCAGCTGCCTGCCCAAGTGCCTATGTGAAACAGCTTTCTCTCCAAAGTGGAGACAAAATATCAGGAGCGCAACCAAAATACATGAACTTTTACCTTTTTAAAATGTTATCGGTTTGAGAGAGAGAGAGAGAGAGAACATCAATTTGTTGTTCCGCTTACCTGTGCGCCCATTGGCTGGCTCCTCTCTGCGCGGGGACCGGAATCAAACCTGAAACCCCGCTGTATTGCGGCCGCGCTCCTGCCAACGGAGCCACCCAGCCGGGGCTCAAACTATGAATTTTGTCTCTGCTCTTTCTTCTTGGTTTCGGTACTACCCATGATAGATGCCGAACTCTAGATTTTTTCTAGTGCCAGACACAGCTAGTAGTTGGGCGGATGGTTGAACGCAGAGCACCGTGAACCGTAAGTCAGTTCATCGATCAAAATACTATCAGGCACAGGGAACAAGATAAACACAGAAGTTAAATAGCAAAACCAAGACTGATCCCTCGTTCTCGTTACGTGTCCAGTAGGTGTTGGTGGGGCTCCATCTGATTCCACAAGACCTCAGGGACACAGGCCAGCGAGGCTCCGCTGTCCGGCGCCCACACCAGCCGATGTAGTTCAGGACCTCAGAGTCCGCGACCCAGAACTAAGTCCATGCCCAGGGGGTGCAGGGGAGGCTGGAAGGAGGCATCAGGCCCTCGGTACAGAAGTCGCCCTTCTGGGCCAGAGAACCAACTGCGCCCAGAGGCTGTCCCTGCACTGTTTCCAGCCTGGCTGCCGGGACACCCCATCTTCACCACGCACCCTGCCTGTACATCACAGCCTACGCGTCACAGGGACTTTGGGTGCAGATGGGGTCCCGCAGGGCACATGGATACCTTGGGGCAGGTGGCGTGGTTTCAGAACAGGAGAAGAACTGCAGCAAGTGACGTAACGCGACATTTCTAGGAGGACTGAAGCCACGGGAGCCCTGGGATGGGGTGGGGGCAGTAAACAGGTTTCCTCTCAAGTTCTGGCTGCCAGAGCAGCTGGGTGGAGCACAGCCCAGAGCTGGCCGGGAGCCGGGCCGGACACATGCCAGCCGAGGACACTGAGCTGCAGGCCACCACAGGCCACCACGTCTGCACACGAAAGGGAAGCTCCAGGGCAGAGGGGAGGAGGAGAAAGCGCCAGGTGGGCAAAGTGAGCTTGACGTTGAGGGTTGGGTATTTATTTCATCTTTGTCTTCACAGCGTCGGGACAGGGCACCGACCTGCCTCCAGAAAGTGCGCTGCCACTCAGAGCTGCGACGCCATCTGCCCCGCTTTCGGGTTTCCTCCTGTTTTCACCAGTAACCGTGGCCTCACCCCTCCCTCGCCCTTGCGACACGGGAGTGCACAGTCTTCTCAGAGTCGCGGGGGACGTAAAACCCAATGATCTGAAGATCGTGATTTAATCTGGGGCTTTCCTGACTCAATGGAGAAAAACACCGAAATGTACCAAATGGCTGACTGCGTGTCCCTGGCCAGGCCGCTCTTAGCGGCGCGCTATCCCTTGCCCGCAGGTCTGGGGCGCGCCCACGCGTGTGAACGAGGGACCCCCGCATGGCACCAGCGAGAAGCAAGTGTGTCACCTGTGCTGGTGGGGACAGAGCTCAGCTGGCGCTGCCGCTGGAGAGGCGCCATCTCCCACCCACCTGGTGCCACCTCCTCACTGGCAGGGACACCTCTGACAGCCGCCACACCTGGGTGGCAGCTTTGGAAAAAAGTAGGGCAGAAGCAGTTCTGAAAACAGAACAGCAACGGTGGCCACTGCGTTCCACCCCCTCCCGGGCACTCGGAGGTAGTGGTTGAATTAGAACAGCCGGCACCGGCCCTGCGTCCCCTGGGCGCGCGGAAGGCTGGGTGGGCACAGCCGCACGCTTCCAGGGGCCAGTCAGCGCCAAGGGAGGGAAGGGGCAGCACAAACCAGGGCAGAGACATAGGGAAGGGAGCCCAGAGCACAGTGGGCATTTCGGGGACAATCCCTGTGACCCCGAAGGAGCTCGGCAGCGCCCACACAGCAGCAGGGCCCGAGTCAGCGGCAGTGAAGTCGGGGGGCTGCGTCACCCCGGGAGGCAGCGGTCGCATCATCCATCATGTCGCCCTGCCAGCCTGTTCCAAGGAGGGAGCAGCAGAGGGCCGGCTGGCTGTCCCCACAGGCAGAGGATGGACGCCTGGACGGGAGGCAGGCTACAGCCTCAGGGCACCCCCACAGCAGCCCCCTCCACGCCAGCGTCGGGGTCACCAGCCCCAGCACAGCCCGGGGGACCCCGCTACTCGGGATGTTGGTGCTGAAGGTACAGGGAACCTGGCTGAGGGAACCCGCGTAGTTTTAAAAAGAATGTCTTTACTGGACCCAACAAAAAGACCGACAATACCCAGGCGCCCAGCTGAAGAGGGAACCTGGTTGGCAGCTCTTCCTGGCTCCATTCCCTGAAGATAGCAGTTGCCATTTTCTGTGTTTTTCCAGACTTTTCTATGCTGTCCAGACATCCACCCATCTACCTACCTGACTGATGCATGTCTTTCTGTAAATGGCACCATGCTGCGTTTCCTCACATGTTCTTGCACACGGAGGTGCACGGGTGTGGATGAGACGGCGGTGAACAGGGGCGTGGGGTCCATGTGTGAGAACCACTACCTGCACCTTGCTGTGTGGAAGTGCCCTCGGTGTGTTCATCACGCCCCTCGGGGCAAGACTTTGTGTGCTTCTAACTTTAGTTCTTACAAAACTGCCCCAGATCATCTGCACGTGTAGCCCTTTGACCCTGTGTGCAGGCATGCACGTAGGGTAAACTCCTGGCCCTGAAATTGCTAGATCAAAGGACATAGGCATTGTAAAGGCTGTGGAATTGCCAATGTGCCCCCCAAAGCCATCCTCTCTACCCACCTCTGAGCCCGGCGTCTAAGGGATGCTCCTCTGCAGCCAGTGCAAGAAGTCTGCACCAAGGAACCATAAAAGAAAAGCATCTGGCAAGGTCTCCACCAAACACATTCTAACCAACAGCCCTGGCTACGTGCCTGAATCAAAGCTTAGATCAGGCAAGGCCTAAACAGAAGCAATCTCAACCGGGTGTAACGTGTTGTCGGCAGGGGTGAGAATGAGGGGACAGTGTCCTGGGGTTCCGTTTCCGGGTGTCCAGCTCCGGTGGAGATTTCACGCTTTGTCTCCCCGTAGCCATCGGCCATGGGCCGGGGGGACCCAACGTGATGTGCCTAGAGATGCCTGTTAAATGGAGGACGATGCTGGACACGGAGTATGTGCTGAGCATCACAGGCACCCAAGCTGTTCATTGCTCCCACGGCCAGAGAAACCATATCTTCCATCAACAGTCTTCACAACCTCAAGTTTAAAACCAACCAAGACACAGACCTCATGGGGCAGGGGCCATTCCTACAGTCATACAGAGGAACGGAGACAGCAGAGAACGTTTTCACCCTCTTAACTTTCTTTCATGGCTCCAGAATCACAGGACAACGCTAAAGAGCCAAGGAAGCAAAACAAAATAAGTTAAGACACACGCCGAAATCCTCCTCCCATGCTTAACCAGAAATGTAATTGGCTTTCTTTGTACGGGGCCGACAGGGAGCTGTCAAGCTGATAATCCATCCCCAAGATCTCTACCAACATGGTCACCAACACAGACCCTCATTATATTATCCACAGGCCAGCAAGAGCCCTATTAGGTATTGACGTTTCCGCAGCCACGTGGAAAGCTGGATGCTACGGCTTCCCCGCCGCTGCGGCGAGAGAACCACACCGGCACCCGCAGCTCGGCGGCCGCCTTCCTGCCAAGTCCCCACACCGGGGAGAAAGCTGTATTAGTGTCATAATTAGTAACATCATTTGTTTAATTTTGGTTAATATTTAATCATGAAATTTACAAGCGCCCGGATGAAATAACACCCACCGTGAAGATGTGTTTGGATCTCCCCTGGAGAGAAATGTTGTCGTCAAGACAGCATGAAAAAAGACGGCCCTCAGCTCGCGCGGTACCCGGAGTCCTCCCGGCAGAATCCATCAGGAACGCCACCCAAGAGAGTTGGCATGGTAACTGGGATCTGAAGTGGCCTGGGCTCCCATTCATTTAGACCTCACGCATCATCATCTCAAGCAAGCGGGGTGACCTGCTGATTAATTAAATGCCACACAAACTGTATGCATTCCAGGACACGTGGTTCCAGCAAGAGCCACCATCACGGACGACGGAAAACCGCCTGGTTTCCAGTCGAATGGCAGTATCACCATCACTGCGCTCACCATCCCTGTGCTGTCTCCCAGCGTCACAGATGGGGACACATCCGATAAACCGAATCTGCCGCTGGAAGCCACGGGCAACGTGACCCTCAGAACTCCTGGCACCTCGATGGCAGACGGGATGCAACAGCTGCACAGTGGGAGTCTGAGTGCTCAGCGAAGGGAGTTTAATAAGATGTTTTTCTCCTGCCTGGAGTGAACGCATCCCCGGCACATGGGCCCAATCACCTGCAGCATTTCCCACCTGCCCCCAGCCAGGCTGCCCCCCTGGCTGCTCCAGGCAAGGACCCATCGACGCGGTCACGCCAACAGAACAGCGGCATAGCAAGGGTGGACCAATCTCATCCCCGGTAGAGAGACAGGCAGGAAAACACTTCCCTTCGACCAGTTTCTGATGGAGGGATCATGGCGCCAATAACACAAACAAACTCAGAATCAGCTCTGATGGAGAACCATGTCCTGTTTCAAAAGGCCCAGGCTCCGGGTGAAAGGAGACAAGACCCGAGTGTATCCCACCATCTCTGACAGTCGTACCGTGAGCGCCCTGCGTCTGTGGGCCGGTTACGGGACAGGGCGGAGAAGAGCTTCGTCCGTTCGCAGGAGCATTTGTGGGCCCACCTCTACCGCCCAGGAGGAAGAGGGCGTCGGGGATTTTCCAGACACACGTGCAGAATGACCACATGCGCAGTTTTGTCGGTGGACACTGGAGGTCCTGGGGCCTCCTATGGCTATGAGCACCTGTCCCTAAAGACGATGATGAGACAGCCACTGAGCATCGGGGAGATGGTTCTGAGTTAGTGTCAGCTTGCGGGGGTGCTGCCACCACCACGCCTCACAGACTGGGTGGCTTAAGCATCTGCTTGATCACAGTTCTGGTGACAGGAACCTGTGCCCATGTCACACCCCTTCTAAGCCCGGTTTTGAATGTCCCCGCACACGGGCCCCGGTGGAGAGGCTCCCTACTCCCGAGTGCGGGCTCTTCATGCTCAGAAAAGCTGCCTGTGCTCCCCCAGGTGCCTCCCAGGTGACACACACCCGCATGACACACCGTCCAGGGCCTTTCCTCCCCAGAGGCCACCAGTTGGCAACACAGTCCCCTGATGGCCAAGACCAACTCTCGAAAGGCCCAGAGGGAGGAAATCATTGTGAACGGTCCACTCAGAGATTCTAAACTGCCGCAGATGCTCCGTAAGGTGAGGCCCAAGATACACTGTCCGAAGACACACGGCCTGGGCGTCACCCTCCGCTCCGGCTCCCGTGAGTGTAAGAAGTGAGGGCTCGCCTCCTCGGCCTCAGGGTTCCGTTTGCAGGCAAGCAGCTAAGAAAACAGAACACGTTAGCTGAAGAGTAGCTGAAAAGCTGGTGTGACGGCTCACGGAGGATCCAACAGGCTCACGAAACAATTAAACAGAGCCAATCAAGCGTGTAAACCCGTATTTTTCCTCCAATAACTGGTTCCAGCTTGACAGCCACTTGGGATGCCCCGTGTATGGGAATTGCTCTCGTGTGAAGTATTTTGTTAATATATTTACAACGTAGAACAGAGTGGGGCGTGGGGGAGCCAAGATCCAGCTATTCATCGGAAGCTGCCCTTCTTCACTCATTCGCAGAGCCCAGCCCCCCTGAGCCGCTGCAGCCCCTGCGGGTGGGGGAACACGGCTGCTCGGGGCCTCCCCTGACCTGTGGGTGGGGGGACACAGCTGCTGGGGGCCTCCCCCCGACCCACACGCCCCAAGTGGTCAACCGCACATGCTCCGAACGTCACGCGCTGCCCCCATTTTCCCTACTTGGCAAAGGTTAAACGAGGCACCGACAGCTTGGTCCTATTGGATGTTTGTTGTTTTGCAACCTAGTCACAACGGAACTGATGTTGCTGAGAGTCCTCCGTCCTTCAGAGACGCTAGCTGGGCTTTGGGGAGTCTTTCTCCGTACGCCGGATTTTTAAAATAGCTGGTAAACGGCTCAAGTGGCCACACGTTCAGAACCCTTTCCCCAGACTCCGTTCTGGCAGTGGGCCCACAGGCACGACCCAGGTGCCAGCTTCCATGTCTTGGGGTCTATTCCCTTCCTGCCACCACGGGTTCGAGGACGGGCTGAGCCTCCGTGCCTGCCCCCTGGCCCGGTGCCCTCTCTCCTGCCGGAGGCCTGTTCCCACACGGGCCGGCCTAGGATGACTGGTCCCGGCTGTGCCCCCGCAGGAGGTGCCTGACGACCCCTGGGTTGGAAAAGAAGCACTTTTAAAATGTGACCAGGGCTTGGGAAGGCCGCCTTCCCAGAGTGACCCTAAAGCAGGCCATGCAGGGCAGCCCCCTTTGCTACCACGACTTCACAGAGGCAGGGAAGAGGAAAAGCCAGCTCCGTGCACCCAAGTCAACAAAACAGAGGTCAAACTTCAGAGCTCCTCCCGAAAGCACGACTTTTGACCCGACATTTCCACCGGTAAGTCCTAGGGAATCATTTCCGGGCTAGGGCTGTGCAAAGGAGATGCTTTCGAAGGAAAAATTTTTTGAAGTTTTTGAGTGATTGCGGACCGATTAAAATAACCCTTTACACATTTTTTAAACCACGACTTCTCCTTAGATCTTCCCCCTGAAATTAGGTTGGGGAAAAAGGAACTCTCCCAGATCACGGGCCGCTCTGCTCTGAACGGGACGTGGGAAGAAGCCAAACGTACGGGAAGAGGGACATTCCCCTGCCACTGCCTACAAGTCACGCGCCCCGGCCCTCAGAAACGGCACAGGCTTTTCCAGAGGGGCGCGCAAGCCCGTCACACGGACTCCCATGGCGCCGGAAAAGGAGGGCCTTGAAGCTCTTAGGAATGAAACTGGCCCGACCCCGCGGAGACACGGAACCGTGTCACGTCCTCACGCTGCACCTCTCACACTCTGAGCCTCGGGTGCCGCACACCGGCTGGTGCGGAAGCCCTGACGTCTTCCAGACAGGATAAGACACTTAAAGAGAAGCAGACTGGGCTGCGGAGGTGCCGGTGAGTGTAATATTAATCAGGCATTAAAGGCCAGATAGGCTTCCCAGGGAACATGGAGGCAAGGCAGGCAGGTTGACATTTAATTTCATGCACACCGGCCTCGTGGCAAATGTCCTGCAGCCCTTCGCGGAGTCGGTACCAGAAGATGCCGAGCAAGCACAGCAAATGCGCAGGGCTGGCGGGGGAGGGGTGTCGGTACACCCCACGCACGCATGTGGTCGGTCGGCGTAGCGCGAACTTTCCACGGGTGCCGCCTTCTTAAAATACCTAATTCATCTGAGGAAACCAGGGCTCAAGAAGATGGAAAAGCACTTCGTCTGCCAGAGCCCCGCACACGAGGTGGCAGGGGAGGGGATTTTGCCCTCTGCCCGGTGCCCCAGCTGCACTCTGAGCTCCTGCCCTTAGACTGGGGCCACCCCAGCCCTCCGGGGTCTCCAGTTCCTCACAGGTGGCAGAGTGGGACTCAGCTGCCGTAATCCCATGAGCCAGTTCTGTATAATAACTCTCTCTGTTGACAGACAGACAGAGGTTCTGTTTTTCTGAGGAACCTAACACACGGGCCCTGTCCCCACCCCCATTCCTCCCTCCACACACAAGTCTCCCCTTGCCTTTTATCAAGGACCTGAGAACAGTTACACCCGAAGTACAAATCCTAACTGGAGCCAAGGGTGAAGGTCGGACGCATAAAGCATGTTGGCTTGCTGATAACCCATCATTTTGAGCCACAAAATGGTGTTTTCATGAGGTTCGTGGGGGAGCAAGGCTCTTTCTGCATCAACCCTGCCTGGTGGGTCGCACTCCCCTCTAGAGCCAAGTTCCAGGATCCCCATGTCCCTCCATCACCCAAGAGCCGCCCACCAAGTCTCACACATCCCAGGCCCCCTTAGGCCCCTCTGTGGCCTGGTGATGAATTCTCACCAGGAGCAGAGCCTGCCAATGCCCGTTCCAGAGAAAAAGCAATTTTCTATCCACATGGCTGCAAAACGTCAATTCATTTCATTTTGGACCTCGTTACCTGTTATCACAAAGCTCCGTCAGAAAATCCAAAGTCATTCACACAGCAGAACTTGGCAGAAATTCCGGGTGCTGAAAACGTGTCCCCTAACTCTTCAACCCCAAGTTCATTCTGTGCCGCCCCCAGAGCCTTGTCCTCACAGTCCCGGAGACGGCGCCACCACTGAGCCCGTTGGACGGGACACTCTGTGCTACCGTCCTACCCCCAGTTGGTTGGCTCCCTCCGTTAGTTTAGCTTCTCTTTTCACGTGTCAGGATGCAGGCTGGAAAACCTACAGCTAGTGAAACTCTGGGAAGACACGGCTCCTTTCCATGGATGCAACCTTGGCGTTTCCTCGTGTTGACAGGGACGTCAGCCCGGTGCCCTAAAAATGCTGCCTAGGGGACCACCAGGCCCCCAGGTCTCCCACGTGGGACGCACCTGAGCATGTCCAGCAGCAGGCCGAGGGCCAGAGGTCCTGCCTCCCAGCGAGTGACCCCAGGCCTTGGTCTGAAACTGGTATTGCGCTGCTACCGGGAACTTACACTGGCCGTGTAGGTGTGAACACCTGTCCCAGGAGGCGCACGGTGATCCGTCACTCCCTACAGCAAGGGCAACACTTAGCAGGTGCCGTGGAAGCTTTTATTTTCTATTTTCTAAATAAAAATAGCACAGGGCTCACTCTGTGTTCCTTCTAGAACCATCTCTACCAGAAAAGAAAAGAAAGGGGGGAGCAATCTTTAAGATACACTTTTGGGGACTGACTGGGGTGCAGCCCAGCAGTCCCTTTGGACCATCAGTATCACAGGCTGACGTGGCCTGACTGATCCAAAGGCATAAGGGCAGGAGGCTACCATTCCTTCAAGTGGACCCCACCCCCACAGTCCAAACTGGGGCCCAGCTTGCGTGTCCTAAGAGTGAAGGTGAGGGTAGTGTTATCAATCCTTTCAACAATATTTCTTCATCTTTTTCTTTATCAATTTTTTTTTGCCTTACCAATGATTTATTTAATGTCAGCTGCCAAGACTTACAAGACTGCAGAAAACATAATCAAAATACAAGAAAACATGGTGCCTGTTAGGGATTGAATTATGTTCCCCTCAAAAAAGTTGTGGCAGGTCTCAACTCAGCATGTGACCTCAATTGGAGGGAGGGTCTTTGCAGTTAATCAAGTTCAACTGAGTGTAGCAGGGTGGCGTTGGTCTAATATGACTGATGTCCTCATAGAAAGGGGGAGTTTGGAACCAGACACCCTCTTAAGCAGCGGTGACCTGGTGGAGCAGTGGAGATGTGACACTAGCTAGGAGGCCAGGAAGGTGAGTGAGTTATCAGCACCCCATCCAGCCTCCCCCCCCCACCCAGGTGGTCCCAGCAGTGGCCAGCCTGCAGTGACATGGTCGTAGCGAATGGTCACAGAGCATGGGGTCTCCCTCACACACCGCATCACATAGTGGGAGACATCAGACAGGGACAGGTGTGGACGTCTTACCAAGAATGAGTGAAAATGGAGTAACTGCTGATATTAGCCTTTAAAATGATTTATCTTCAAGACTAGAAGTGTTTTCCCACATTTTCTTCTGCTTTAGAAATGGAGGTTCAAGTGGGTTGAATCATAAGCCTCAAAACTCATCTCCACCCAGGACCTGAGGCTACAACCTCATTTAGAAATAGCCTTTGCCCTGGCTGGTGGCTCAGTGGATAAGGCGCTGGCCTGCAAACCCAAAGGTCTCTGGTTCAATTCCCAGCCAGGGCACATAACCAGGTTGCAAGCCAGGTGTCCAGGCAGGTCAATAGCTGGAGGCAGGTGAAAGACAACCATACATGGATGTCTCTCTCCCTCTCTGCCTCTCTCCCTTCCCCTCTAAAAATAATAAAAATTTTTTTAAAAAGTCTTTGCCTGTGTCATGAGCTAGAAGGGAGTCACACTGGACTAGGGCAGGCCATGGGCCCAAGGACAGGTATCATTATAAAAAAAGAAGAGGGACCCAGCTTCAGAGACGGGCACATGGGGACGAGGCTCCGTGGGATGGCAGTGTTGTCAGCCAGGCAGCCAGGGTGGCCGGCCCCCGTCAGAAGCCACGAGGAGGCCAGGAAGGGGTCTCCCAGCTGCCATCAGAGAGCCCAGTCCTTCCCACCCCGTCACATCGGACCGCTGGCCTCCAGGACTGATCCGTGTTGCCTTGAAAACACGACTGCTTTCTGCAGCCCAGTCCCCCATAGGTGTGGGCCTCCTCGGGGGGCTACGCAGCCGCAGGGGAGGCCCCCAGCTGCTGCCCAGTGACTCGGGGTGACACCCCTGAGAACCTGGCTCGGCAGGTGGAGAAATGCGCCGCCACTGTCCCCCCCGTCCACCCCAGTTGCCAAGCTCACAGCTCATCCCCGGAGACTCTGGGATTATGATGCGTGGGGCCATCACCAACGAGAAAAAACGAAGGTGATTATTTCAGGGTTTAGAAGATGATTTCCCTCAGGGTCACAGGCCGGTAACTGCCTCCCCGCTGTTTGGAACAATCGCAAGCTTTAATTACGAGTTTGCGCTTCCAACTCCCAGGGACACGGAGCTCCGGGTTAGGGGCGAAGCCAGGGAGAGGAGCTCCTGGCCGCATTACCAAGTGGGGCTCCGGGGCCGGAGGGGAGGGGCCCTGGGGTCCTGAGCACAGACAATCCGTTCGGTTCCCAGCTTCACGGCTCCTTGACTGTGAGCACGCATCACCTTCCGGATTATTCTGAGGGTTACATTTTTTAAATGCAGGGGCATTTTCCCGTGAAAACGGAAGCACTCTGGTACGTGCTGCATTTTCACTCTATTTATCAAACAACAGTTTACAACACACCCTCCTAACAACCATGAGAGGCTCACCTGTTCCTTGCATTTCACGCAAGAGAACTAGAGCTCTGGTAAGTGTCATCACTGGTCCCCCAAAGTCCAGCCGCTCATGGAAGAGAAGAAATCAGTTCTGGGTGCTTCTACTTCCCACTGGGAGTTTTTTGATCCCCAAACTTCTGCCCTAGCCAGGCGTTCGCTTCCTGTGAGCTCTTGGTGCTGATCCACTAGGCATCCCGTGCCTGGGAGCCGCTGGCCAGCACCAGTGTCAACCCCAAAATGAGAGGACAGATGCTTGGTCCCCGTGGTCATCACCCTGTGGGGACCAGGAAAGAACTCTGAGCGTGTGACTAATGGGTGGAGCCTGAGAGCTCAATGGGAAAGCAAGCGTCCCTCTAACTGCGACCCCATGTGACATGCATGAAATGCGGTGATCCTGGGAACAGGGGTGGGGAGCTGTGGTCACCACACAGGCCTGGGGGGCAGGAGCTGTCCAAACAGGGGGCTTTGTGTGGCAACATCGTCCTTGGGACAGAACCCCGCCCCCCCCCCGCCCCCAGAAACGGTGCTGAGACAGAGCGACACACCAGAGTTGGCGCTGGCGTCCCTCCGGGGACGGTGGGGCTGGCCGGCCACTGTGTCCCGGGTTTAGGGCTCCGGACAGCAGTTGGATGCTGCAGGGGCAAAGTCAGCCCCACTCATGCTGGCTGTGCCAGCTGTGCGTCCCCCCAAGTCTCCCGGACACCCTGCCTGGGGGGTTCCCGGGGGCGGGGGCAGCTGTGCCCGTTGGGGCCGCGGGGACTGAGTCTCTGGCTCTCTCAGTTGCCTTTTGAGGTCGAAACATCTATAGCAGCTATGTTTTTGCTCAAGTGGACCAAAGAAAACCCAAAAATGCAAAGCAGTGGAAACACTTTTTATTAAAACCATCCTTTAGCCGGGGGAAAGGTCAGAAGCAATATTGGAAACAGGGAAATAGCACTGATCACTGTCACTTCTTCAGTACGCGCTCTTCCCCCGTGCACTGGTCACGGCCACTTCTTCATTACAGGCATTTTCCCCGTGCACTGGTCACAGCCACTTCATTACACGCGTTTTCCCCGTGTGCTGGTCACGGCCACTTCTTCATTATGCACGTTCCCCCTGCGTGCTGGTCACGGCCACTTCATTACACACATTTCCCCTGTGTGCTGGTCACGGCCACTTCATTACACGCGTTTTCCCCGTGTGCTGGTCACGGCCACTTCATTACACGCGTTTTCCCCGTGTGCTGGTCACGGCCACTTCTTCAGTACACGCGTTTCCCCCGTGTGCTGGTCATGGCCACTTCTTCAGTACACACATTTCCCCCGTGTGCTGGTCACGGCCACTTCAGTACCCGCGTTTCCCTGGTGCCTGCTTCGAGCTGGGCCTTCGGCCACCGGCACTGTCTCTGGATTCAGCCTCCCGGAAGCACAGCCGCAGACAGCGGGCGTGCTCAGAGCCACAGAAGGGACAGGCTAACCCAGGCCTCAGGGTTCAGACATGCGTCCTACCGGCATGGCCACCCTCCCGGCTACCCAAGTCCTCACACGCCAACTCCCCGCTGCTGCGCCCAGCACTTCCCGCCACCTCTCAGCTGGCAACAGGCGCCCAGGCGGAGACCTGGTCAAACTCAGCCCAGCCAGGCGGGAGGGCCGACAGGAGCCGCTCCCCAACTCCGCGGCCCTGGCTCGAGAGCGGCCTCTCCGGGCTCCTTGCGATGGCACTGCAGGCAGCGGTGTCTGCGATTGGATTTCTCTTCCTCTAAAAGTATCATCGCTAAGGTCCCCTGTGTCCCCGAGCTGCAAGCCATGATCAGGGTAACCTGGTCCCTGCTTCCCTGAAGCGGTCATGGCCACCGCCCACCCTCACCGCCCCACTGCTTCCGGGCCTGCGCCCACACCCTGTCCCCTGTCCCCTGTCCCCTGTCCCTCCACAGGACAGGACGGCTCCCAGCCACGCCCCCTCCTCCTCCTCCTCCTCCTCCTCCTCCTCCCGCTGCCCCTGAACCCAGCGACCTGGAACCCCTGGCCTTCAGGAAGTTTGAAGCGGACTCTCGGGGGTGCCCCCTGGCTGTGGCCAACCTTGCCCGTGGAAAGCGGTCTCTTTAAAAACCGCTTTCTGTTCAGAGCTTCCTCTGTGTTGTTTGTTGCCCCCACCTCTCTTTCAGCAACCGCCTGTCTCTCAGCATGAAAAACTTTTCAAACACATTACGAGGATCATTAAACGCGGCTTCACTCCGGTCTCCCAACCACCAGAGGCCTTTCAGCGAAAGCCCAACCCACCCGCCTGTTTGCCTTCGCGTTAGAAACACATATATGGAAGTTTAGGAAACGGGGGCCCCCCACCCCCACTCCTGGGTCATGAGGCCAAGGGTGGCCGTACTTAACCACGTGGTTCAGGGTGAGGGATTAGCGAGTTTTGACGGCTGCTGACAAATGTGACCAGCGTGTGCGCGGGGTGGGAGGGGAGGGGGCAGCCCAATGCCACGTGGTTTTATCATTTCACGCCTCTGGGTTGTGCTGGCAGAAGGTAACTATTACCCTCGCTACCTTTGGAGTCAGCGCCTCCTCATTCTTCCTTCAGAACGACTCCACTTACTACCACCCAAACATCTTATAATTCCATCCAAACGTCTTACAATTCCATCCAAACGTCTTACAATTCCATCCAAACGTCTTACAATTCCATCCAAACGTCTTACAATTCCATCCAAACGTCTTACAATTCCATCCAAACGTCTTAACAATTCCATCCAAACGTCTTACAATTCCATCCAAACGTCTTACAATTCCATCCAAACGTCTTAACAATTCCATCCAAACGTCTTACAATTCCACCCAAACGTCTTACAATTCCACCCAAACGTCTTACAATTCCACCCAAACGTCTTACAATTCCACCCAAACGTCTTACGATTCCATCCAAACGTCTCATAATTCCATCCAAACGTCTCATAATTCCATCCAAACGTCTTATAATTCCATCCAAACGTCTTATAATTCCATCCAAACGTCTTATAATTCCGAAGCGTTAGTAACATCATCGCCCACTCAGTACCAAGTGAAAGGTCACAGGTATTGAGGGAATTCGTTTGTTTTCTTTTTTAATTATTTTAAAACACGGGCTTTTTAGTAGACTTTTTGGATCACACTTCTGGTTTCCTCCTCAGCAGTTGTTTGGACCCTCTCTGTTCCCTCCCTTCTCAAGGCACATCTGTCTGTTCCTTGTACCCTTGTCCCAAGCCCCCTGTCGGCCAAAGTGCCAAGCGCACCCACTCGGAATTAAAATCTTTGGTGGGAAAGTCCCTGGTGCAATGGCTGACAATATTGCCTGCAGCTCAGGGCCCTGGGGACCAGCAGCTCCTGTGACAACGGTCCCAAAGGTCCCTGGGACCAGCGGCGGGCTCCCCGAGACAACACCAGTATAACTGGAGGCCCCCCGTCCCTGTGCCATGTTAAAAGGTAACCTGGCGAACAGCTTTCAGGCCATTGGCTTTACAGCCTTAACACAGCCGGCCTGGTTCCCTCTCCTGCCCTTACTTTGTGGCATGTGGCATGCCGGAGGAGGTGAACCCGTCCACGAAATCTTGACGGGAGGCCGGAATACACGCGCGTGGCTGTGACAGTTGCCGGAATGTGACGCTGTTCAGAAAACACTGCCTGGTAATTCGGGTGCAGCGGGGATGACAGGCCGTCTTGAAAGAATGTTCTTACTTCCCTTTAGCATTGCTAACTCCACCCTCCCTCATCCTGTTGTGGTGTAGCCTGTCCGCGTCCGCAGGGCACATGCCCAGGAGTAAGTACAGCTTTCTATGCTCTCCCACCAGACACAGCACTAGGTCACAGCTCGCACACACACATCAGGAGGATGCGGCCCATGTAGAGGACACCATGGCTGCCGACAACATGGGATAAGTCAGGAGGCCGGAGAGGAACGGCAAGCAGGCCACTGGCACCCGCCCTGGTTAGGGGACTTCCCTGGGATTCATTCACCCCTTGCTTGGAAAAAGGCACAGTGAGCTCACGTCACAGCCGGCCTTGTATGAAAGAAGGCTGACAGCATATACCCAGCAAGGTCCATCGATACCGTCATATTACATGACGGACGCAGCAATAAATGCTATTGATTCTTTATACCCACAGTCATGCTCTGTGGTTCTCTACGTCTGCTTTACGACTCATGTCCATGTTCTTGACCGATAGAGGCTAAGCATGTTTTGTGGGGAATGGAGGTCCACCCTGATGCACTTGGATGTTAAAATCAACCCCTAAGTGTAAAAGTTTCACTTTTCATCAGGAAAGGATGGACCACAATTAACCTTCTTCCCCAACCATAGAGACCGCGTCTTCCCCTCCTTGTGACCGACTCTCCGCTGGATAAGGGACAGTTCTCCAGTTGTAGGGTCACTGGATGAATGTCCCTGAGCGGATTCTTGGTTGACAGAGGACAAGTTGGTGGTGACAGAGGGACATCAGGGGGCGGGAGAACACAGAGGGGAGGAGAGAAGCAGTTCCAAGAGCTCCGACTCCGTGGCTCACTGTAAATGTCATCTCATCAATCACGGTGCCACTTGGATTGCAGAATAAACTGCCTCACACTCTCCTGATTTTATAAACACCTCCGACGTTATGTACTGGCGCCCTCTAGGTCAACACCCAGGCGCGCTGGGTATTCCTTGCGAGCTGAGTGTCGTGACATCGACTCTAACCATGTTGGGATGCACCCACTGGCTGAGCAAAGCATTTGAGCCCACTTCTTCGCTGCGGATACTGAGTGTGTGATTCTGGAAAAACCCGTGGGGTGCAACTGACAAGTCCTTCATGATGGGAAGCACCAGATTTAGGGCCAGAGACATGAACTCAAGCCCCGGCTTGCCCACTTGGAAGCTGTATGACCTCGGGCAAGTCAGTCTCACTCCATCCCTGTTCCTTTTTGTGCAAAGGATGGTGGTTACCCCAGCTCACATCAAGGGGGTATTGGGAGGGTTTGCATGGAGCATCAAACATAAAGGTTCTTCAGGCCTCAGAGGGCAATGCAACTTCTAAACACACAAGCAGGCCTGCTGATGGCAGTAACAGCAAGTCTGCATGTGCCCTGCGTGGGGAAGGGGAGAGTGTGACTCCACCCCTGGCCTTCCCACCGCAGGCTCCGCACGTCTTCTGTGTGTGCCAGCCAAGGGCACGAGGACCGTGGGCTGACCGCTCTCACTCCAGCAGCCTGGGACAGGCGTAGAGGACACTCAGTGAGTCAGCGTGGACCACAACGATGGCACGTCCACCTTTCTCTTTCCTGAAGCATGTGTGTGTGTGTGCGTGCATGTGTGTATGTGCATCACATGTCATGTTTCTGGGGGCTCTCACTCTCTCAATTATTTTCTTCCTAGCAAACAGCTTTGATCAGTACCGGTTTCTGGGAGGCATAGGAGTGAAAACATTGTACCTGCTACCAACTCACAGGGCAAAGGCGCCCTGCCGGCTGTCCAGAAGCCTGGCGTGACCCGGCCTGCAGAGCCTTCGGGCCACAGTCAACGTGGAACAGTAGCCACCAGCCAGCCCCAGGGGTCGGTGAAGGTCCTCGGTTTCATGAAATGCCTGGGGCCCAGTGGCAGCTGGAAGAAGCCAGCTGCAATGGCAGTCACACCACGTGTTGAGAGGAACAAAGCTGGGTTGAAATGAGACTGCCCCTAATCCTGGCCATCTGCTGGCTTGGACACCCATTCTGGGATGACCCAGGAGGGGTCATTGTGCCAGGTGGGTGCAGTGAGGCCTCCACACTCTGACCCCAATTGGTCCGTGACCTGCCCTCAGCCCCTCACAGAGGCCTGTCCCTGCCGCTCACGTGTCAGGAAGGGCAGATGCAGCACTGGCTGCTACCTTGCGTCCCATGTCACCATAGATGCAAATTTCTCACACTTTCCACTATGCTTTCTCGTGAGCCCACTGGGGACAGCCAGGCCAGATGACTACAGGAATAAATAAAAGATAGACACGTGAGATCAAATACATCTGTAAAATACAACATGGGAAAGTTGGTTTTTAGGAATTTATCTGGGAGAAAAACTCCAGTGAGGGGTGTTTCTGAGTCACGACACTAACATGAAAGGAAGAGATGGGTTTAGCTCGTGGGACAAGTTTTCTTTTTCTTCCACAAATGCTTCCACAGTACCCATTAAGTGACACTCAAACACAGCACCTGGTAGATGAATATTTCCAAGTCGGTGTTAAACGCCATGTCTGTCTGAAGGGCAGCCACCTGCCCTTACACTTGGTGAGGACGTGAAAGAGCTGCTAGCCATCAAATGGCACTCCAGGCTGGACAGTGGCAGCTGAGGTGTAGATGCTGAGACAAACAGCCACGGGCAAGGACACGCTGAGAGGGACACCACCCGCTGCTCCAGCCCCTGCGTGGCCACGTGGTCCCGGAGGGGCCGGGGAGGAAGGCAGAGGGGCTGCAGGAAGCGGGGTGATGCCCACTAGAAAAGGCCACTTGAGAAGCAGGGGTGACACTCGGATGGCAGTGAAACGGTACAGAAAATTGTAGCAGCCAACTGACCAGCCAGTGATGACAGTTGGCCTTGTTTCAGGACAGAGAAAATGGCTTCAGCATGTGGTCTAGTCCCGAAGCCACCAGGTGACCTTCCAGTGTAAACACTCTCGTCCCGGGCGCCAGGTCAGCAGGTGTCTGGATTAACCCCGGTCCCTGTCTAAATGTTGTCTAGTTTATAGCACAGAAATAGCAACGAGTGATTATATTCCACTGTTTCCGTAAGGAGATCTTTAGGTCAAAGCAAATCAAATGGCAGAAATGTGGTAACTGCCTAGTGAAGAGCCGGTTCTTACGTCCCCAGAAATCTGGCTGGTCACACTTCCCAATGTCCCTGGCACCCGGAGACCAGGAGGAGCTCTGGGCTAGAATGGAGCCCCCCAGAGCCAGAGCAGGGCAAGGACAGACACGTTGCCATCGGGCCAGATTGCTGCTGGCAAAGGGGACAGCTGACCCCGCGAGCACAGGGCTCCCTGGCCTCCTCGCAGACCGTGCAGGGGTTTGTGGCCATGAGGGTGATGGCCCCAGTGGAGAGAAGGGAGGTGCTTGACACCAGAGCTCCGCCCAGGCGTCCGTCTGTCCCAGACACTCAAGGTCACATGGTGGGTATCTGCCCAGGTACCGGCTGAATGGTCTTCAGCAACTAAAAATGTTTTTTAATATAAACAAAATAATTCCGCCTCATCTTTTTAAAACCACAGATACACCTGGTGTTGCTGTGATTACATGTTTCACTAGTGTCCCGAGTGAGTCATCAGAAAAAAGAACAAGGGTCCATCTGTACGTTTCCCTGGGTGTCCACTCAGTTCTCCAAACACCTGCTCATAGGTGGACCAGGGTTCGGACACAAGGTCATTTTCCTTTTTCCTTTTATCCTCACTGAGGATGTTTTTTGATTTGATAGAGAGAGGAAGGGGGGAGAGAGAAACATTGATCGGTTGCCTCCTGCATGTGCCCTGCCCAGGAATCGAACCCATGACCTTTCAGTCTGCGGGACAACGCTCCAACCCACTGAACAACCCTGCCCGGGCGAGGGTGAGTTTTCTTGAGCAGAGTGCCCGCCCAGGGAAGGTAAGTGTTGTCCCATTTTCCAATGGTTGCATGGCTGCCTTCAAAGGCTCTGGGTTCTCCCTTGACTCCAAGGCCACCGCGCAGCCCCTTCCTGCCAAATTCAAATGCCGTTTTGAAGAGACTGAAAAGGTCAGCAGCCGAGTTACCAAGTTCATTTCTCACTTGTGAAAAGTCACAGAAAAGGTGCAGAGCCATCTGCAGCAGAGTCAGGTTCCTAGGGCCGCATAGTTCATAGTTTCAAAAGTAAGCGAGCGCCAAGAGGAAGAACACTCACTGCCCATAACAGTCTTGATGGTGCTGGCACGTCACCATGTCATGGAATTATAATGGCAGCACGAGCTGCAGCGTGGGACGGGTACCAGCTGAAGAGCTGGGAGACAGCACACCCAGCACCCTTCCTGGGCGCCGCGGTGCACCCACCGACCAGCCCCCACCACACGGCACCAGCGGCCCTACTACGGGCTTCCAGGCCACTGGCAGACATTGCCTCAGGCCTCCTTTTCTTGTTCCCCCTGCCTGGCCCTCCCTTGCTCTCCTCCGACCCTCCACGCCTGACTTTGACCTCGGCATTCCACAGCCACATCCACCTCCCATTCTGTCCAAGACATCAACCCCCGACTGTCGTCCTGATCCTGCGGCCCGGCCAGGGCCCAGCCAGCCCCGCCACAGCTGGGCCAGGGAGGCATCACCCACTGCAGCGACCAACTCATCCAAGCCACTTCCTCCATGACGGGCCCTCAGGAATTTTCATTTCTGGTGCCAACGAGCCCTCAGGGAGGGCAGCAGTGTTCCCTGTGCATGTTCCCCGTGGATCACGGCAAAACCACAAGTGATGCCACTGGTCACCTAGGGACGGAGGGCCAGGCTGTTGCTGGACCCGGCTATAGGACAACGTGTGAGCAACATGGAGGCCGAGCCCCCACGATCCTTCTGGACCAGAAGCCAGAGACAAGACAGGGTGACAGCGCTGCAGGGGAACGCGGGCGCCCTGGCGGAGGTAACAGAAGACGGCGTGGTCAGCCCCAGCTCTGAGGACCGACCGGTCAAGGAGACGTAGGTCAGGGGCAGCTGGCTCGCAGTGGTCTAGAAATGATGCCTCCTGAGACCCGCGTCTTCCTCAGCGCCATCCCTCGCACCCCAGGTGACCCTGCAGGAAGACACGCTCTGTGGCTCTGACAACAGGCTCCCCGGGATCAGCAGCTGGGGACCCAGCGGGCAGCAGCCACCAGAGAGGAAACCTCCCGGGACCTGTCTCCCATCATCCACCCCCATGTTCCTTCCTCACCCAAAAATAAAGGCTTAATCATTGGGGGAAAGATAGGACTTATTTTAGGCACTGTTAGAACAAAGAAACGATGGCAAAGACGCCTATCATTTTAAACCAGGACACAAGAAGAAACCCTAAGTGCGTGTTTTCAGACGTGACAAGGTACTGCTGGACCAGGGAGTCACGGGAAGAATGGAAGGTGATTATTTTACTCATAACCAGCGGCAGAATGGCCAACACCTTCACAGCAGGAAGATAAACAGGGAGCATGGGGATGGGGGCATGAAGAAGAGCCTTGGACTAAGAGGGGTGACGCTCCCTAATTTCATGGTTAGGGGGACGGACAGTTGTCACCAGAGGGCCCGACGGCTTGAGCCCCTGCAGATCACCTGCTACATGCCAGCAGCCATCTAAGAGGCACACACATGCACACACACTCACGCACGTGCTGTGCCACAGTGATGCCTGGTTACCCGAGACCACGTATGGGCGCCCCTCTCACCCTAGCAGCTGACCTGGATCATGGTTTGGTCACCTCTACGTGATTCCCAGGGTCAGCACCTCCCTCGGTCTCTGTTCGAGACTGAACAGAGATGAGCTTCATGAACGCAGATGAATGGCGGTGATAAAGGTTCTGATAACAGCACCCTCTTGACACATGTGAGTGGAGAGGCCTTTCATTTCTGGGGCCCCACGGCACCGCAGGAGGGTTTAAAAACCCTCGTTGTGGGAGCAGAGCTACTTCAAGTTGGGACGTCAACCCTGGGTGTCCCTTCAAGTCCCCTCAGTCTTGTCATTGTCAAGGGCTCCTTTGTTCCCTCACCAGCTTTCCATGGGACCCTCAGCTGCTCAGTGGGGCCCCCTCTAAAGCCTGGAGAACAACATCAATGAAGATGTAGCATGTTCAAATCCACCTGCATCCCGGACAGGAAATTCCTCATCAAAAGTTGTCCCTCATTCCAATCACCTAAACTCATCGAACATGAAGAAATCGCTGTCATGATTTTAACTGAAGCAGGGAACACACACGACGTAGCATTTTCTTCCCAAGGGGTTGATGGTTTTGCAGGGCACAGCTGGTGCCTTCCAATACCTGGAAAACCAATGATGGTCCCTTTGATTCCACCCCCATGATTCGTCCCTTTGTCCTGTGACACCTGAACCTTCCAGGGCCCAGCCTGACTCAGCTTTGATGACAGACCCCAAGCGAAAAAATGTTTTCTGTGCAAATATTAAACTCCCAGAGATCGCAGGGATCTAATGCCCACAATTAGCTTCCTCAAGTGAGGCAGACTCACTTTTTAATGTAAAAAGCTTCTTGGTAGATCTCTAAGTTTAGCATAATCATGATAAAATTTTTGAGCAATACTAAGTTTAAATAAGGCCCAGTTACCTAACATATCACTCACCTGCAAATACAGGCACGCGGGGAATGTGGTTCTATTACACAGGACAAGTTTGTTTGTAGGGGTTTTTCCTCCCCAAAGGAAAGAGAGAACATGTTCTGCAAATGTTTCTCTAAGGCACCCGCCCATCACCTGTCTGCTCGGGTTGCTTACATGGTGTCCGTCTTTCACAGCTTCCAGGTTTCTTGTCTCCTTGGCAGGTCTCCTCAATTCCCAGTCATGTAAATTATCCTTGAAGATTTTATATTTTCATGTAGGTTTTGAATTGGCCCGAAATTTTGTTTTTGTATATGAGGTTAAGAGTCTCATTGCATTTTCCTCTTAATAAATGTCCATTTCCACCAGCAGCATTTATTAAAGGAATACTGTATAGAACAATTGAATTGAAACGCTAACCTCGTCACATATTAAATTTCTGTATATCTTGTGGTTCTCGGTAACTTTTACTGTTTGGGGCTGTGTAGTGCATTTTGATGTCTGGAATTTTTTTTTTGTTTGTTTCTTCTCATATCTTCCTTCTATGGGGAGCTTTTATCTAATTTTATTGGGCTTTTTAAAGAAGATAATTTTTCATTTATTTATCTTCAGTACAATTTTTCATGTATTTCAGCTTTCACTTTTGCTAATTCTGTTTTCCTACATTCTTTTAACTTTGTTCTAAGTTCACAAATAAGCAGAATTTCCTGCTCTTACAGTTGACATTTTTTGTGTATATTTTTTATACTTCTCCATTAAAACCCCCTATTATTTAAGAGCTATCAATTTATAATTACATATGATTATTATCATAAACAGGTCCTATAATAAGTACCTTGGTTATTTTGGTGAGGTTTCCTTTATGATGGGTGTAGGACCAATTATTAATATTTCCCTAGATATAAGGGAAAAAAATATTTTTAATCCAGAGATATATATTATATTCACATTTGCTCTTAATTTCTATCCTTATTTTTTACCTACTTAACCTGATTCTGAAAGAAATACATGAACATTTCCTACTATTTTAATTGAGTTCCTCTTGCATTTCTAAAAGTTTTTATCATTTCATTATTATGCTGATTGGTATGTAGAAGTTCACAAAATTTCTTTTTAATGACTGGGTATTTTAATAGTACAAAATGCCCCTCTTGGTTATGTTTAGTGTTTTTATCTTCAAATTTCACCTTGTCTAATATTAACATCATTCTTGAACTCTTTGTTTCCACTGTTTTCCTGAAATTATTCCTTCCTTTTACTTCTAATTTTGACCTTATTTCTTCCACCTTACATTCATTTTACCTTCTTTTCGCTTTTTCCTTGTCTTCTGTCACTGATGTTCAAATAAATACTCATGTCCTAGTTGTCTGTTATAAATTTTAAAAGTTCTATCTCCTGCCATCTTCCTACTAGATGCCTCTCGTAAACCTCATTATGAAACACACATTGCTTCTGTATTACGGGGAAACCCTCTACCGTTGGGTCAGATAAAAATCTGTGTAATAGTATGACATCTTTCTGCCTACCCCATCACTCCCAATACCAACTCCTATGTTGGGATGATATAAGTTAGTATTTTCAGTCCTTTTGTTTCGGTGCTGTTACAGGATTTTAGAAATTGGATTATTTCTTCTGTTTCAGAACGCTGCTGTCACAGTGGGCCCAGTCACCCAATGGAACCCATTTAGATCTAACTAACTCTGTACAACTTCTGCTGCTCCGTCTCCTTTTAACCCTCTTCCACACTGAAGTCTCCCTAGTGATTCACTCATTGTTTAGTTAGAGGCTATTTTGGGGTGTTGCCTACGGATGGGGTGTGTGGATGATGTAATCTCTGTACATCTCTTTCACCCTGGCAGGCGATGATTGCTTCACTGCAGAGTATTCTTAGAACAGGAGCTGTTTCTTGGAAATCTACACATACTAGAAGGTGCAGAAAAGCACCATCTAGTCTTTCTTTTTTTCTCTTATAAGTAACCTGGTTCATTTGTCTTAAAATATAAAGATTTTCTTTGTCTGTTGGGCATCAGGAATTAACCAGATTCACCCAGTTGTGTTCCTGCTTATTTATCAGTCTTAGCTGAACCTCAGTTAACACATCTCATGCATAATTCTGCTTTCTGGATGTGTAGCAAATCCGTCCAGGGATTCTGGTATATGGGGAACCTCTAGCCATCTTCCAGACTATTCCCAGGTCTTCAAAAGTGGGGCTTCTTGTGACACACCAAATTCCCACCCCAGGGAGTTTTTTCATCTCCAGGTACAACATGGTGGGTCATGGGGCTAATAGAGCCAAAGTCTCACTCCTATCTTTTGAGTCACTCCCTCTGATACCCCAGTTCCTATCTGACATGGGAAGAGTGGCCAACAGTAAACAGTTGGGATAAGGGGGCATTAGGAATACATTCAGCTTCCATCTTCCCAGAATCCTCACGGTGTCTGTGTAACAAATTCCTGCAGGCTCCACAGTGAGAGGCAGGCAGACAGGCAGAGAAAATTCAGAACCAGGGGGCACTGGGCTCCAGAAACGAGTGCAGAACTATTGAACTAAGAAGGAATATTCAGAAAGGAGAGGCAAAGGTGAAGGTAAGCCCGTCAGGATTCACTCAGAGCAATTAGAGAGGAAATGTCTATGTAAAAATAAAACTAGGTAGACGCTGCACCAGTGTCGCACATGCTCAGGTTCCAATAAGCCATTTGCAATCTCTGAGTATGACAGAGCTCGTTCCTGTATGCCATGCCTCAATGTGGTAACATGTTTCATTCAGTGGCATTTATATTGTTAGCGGCTTCTAATTTAAACAAAGTCATTTAATTTCCAGAAAGGCTAACACTTGGCTAATAATGGCTAGCAGAGCGCTTCTAATTTATCTACTTGCAAGAAGAGGGGAAAGTCAAAATTTTTGTCAGAGTGCTTGTTTTTGCTAGAAAGAGACCTTATTTCACCCTCTGGTCCCATCCATCATGGCTAAGTGCTTTTTTATGAGACAGAAGAGTCAACATTTACTTGGAACCGACTAACATCCTTTGGTTTTCATCTGAAATTGAAAGAGCAGCCATTTGTCACGAAGAATAAGTAAAAATTTAATCAATTTGGGATCCTTCACATTTTTTAAGGATTGAGCTTCCACACTTCCTGCACATGTATGGAATAAAACCCTTGATACACTGGTTGCAAATATTTTATGATGTTGAATCAAATCGTCAGCCTTCGAAGACAACAGGTTGCAAAAGTGCCATCTCAGCTTCCATTATCATGATGCTGAGAGCTGCCTTTTAGCCTCTCACTATCAAAGAGCCAGAAAGCTTTTTCAGGAAATTCTTCTACGTTTGAAAGAAAAAAACAAAACAACACAACTGAGAACATTTCCTTTGTACCCCATGGAACAGGGTTTCCTTTGGGCTAAAGACCAGCTCTAGTGGAGACCCCAACCATGGGCAGCCAGGGATTCAGTCGTCAGGCAAGTGACAAGCTGAGCTAAAGATCAACATTATATTCAGTAACACAGCCAAAAGCATCAATGACTGACCGATGTGGTCAGCAAGGGGGGATGCTCCTGGCCAAGGGCCAGCGTGCGGCTTGCATCTAGGGTGAGAGCCAGAGCCCCAGAGTGGGGAGCAACCAGATGGCTGGCAGGTAAACACCATGACACCCCAATGGTGCCCCTTCTCCTGCCCCAGCTGGGCTCTGCTCGGGCTTCTTTGAGGTCTCTCAAAGCAAGTGTTGGTCCACAGTGAAGGATCTACAAGGATTTCTCCATGGAAGGGTTAGGTGGCTGACTTTTCAGGCCCAGGAGTGACGCCAGGCCTTCCTTATCCAGGGCTCTGTCCTTGTCCAAGGCCACACCACAGGCCTGTGCGAGGCTCTGCTCTCTGTCCCTCATTTAAATGACAAAGACAATCATCCAAATAAGAAATGCACAGAAAATTCTGATACATTATGGAAGGTGCAGGAAATTGAAGGAATCACAATTATGAACAACAGACGTAAAGAAAGCCAGGAGGGGAAAAGGTAGCGAAGCCCTTTCCTCCCTTAAAATAAGGCCTCTGAGGAAAGGGGTCCTCCTTGTCATGCACATGACCCAGGGCCTTTTTTATAGCACAAACTAACTGCTTCCTCCCCACTGGCACAGGAGCAAGACACGACCAAGCCTGGCAACTTGGGGGTGCCTGAGGCCCTGGGGTCTGCCCTAAGCCCTGTATTCTGTGTGCCGGGGTGAGGGTTCGTCACTTCCCAGATGGCACAGACTACAAGTGTTGGGACATGCCACTGTCTCTGCATGAGTAACTCCCAGCCTCCTTCCCACCATCCCTAACTGACTCTTCTCAGCTAGAAGTCAGCTTTCCCAGGGAGTCAGTCTTGGTAGACACCCTTCGTATGAATCCCACATTTGAACCTAGTGGAGTAGCATTCAGCGTGTAGACTGTGGACTTCCTCTTTGAATAGTTAATTCCCTTTGCTGGACTGCAAACCCCTTGAACATAAGAATTATACCTTGTCCACTGCTCTCTTCCAAGCACCCTCGCTGTGCTGGGCCAACAGGTACAGTGTTGTACCTATAATAAATCTAATAATGTAGATTTATTAAGGAAGGGAACCATTTGCCAAGTGTGGCCTTTGTTTCCACTACAAGCATAAACCCATTACTTGCAGAGCCCATCGGGGGCTACAGGCAGAAAACACCAATAACTTTATCTTAGTGTTAGAGCCCGAGTTGAGGGTATGACTACGTAGACAAGGCGTAGTCATTACTAGAGTAGTAAGATGCCATCATAAGGGGATTTATCCAAGTGTCACTCTTTCTCGCTCAGAAAAAAAAAATAAACATATTCTTGGGTGAGGACTACAGCATGCAGATCCAGCCATGCCTCTACTCACTTCCTACCCACGGCTCACCAGAGAGGACCCTGCAAGACACAGCTTAGACAGGGCCTGCGAGGCCATGGGCACCCTGGCCCACCCTGCGCTCTCAGCCCTGCCCTGCATAGGCTCTGCCTTCAAACCCACAGGGGCCCCGAGGTCCCTGACACTCTCGCAGGTTCGGCCCAAGCCTGCCACCTGCACTGGTCAACTGGCTCCTTCGTCTTCATCTCTGTCCAACTCCAGCTCCTGTTGCCTTGTAACAGGTAAACTAAAGGTAAACGATGTACCAACAACTGGTGCAATGGATCCTGCATCTAGGAGGGACACCTCAGCCTAGTGCCCTGAACCCCTGTTTAGGCCGTGGTCATAGATACGTTGTTCATTGACTTGTTACCACACTTTAAAAGGACAGAGGCATAGGGAACTCCTGGGTCCTCCGCACCAGAAGGACTTGGACTTGTACCTTCCCCAGCTGAGTAATTATGGCTGGTACAATGTGTGATTTAAGAGCCACCGTTAAAATCTCAGGACATTTTCCTCAGGACATAGAACAAACAGAAATAAAAATATTTAGTCAAGAAAATCTACTACACTTCACAGTAAGAACAGCCAGTCTGCATTTGAGCAAGAACCCAGCTCAACCAGGCAGGGGCCAAGACCACAGGGTCCCCTCTTCAGGGAGCCCCGACATGCGTGATGCTGCACTGAGGCTCAGAGGGCGGAAGAGACAACTCCATCCGACCCCCTGGCGGCATAGCAGATGATGGAGAGAATAATGATGCAGAAGGTCAACAAGGAGATTGGAGTCTTACACCTGTAACCAACTACACGCAACACATCTATGGGACTCTCCACTCAACGCAGGCAACATTCTCTGGGACAAACCACATACAAGGCCACAAAACGAACTCTCGAAATCCAAAGGACTGAAGTCATACCATAGCCTGTCTGACCATAACAGTATGAAATTAGAAATAAATTGCAAGTTTCACAACTACGTAAAAATTAACACTCTATGGGGTGATAAAAAGGTCCAAAAACTAATTGTGGTGATTATTGACAACCAGAGAGTATACTGAAAAACCACAAAACTGTAGAGTGTAGGGAATGCAAAATCATATCTCACTAAAGATGTTTTAAAAAGTACACACACACACACACGCCATGCCTGCAGCAATTTAAGTTTTATTTATTATTTTTAGAGAGAGGGGAAGAGAAAGGCAGAGAGCGAGAGAGACATCCATGTATGGTTGCCTTTCACCTGCCTCCAGCCACGGACCTGGCTGGAGACCTGGCTTGCAACCTGGTCATGTGCCCTGGCTGGGGATCGAACCAGCAACCTTTGGGTTCGCAGGCCGGTACTAAGTTTTTAAGTAAAAATTGCAAAAGGGAAGTTTCATAAGATTAAAAAAATGGCAAAAATTGATTTGCTTCAAAACAGTCTTTGAATTAGTAGACTCCTTTGTGCATCCAAAATAGCTGCGCTCGTATAATACTTCCCAGCCTCCCTCTGTCCCCACACAGGGCCTGAATGTCCCCAGGCCTGTTGTCAAGACAAGGAAATAGTAGGTGAGCTTCATTCTCACCGGAGTTCATTCCCGTTCGCCGCCCCTTCAATGACCCTATCCCACAGCAGGTGACCCGAAGCCTCTCGGCACACCTGTGACGCACCGAAGATGCACCCAAAGCCGGAACAGAATGGAGAATTGTCCACAGGCTGCCCCCACCCCAAGACTTTCTCTACATCAGAAAAACCTTCCAACTGTGCGACTGTTACTAGTTACAGCAGTAACGACACGGCGAACCAAAGCATCACTTTTTGCATTTTCTTCTATCCGTGTTTTTGAGATTATCATACGATTTAATCAGAGGTGTACGCACAAATAAAATCCAAACAATGCCTGATTTCTTCCAGAAAAGGGCTAAATACACACCAAGCTGTTTCCACTTAAAATGCTTTAAAACGCCGTCCCGACGAGCGGAAAACATGTAACCATAACAACGGAGCAGCTGCTGGGCAGCACACACTCCTGCCGGCCGGCCGGCCGCCTGCCCAAGCCGCGTTTTTCTAACAGCGTCTCACGGAACCTTCAGGGCCACGGCGCAAGGCATGTGTTCCCAGCGTGCCTCGTTTCCGGATGAAGGAACGGGGGTCAGGGAGGTAAAACAATGTGTCGGAGGCCGTACTTCGGCCATGGTAAAAAGTGATAAAAGTCAGGCCTTTCTGCAGGGTCGGTAGCCCATTTCAACTGAGCTGCGTGAGCTACTGAAACATTAAAATAGCTTTGTGCTGGATGGTCAACAGTCACTTCCCTAAGCTCCCCAGTCCTATGGCCCCTCAGTCCCCCTCCGCAGCCCCCCAGCCACCCTGGCGCACCTCCAGGACCCCCCCTGCCCCGCCCACAGCCCAAGCTGGCGGCCCGGCCCCATATCTGCCCTGTGACTGGCTGTGCCCACACGCCTGCCTTACTGCGGGCTGAACACTGACACGGTCCCCACCTGTCGGCTGCCAAAGGCCACGTGCCTGTGTCCTCTGTCTCTAAGATCAAAGGAGTAGACAAAGGTGACTAAGTGACACTGATCTCAGCTCAAGTCTGTTTCCCCCGACACGGCCGTCCTCCCGGGGCAGCCGCAGTCATGGACACTGCGGCAGGCCCCCAGTGCTCCCCACCACACAACAGAGGCCACCGCCCTTTTGGGCAGCAGCACCCGGACAAGGTGGAGAGGGAGTCAGAATGAAGACAAGCGTTTCCGCCAGGGGTCCCCAGTGGTGTTCCCTGCCACTCATCCTCCCACAGCGGTGACGCCGACTGAGTCCGCTGCCCCAGCGCCATGACACAGATCATCAGCGCGCAGGGGGAGCCGTGGTCCCAGGCACGCAGGCACCGGTGCAAACGAACCCTGGGCGCTCTGCAGGGCCCGGGAGTCCTGCCACCTTTGTAATTGGATCTGCGACAGGAAAGTGCAGTTACAGTTGCCTCCCATGCTTGGCTCAAAGTGAACAGCTGAGAATAAAAGGGAATTTTATTGGGTCAACTTGGTTATAATTATTTTATTGTCTTCCTCATTTCCCTCGTTTAGCATCATAAGAAAGAGGATGTACACCCCAAAACTTGTTAGGACTTATCTACAAATTCAGTCAAGTTGCAGGATACAAAATTAACATACAACAAGCTATCCCAAAAGGAAGTCAAAACAATCCCATTTACAATAGTATCGAAAAGGAATAAAATCCTTATGAATAAATTTAGCCAAGTAAGTGAAAGATGTGCATGCTGAAAATTATAAAACATTGATGAGAAAAATGAGGGCTGAAAGAAATGAAAGGATATAATACCATGTTTCTGCATTGAAAGACTATTGCAAAACATCCATACTACCCAAAGCAACCTACAGATTCAGCGCAACACCTATAAAAATTCCAATGGCATGTTTCACAGAAACAGAAAAAATAATTCCAAAATCCCTATGGAACCACAAAAGACCCCGAAAAGCCAAACTGTCTTGACAATGAAGAATGGAGTTGAAGGCACCACACTGCGTGGTTTTAGGTTACACAGCCAAGCTAAGCATCCACAAGTCTGGTCCCGGCAGGGAACGGACAACAGAGCAGTGGAACAGAACCAGGAGCCCAGAACCCAACCCCCGCACTTAGCCAGCTACTGTTGGGTAATGGGACCAATGGCACATGACGCGTAGAACAGGTCTCTTCAGCAAACGCTGCTGGGAAAACTGGACATTCATATGCAAGAAATGAAGGACTTACATAGGACACCTGAAACCGTAACTCCTACATGAAAACATAGGAGAAAAGCTCCTTGACTTTGTCGTTGGTGTTGTTTTTGTATATGGCACCAAAAACTTGAGCAACAAAAACAACTATAAGGAACTAGAACCACATCGAACTAAAAACTTCTGCATCACAGAGGAAATAACCAAAGCAACCTACAACTAGGGAGAAAAATATTTGCACATCATCTATCTGGTGAGGGGTTAATATCCAAAATATGACACTCATACAACCATACAACAGCAAACAATGATTTAAGAATGGGCAAAAAAACAGACACATTTTTCCAAAGACAACATATCAATGGCCAAGAGGTATTGATTGAAAGGATGCTCAGCCTCACTGACCCACCAGGGAAGTGTGGCCCCCAACCACACTGAGATCACCGGAAACCTGCCGGTTGGCCGTTACCAATCAGGCAAACCCCACGTGCTGACCAGGGTGTGCAGACGAAGGAACACGGGTACCATGTGGGTCAGAATACAAGTTGGTGTAGCCACTATGAAAACAGGCTGGAGGTTTCTCAAAAAACTAAAAACAGAACCACCACATGAGCTAGCAATCCCTCTTTGGGGTATAAAATCAAAGAAAATGAAATTAGTACCTGGGAGAGAGATCTGTGCTTTCATGTTCACTGCAGCATTGTTCATAGTAGCTGAGATATGTAAGCTCAGAAGATGGTAAAGAATTTATTTTTTTAGAGGGAAAGGGAGAGAAAAGAGGGAGAGAGACATCAACATGTGAGAGAAACATGCATCGGTTGCCTCTCGCACATGCCCTGACCAGGGACTATACCTGCAACCCAGGCAGGTGCCCTCACTGCACAGACCTGAGGCTCAGGTCTCATTCAATCTTCCAGGTTTTTCATTAAATTATCAACTTGCTTGAGTCTCTGTAATATACTCACTGGATAAAAGCCAAAACCTTAAATTCAGATTTATTGAAGCTTGCACACAACTCTCCAACAAATACACACACAGACACAGGCAGAAATCCATAATCAAGATCAAATGCTTTCTTAGCTCGTGGTTTTAATCAAATTTTTGGCCTCAATTCTACTATATTTGGATAATAATTTAGTATTCTTAAACGTATTATATAATGGGGCACACATCCAAGTATGGGCAATAAATATTGCTTTAATATTGCATAAGATTAGAAAATAATTTGTAAGACTTGAATGTTTTTTCTTAATCTCTGGGATAACTAGATTATTTAATCTACCATTTAATCTTCTTATTCCTGTGGATCTGGGTTAAACTATTTCTTTGATAACATAGAAATTATTCCATTGTTCCACTCCCAAAAACTGACTACATTAATCAATTCTCTGTATCCAAATGCCTAAAACAGGGCCTGGCTTAGAGAGCAGATGTTCAATAACTAAATGTTCAAAAATGACTAATCAATTCTAAAGGGCTGATCTTTCTTGGAGAAAATAAGAGATCTTTCAACCAAAATTACACAAGAAAAGATCTCCAAATCACTTTTCTGTTGTATGTGTGGGACAGCAGTTCTTTACTAGGAAATATTCAGATATGAAATGCATGCACCTTATCTAGCTTATGTATCTGGTGTATACCAATAAATAAGAAAAATGTTCTTAAGTATCAGGTATTTTACCTGAACCTTCAATACTTTGAAACTTCAAACAAGCAAAAACCAACAAGTCCAAAGTCTGGGGATATGAAAGCACTGGCTTTGAGGATGGATATGAGGTGGTTAAAAAGGAGACAGCATTTTCTGAAATGAAAATACAATCCCAGAAAACAATAACACCACCCTTGTTTGAAAAAGAAGGCGGTCAACACAGTTGGACTTTCGTGTTTTAACATTGATCCACAGTAAGGAACCGATTTTTCTCCGGGTCTGGACCGCGGCCCCTGCACCAGCGGGGAGGGGCCTGAACTTCCAGCTCCCAGGGTGGGGGTCCTGCCAGCAAGCGCCTGGTTCTGAGGGGCGTCCCGTGGCCGCACACAGCAGCGGGGCGGCCCCTCTCTGTTTGCTGCTGCAGGGCTGTTTTCCAAAGCGGTTCTTTATTCCCGATTAGGGCGTGAAATTGCTGGTGATCGCAGAAGGTCTAATTTGTTCATTTGAATGTGTGATGGGTACATTATTGTCTCCCATTTCCCACTGCTGGGCTCGGATCCTGTCAGGGGATAATGAGCCTTTGTGTTGCTATGAAACAATTCCTTTGGTCAGCCGAGACAAAGACCATGAAGGAGACAGGCTGAGATGAAATAGGGACATCCCAGTACCCCACATTTCTGAAAACGCCTGGCCTAGCAGCCAGCACATACCACCCCCCACCCACACAAAGGAGACAAAGCACGGTGCAGGCCCCCACACTACCCTGTCCCCAGGCCCCCACACTACCCTGTCCCCAGGCCCCTACTGCAGCCATCGATGTCAGAGCCACGAGGTCCCCGCCCTCCACAGGAGGCAGCCCACCACCAGCTTCCTCCTCACTGGACACTCTGCTGCAGAAATTGCGGCAAAAACCTCCATGGTGCTGGCAGGTAGGTACCTCTTGGCACAGCACCTGGCGAGGAATACCAGCCTGATGGAAAACAATTATCATATTTGCACCTGAAAAGAAGAGGAATGAAAAGTGTCCACACCCCCTAAGAGTGGGATGTGCCCTGCATTGCGCTGAAGTCTTTGAGAGCTGCCCTGGCAGGAAGGCAGTTGACCCACTGACTGGACACCCCCCAAGAATGTCAGCAGCATGCAAGGGGTCACGGCCAGCCACACTCCCACGGAACACGACTCAGCCGCACAGAAGTGGAAATATTCAGGTCTCCAGCCAGGTCCGTAGCTGGAGGCAGATGAAAGGCAACCTTACGTCGGTGTTTCTCGCCCCTTCTTCCTCCCTCCCTGCCCTTCTCTCTAATAATAAAATCTTTTTTTAGAAAGTGAAAATAATGCCATTTGCAACAACGTGGACGAAACCTGAGAGTATTGTGCTAAGTGAAACAAGTCAGGCGAAAAAAAGACAAGAACCAAATTATCCCCCTCCTATATGAGATAGGAAGCAGACAACAAATGAACCAACAAAACAAGCAACGGGAAAAGCTCACAGCCACAGACAAGGGTCAAGGAGTCAAGTACACGGAGATGGAAGGAAACTGGACGGGGGTGAGTGCACAACGCAAAACACAGGTGACGTCTCCTAGAAATGTACGCTTGAAACTTACATAATCTTATGAGCCAACGTCACCCCAATAGCTTTCAAAAGAATCCTAAACCGTTCCCGGAGGCAAGACAGCGGCAGGTCCAGGGTTAGCAGGTGCCTCGCCACTGAATCCTTCAGGAAGGCGCAACCCCCGATGGGGGGAGGATACTCCGCCACGGCCCTCGCTGGGCTGCCGCACGGTCTCCCTCGAGAACCGGGAGACCCGCCTCTGAGGGTTTCCCCAAGTGCACTCTGGCTCCTTGGTACCCGTGTTGGAAAACAGCCCCCTTGGAGACTCAGAGTAGATTGGCAGGATCTTACAAAGCTGTGCGATTAACAAGAACTGGTTTTACTCTGTCCACCAGAGCGCGTCCCAATGTCTTGAACCACAGAGCTCTTTGAACCCTAACACCTATTGGCATCTCCAGCCCTCCCTCCTGGAAGGACCTCGGGAGGCTGTGGAGAGAGTGCAGGCCTTTCAGCCGGAAAAACTGCATCTTCCTTTTCCGGCGCCGCCAGCTGGAATGACCGTTTCCCTCAATGACAGAGGCGGACCGCGCGCTGCGGTGAGCAGGACCTGCGCCCAGCGCCGCGGGACACAGATCGTATTTCTATCTTACTTTGCAATGGTCGTGAATAGCATGCACCTTCCCACTCCTTCTAAATGACACAGCCAGATGTGAATTAACTTGCTCTCAAACACGTACGTTAGTTCACCGCACCCTTCTTTCTTAATAGTTCGATCACCGCAGTTTGTCTCATTGGTTTGCTTCGGAAGCTCCGAGTTCGGTGAATTTGGAAACATCACTCGAAGAAGAAGTGGACTTGACCAGATGGCCAGACACCAGTGCTCAGAAAGGGAACTGTGTCACTTGCCTCTGAATCAGCCTGACCAGACAGGGCAGGCCCATCACCACAGCCTGGTTCTCCCAAGTCCCAGGCCATCTCAAAGCTCCCGGGCACCGTAAGGAGCAGGGAAGTCCCTGGGAGCAGTGCGGGAGGGGCACATCCTCAGGACAGGGAGAAGGGCCACACCCTGTGCCCCACTGCCATGAACACATAGTAGGTCTCAGGGTCACTGTAGGTGGCTGCATCCTGCCTCTCAGAGAAACTGTACAGAACAAAGAAGGGACAGGAGCCCACTTCAGCTGGCCTGTTTCCTATGACTGATTCCAAGTGTAACAGGAAGAGAAACTCATGATCGCCTACAGGGACCTGGCGGGACCCCAGGGCCTCAGGCCATGTCCCCTGCAGCTTGTGGGTCAACTGCAAACTCCTAGCCCAAGAGGAAGGAAAGTCAAATTCTCCTGCATCACTGGCCGGGTGACACCTCGGAGTGACCACATCACTAAAGGTAAAATCATCATGAATGGCACCAAACACCGGGATGGAAAGTTACCATGTCTTCTCACCACAGGACACACAAGTGGAGAACAAACAATTGTTGAGAAGCAATTATTATACAAACCTTGCCGGCAACAGCTGAAAAAAATCGTTGCTGCACTGTTGGACCAGTTACTCAGCCTCCCAGCCCCGCTGCTCTGGATAAAACTACAGCACTGACTTGGAAGGATGAAATGTGACAACGGGAATAAACTACTGGTACAGAGGAAACCAGTCGATTGTGAACGTACTTTTTCTAGTAAGCAGCTCTTCCACACTGATTGTTTTCATGGTTATTGAAGCCAAATACAACGTAGCTGATAATTGCTGAAAATTACGAATATCTCTGCCTAAAATGTGAAAGTTCTCTACGCTGGGGACTCACTCCCCTGTTCTCCTGGAGAACAGTGAGATTCAGAGAGGGTGCTGGAGGGGCTCCCAGGTGTCACAAGACAGCCCTGAGGGAACCTGCCTCTCACTCTATCGTCACACAAGTGTCACATGGCGGGTGAAACACAGTCACTCAAGTGAGGAGGAACACTAAAAACGAAAACAGCATCTGAAAAACCACAACCTCATGCTGATTGTCATTTGGTATGTTTCATTCCCTCCCTAATTGTATGCACTCAGAGCAAAATAATTTCGCACTTAGAGCAAAATAATTCCCTTAAAAAAATAGACCTTTTTCTCTAATTATAGCCATCCACAACAAGAATAAAAGTGATCTTCCAATTTATTCTATTATTACCAAATGCTGATTAAGAAAGATAGAAGTCACATATTTTTAGAAGGCTGTTACATGAATTAATAAGGAAGGGCTTTTGGATTTGAAAACTAAATAATATTAGTAGGCAGTAGAAAGAGCTTCAGCAGTTCTGCATTTCCTATTATTAACCAGGGGAGGAGAGTCAATGAAAAAATAGCAGAGAATGTACTGAAGAAACAGCAACATCACGAAGGGTACCTAACATTCCTGTGTTTTCTGCGTAGAGAAATGACTAAATGACCTAATTGCCAACGACCTAACTTGGTGAGGCGTAGATCATAAAACCATCAATAACTGGATTGATTTACCCACAAACACCATTTTGTACCAGTTATTTATGGCTGCGCACAAACTACGCCGAAGCTAAGGAACTTAAAGCAGCCCTTTCATTTCACTCCGAGTTGTGTGTGTCAGGGATTCAGGAAGGACCACAGCCGGGCAGATCTGCTTGGGTCCGCGTGGCCTCACCCCGGGCAGCTGGCACCGAGGACCCATTTCCAAGGTGGTGCCTTACTGCCCTGTGGTGTATCTAAGGGCCCGGTCTGCCTCTCTCCCTCTCACACGCACACACACCCCTTCTCCCCACGGCCCACGTGCCAGGCAGCCTTCTTACACTGTGGCCAAGAGCTCCCAGAGCCGCAAGGCCACACGTTCTGCGGACCTGGGCTCTGAAACTGGTGCGGCCTCACTTCCACAGTGTGTAGTTCCAGTGATCGCAGAGCCCCCAGGTTTGAGGCGTTATAGACCCTCTCACGTCTCACCAGACGGTGCAAAGTCAATGAACATGTGGCCGTATCAAGTCCATCCTACGTCTTCAAAGCCATGGTTCTCAAGCAAAGCAAATGTGTCCACCACGGGACAGCAAGTGATAGCTGGAGAGGTTTCTGTTTATTGCATCTGGGTGGCCGGTCTACTGGCATCACGTGTGCTCAGAGCACAGAAGGAAAGCAGACAGCGGGTGGGAATGCGGGCTGTGGTGGGATTTCCTGTGCCAGGAGGGAAAACCTTTTCTTTCTCCTCTCCTAGGTTCTAACAGACAGATTAGCAAGAGAACGGCAAAATGTGGACTATTACATGTATACCTCTCAGGTCCCTGAGAGAAACTCCGGGAAGAATAACTCAAAGAGGTGGTCAGAACTCGGGTTTCAACACCAGCCTCAGCCAAGTCAAAAGAAGAAGGGTGGGGGTGAGGCTGGTTCTGGGAAGGCAACTGGGAACAGCCTGGTGAGCAGGGCACAGTGGCTATATGGCCCTAAGTCAGGGCCTTCTCCCCAGGCCGGATCTTTTCGTGACTTAGAAGCACCCTCCTCTTCCTGGTACAGGGAGGGAGGCACCCTTACAGGTGAAGAACACCTTTATAAACATAAACTTTCCTTACAAAGCAGCAACTTACACTCCTAGAAGATCAAATCTTCTAGGTCTGTAAAAATCAGTTCAAAATAATCCTATGGCCAAGAGGCACATTTGGGATGATGTATTCTGGTCTCCTTTCTACACCTGTTATTCCTTTAATATGCCAAGATTTATGTTCAGCATAATGTAACCATATCAGGTTGGATTCCCAGCCATGCCAACAAGTTATTAGAGAGGAGTGCTGACATTTATACCTTTTAATAGTTATTGAGCTAAAGCCACTTCTCTCAAGATGCACATTTGGTTTATGGCACTAAGTCATTAATTGATCTTAATTTTTATATGCTCTGTTATATGCACAAAGAAACTGTCAGTCATGATCCCCTAGGACATTCTGGAAAGAAGGTAGAACAATAGAAAGTTTTCTATTTTGTCTTCAGAGGGTATTTGGTTGAATTTTTTTAATTTGAAAAATTTCTCCAATTTCTTTGCCACCTTAAAAAGTCAACAAGGATCTTGCTGACCTCTTCTTCTTTGTAAAGGGCTTAAGAAAAGCTAAATAAAATTTACATGTCAATAGCAGTAATGTCTTCGCAGCAGAAAATGATTGCCTTTTTCTAAGCCCGAAAGTAATCCATTTGGGTATTTTTTTGACCTTCATTTCTAATTAGACAATATTTTGAGAACTCATTTATCCAATGCCTCAAAACTTTAAAACTTTCATTAAATACCTGAAATTAGTCGGGTGTTTTATAATTCTCCCCTCCTCTTTGAAGGTGATGTTGCCCGACATGGGAGTGGAGAACTGGAGGACAGTAGGGATTCTCATGGGATTCTAGAGATTTTTACCTGCCTCCCCTCCTCCTACGGATTAATTGAATAATCAGTCAACAGCAGGAAGTATGCATACTAAATGAGCAAATTGACTTAAAAGTACAATTTTGAGTTTAGAGAAAACCCAAGCGCTGTGAGGAGTTCCTAGTGCAGAAGTTGATGGGTGGGGGCCCTTTCAGTCCCTGCCCCTCATCATGGGTTGAAAGCATAAAGCCAGATACCCTCCTAAAGGATACACGTCAACCTAAGGCCGTGCCTAATCATAGGCCGTGTCTTATTTTTTAAATTCCATTTTCCCACTGCTTGTGGCTTTCCGGGTCCCCAGGCACCAGCGCCATGGGCAACCAGGGGTCAACCTAAAGAACTAAGGGGGAAATGAGCTGCAGAAAAAGCTAACATGAAATGAGAAATGTCTATTAAACTCTTCCCAGCGCCAATTTAAGGTGTAGTTCCTGCCTTTGCAGTATGTCGCGTGTATGTGGCTTTAACACACACCCACAGTGAGACAGAGAAGATCTCCAACAACTGTACCACATCATATAGGGGAGCACATCCCCATATCACCGCTCCAGTTCTCCGGGTCTATCTACCAAAAAAGGAAGCAGATTCAAGGTTTTCAAACTGAAGAGCTGCCTTTCCATATATTCCCCTTTTTATTCAAGGGACAATTTTCCGATGATAGACTTTGCCCAGCTTACAAAGTGGAGAGTATTTGAAATGTGCATGTGCCCACACACACGCACGCATGCAAACACACACACACACACACCCATTTTGTAGGCTCCACACAAAAGGCCAAAAGAGAAGCAAGCTGAGTTTAACTGCGTATTTCGTTTGCTTTCTCAAATATTTCATTAATGCTCTGTGACTTGCTAAATGCAAATATGGGAAGGGAAGACACTCGTATAAAAGAAAACGTTGAGTTCAAAGAAAAAACTATGACTTCAATCTACCACTTATTACAGCTGGATCAACAGAAAGGCCATACAAACCTTTTGAATTTTAATCCCTTTTTATGTCCGCCTTATGTTATTCCGAAGTGCCTTCAGGCTTATGTAACAGAATGAACTACCCACCTGATTCAAATTCTTCCCCTGCCTCGTTAGCAATGCAATTCGAGTCAGGAGACCAGCTGGACAAAATAACAGCAGCTGTTGTAAATTCAAATGCACTTTTACAGGAAAAAGATACAAAACTTCACACTGGAGCGTTTCTTGTGCAGGTTACGGCCTAGGGATGTGTCCATCCCCGGCCCACCCTGGTCAGAAGAGAAATCAATCAATCAGCGTAGTGGGGGGAAACGCATTTTATTTGACTCTTGGTGGGAGAGAACTGGTTACTTGTAAAATTAGTTCAGCCCAGATGATGAGGTAGAAAGGCCAGCTGAAGTAGAGAGGACCCCTGATCAGGTGGCACTGAGGTCCTACTGTGAAGGAAGGAGGGGCCGGAACACTGGGCTCCAGGGTCTCCAGCCTCCTCTCGGCCACATGAGCAGTGCCGGTTCTGGGGGCAGGAAGAAACCACCTTCCGGGTTCCCTTGGCTGGTCTAATAATTAAATCCACATGGACAGGCTAGATAAACAGGTGAAATAAACGAAGTTTCTTAGGTACGTACATACGGGAACCCCCGCACACAGCCATCAAAACAAGGTAAATGTGACATTCTGAGCTCTGGTCACGGTCAGGCCTTAAAGGGGACGAAGGTCACCTTCAGGACCACAAGAGCTCAGTAACTCAAGTCTGCCCTGCCCTGCAGATGGACCCAAAGAAGTTGTTTCTGGTGATAAATCTTACGAGTAAGGCCCCTAATTTAAACCCTTGAAGAGAGAGGTAAACACCTCTCACAGCCCTCAGCTCCAAATCCGTCCCGCACCACCTGAGTTAAGGTGCCGGGGAAGATGCCACCACGATGGTCCGGTTCCCATTGGCGCTTTGGGACAAACTCACAGCAGATTATCAACTGTTCTGAACAAGAACCAAGCAAATCCATTGCCCACGTTTTACTTACGTATCCCCTGGCCGGGGCAGAAATTGCTGAAGGCCACCACCCAGGGTCACTCCCTCAGCCCCTGGGAAGGGCTGGGAATCTCCTTCTTGCTGACCAGCTTGGCCCTCCCTCCCCACGGCCTGGCTCCTAGCAGAACTCGAGGCCTCCCTGCCCCACGTGTCGTGTCAGCCTGCAACCTGCAAGTGACGCAGGAACCAAGTCCTTCACGGGAGCCAAGAGGAGCCGCCCAGAGGCCGCCAGTCGGGGCTGGGGGACCGGGCAGCACACCCGCGGCCTCACCGGCGCCAGCTGCACGGGCACACCTGTTTCCCTTAGTCTCCTGCTGCCCCTGCCTTGTGATGCTGCCCACGCCCGTCCTGTGTCTGTCTGCATCCCCTCCCTTGCCCGTCACCTTCCATCCAGGCCGCTGCTCAGCCAGGGACCCGCCTACCCCCAGGAGGTCACTGTTGAAAGGGGGTGACCCTGGAATGAAGACCCCCTGCCCCCAGGCTCTCCGGAGACGCAGCACTTAGCCACACGGGGAACTGGGACCAGCTGTGAGCACCAAGGCCCACAGCCCCTCGCCTGCAGCCTTAACGACACCTCCGTGGTCTCGGGCCGTCTGCCATCTTCAGACTGGCCCAAGCTCCGCAGGCTCCGGGCCTAACTCCAGGGGCGCCGGCCTGGCCACCTCGTCACCAGGACATTCCAGGAAGAGCCAGGTGACCGATGGATAGAAGCGTTCTGGACTTGCTCAGCTCACCCACACGGGGCCGGAGCCCCCAGAACGCCCTGCCTGCCATTCCAGGATGGCATGGGCCACAGTGGAAACAGCTCCTCAAAGCGCTAACCTCGGTCACCCCGGGACCCCACAAGGTCACCCCCAGACACACCAGGACTGAACAGGGGCCCAGACACCTGTCGTCGCAGGATTATTCACAGCAGCCAGATGGTGGACTCAACCTAAGTGTCCACGGACGCATTAATAGGTGCATGAGACACGGTCGGCCCATAGCACAAAGCGTCATCGAGTCGCGAGAGACATGAGTCCTGACAAAGGCTACGGCACCGATGGGCCTCACACGGGGTGCTAAGTGACGGAGGCCACACACCGAGGGTTGCAGGGTGCCCCTTACCTGAGACTCTCCCACTGGTGAAGCGGCGAATTCCTGGACAATCAGCACGTCGCTGGCCAGTAATTTTCTACAAAACCTAATACAGGTGCAAACACGCACCCGGGGAGCCAACTACCCGCATCTGTTGCGCTAAGGCCCGGGAATGGGGGTCTTTGCGCCGCGGTCAGGGGTTCGGGCTGCTGTTTGGGGTGACAAAGTCTCCTGGACCCTGGGGGGCTCACGCTACAACAGGTGACACGGCCGCCTCCAGGTTTAGAGCTTTACCGCAGCCAGACAGACAGAGGAGGACGCGTGGAGCAGGAAGGTGGCTGGCGGGCAGAGCCCCCTCTGTGGGGACACGGGGCACCGCTCGGTGAGACACGGGCAGGGGGCCTCCTCTCCCCAGCGCAGCACCCTCGGTGACGGCCTGTCCTGTGCCCGTCAGTGCCCCCCAGTGCCCTGGCTGTAGGGGGCCCTCCCAGCCACCCTCCCGGGGCACAGTCGGTCCCCAGACGCCTGGGCCGGCCGTCCCCGCGGTCACCAGCCCGGGATGTTCCCTCGTGCAGCAGGGCGGGCCCAGGAGGTGACTTTCTCCTGCCCTTCTGGACCGTCCCTTCCCAGACCCTCCCGGAGGCAGCGTGGCTCCTGCACGACCCCTGGTCCCAGGACGCTCGCAGGGACCCCACCTGCCGGGTCGGAGGACCTGCGTCCTGGGCCTACTGAGCGGACCCCTCCGTGAAGAACAGCCTGTCCTTCCCTGACCAGGGAGCCGCCCTGGGGGTGGTCAGCCGCTGCGTGCGGAGCACCCGAGCTCAGGGAGAGGCTTCCGCAAGCCTGTCGCCCCCGCCGCCCGACCCCTGGGGACAGCTGACGGAGGAGGCAGTCACTCACCGTTCCGCCGAGGGCCGGCCGGGCCTGGGGCCGCTCCCCTCCGGGCGCCAGGCTCCCGTGGGGCTGGCCGGTCGCACACGCAGCTCCATCCTGGCCGCCCACGTCTCACGCTCAGGCCGCGGGTCGGACGTGCTTTCCCGGCGGAGGCAGTTGAGCTCCTGGCGGGGCCCCGCCTCTCCCGTGGCCACGCGGCTCCTGCTGGCAGACACCTGGGCAGCTCGGCAACCGTGCGAGTAACGACCCAGGCGAGTGCAGGTGAGGCCGGGCGCCCCGCGTCCTGAGCACATGAGCCCCAGGTGCACCCGGGCTGCTGCCCAGATGACGCTGCCCCAGGCTGACGCCACGCCGGCGCCGGCACGTTCCACGTGTCCCTGGGCGGGGCCGCCGACCCGGAGCTGGGGCAGCAGCCTGCGGGCACGGTCACTCCGTCCAGCGTGCAGCTCGTGGCCGGCTGGGGCACGAGGGGCACCAGGTGGGGCGGAGGAGGAGGAGGGGCTGCCCGCCTCCTGCCAGGCTGCAAGGGTCTGTCCTCACCTCACGCTTCTGACCTCAAGAGTGTCCTCCCCAGGGGCCGCTTCGCCCCTCGGCAGGTGGCCTTTGGCAAAGTCCGGAGACATTCTGAGGTGTCGCTGCCAGACGGGTCGCTGCTGGCATCTACTGGGCCCTGGGAGCCACCCTCCCGTGCCAGGGCAACCCCACCCCAAAACCTTACCAGCCCCGGCGTCAACAGGGCCAGGACTGAGGGGCTGCTGCAGTGCCCAAGCCAGGTGGCGGCTCAGGGGCACCTGCTCCACGTGCGGAAGGTCTGGGGACAGCAGAAGCGCCCCAGGCCTCCTCCGGCATCCTCTCCCGCACACGCGGGCAGGTGCGCTGGGTCACGGGCTCCAGCCGCGCACACAGGTGCCACGCTGTTCTCAGGGGGCCCCCACCTTCTAGGGGCCCGGGCAGGGTCGCCACGCACTTTAGGTCAAGTCCGTTTCCAGCCCAGCGAGGGCCGCCCGGGCCCGGCAGCTGGGACGCCACCTGCTGTCTGTCCCCACTCTGTGCCCCTGGCCTGGGGACTCGTCCGCCCACTCCCTCCGCCTCCACCTCTGACAGAGCAGAGGCCACGGGTGAACGTGACTCCCGCCTCCCGCCACGTGCGCGGCCCAGGCCCGGGCTCAGCGGCCCCACGCAGGACCGTCCGCGCCGCGTCCACAGACACGGGCCACGGAGACGTTTGGCATCATCGCCCGGGGGAAACGCGTGTGCGAGGAGAGGTGACATTTGGGAGAGAACAAAATAGAAAACATGTAGGAGGCGGGAGGGAAGGATTATGTCATCTCTCCTGAAGGCTGGCGGACCTCCAGGAGCAGCGGGGGGAGTGGAAACCCGTCTGAGTGGCGGCGGGGCCGACCCACGCGCCCACTGATGGCCTCGGGGCGGTGGAGGGAGGGAGCCTTCCCGAGGAAAGGAACGTGCTGCTTCAGAAGGTCCGCGCGTCCCTCCGCAAATCCCAGGACAGCGGTGCAGCCGCAGACGCGGACAGGACGTAGCCAAAGGGACGCGACCCGGTGACTCCAGGGCCTTCCGGCAGGCGCTGTGCGCCACCCCCGCCCACGCCAGGGTCCAGGTTGTCTGGTCTGCTCCCCACATTTTTCCGCCCTTGCCTCACGGCCCCGTAAGAAACTGACTAGCACTATGAACATGAAATACAAGAAATTCTCTGTGACCAGAAGAAAAGAAAAGACTTGAAAATCATCAAACTAAACATAAAGCCTCAAGATTTCTAAGTCTGGACGGTGGTCCACGGTCCATTTTCTACGCAGCCAAACTTGGTTCCCAGGGTCAACATCCTGGCTGAGCTGGTCAGTCCCCAGGACCCCCTGGGGAGCAGGTGGGGTTCCGGGGGCCTCACAGGGCAGCACCGTCCCTCCCCCCTGCGCTGCCGTGGGTGGGGACCTGCTGGCAACGCCGAGTGGGAAGTGGCTGAGGCCCAGAGAGGTCGCTTATTTTGGTCAGGGTCACACAGCACATGGCAACACTGGGCCAGGCAGCCCGCGCTTAACTGTCACACTGTTGACATTTATTGGTGCCCCTGAGCCTGACACTGATAGACAGGAGTCATCAGGCTTCCTCCACCCCGGACCTGGGGGCCATCCCCTGAGACAGGTCCCATCTGCCTGTCGTCTTCCCAAAAACCCCGACCTTCACATGCACCTCAGCACATGTCCCACTCGCATCCTCTCCCGGGCGCCAGATGCGGGTACACCCGAGGGTGCACAGGCAGGACACACAGCCTGATCATCTACCCAACCAAAGTCGTCTTTCTCTTTCACAGGAATAGAAAGCGGAAGTCAGTTAACACTCATGGCTACATGCGAAGGGGGGTGGATACCACTGAGAGGAACATCTTTTTGGCTAAGCACCTTGAAGAGCTTGCCATTGGGTTTGGGCACAGCAGACAGAGCTGGGCTTCTTTGCACAGAGAAGGATAAAGGTTGGAATTCATGAGAAGACCAAGGGAAAGCAAAGGGTCAGGGAGGTGACAGGGGGCTGGTATGCAGCGTGACCTCTCCCAGGGACCCCCCACTCGCAGCCAACCCTGGGATGTGCTTGGAGGCTCCATGGGGGATGTCTGCTTTGGGGGTGGGGGCTTTGGGAGGGGTCTGGGGTCTATTTTGTGTGACATGGGTCAGAAGCAGCCCACGAGGAACATCCGGAGGTGGAGGCGCCATGGCTGGTTGACCAGGGGGAAGGTAAGACCTGCCACACCCTGTAGAGTTGATAGTGTTCAGGCCAGAGCTGCCTGGAGCTGCAGGAGAAGGGGCAGGGCCCGTGGATCGTGGTTGCATTTCTACAGAGACCACACCCATGGAGCTCCGCAGGTCAAATGCACATGCCTGTGCATGCATGTATGTGAGCGCACACACACACACACGCTCTCTCAGGGCCTGGGGCAGACACACAAGGAGCAGAGGGGTTTCCTCCGCTCACGCCCCAGGAAGGGAGAATGGCGGAACCACAGGTGTGGCCCCGTGGGACTGTGAACGGAGCTGAGGTTTGGTGTCAAACAACCGGATCAAGAGGAAACTATTGAGGGGCTTCCTCACTCATCCCGCTCTTTCGTGCTTCTGACTTGGATTTCCAGCCTCTCTGCAGGTCAACGTCACGGGGAAGGCCCGCCAGGCCTCAGGCTCCGCTTACCTCCTTAATGTCCCATTTCGTTTCACCGCTGCAAAGGGACCGTTTTTCTCTTCGGAGCCTCTTGCCTCCGTTATGCCAAGCGAACTGGCCGCCTCTTGCTTACTTCGGAGGTTGTCTCGGCCTCCTGGAATGTCATCGCAGTCATGAAAGCTCACACCTGTGCCGGTTACTTACTCAGACCCAGTTAGTTAACACTTCCAGGCATCATCAGCGTTGGTTCCTTCCTCTCCTCCATCAGCCCCCTGAGATCAGGCAGAAGGGGCCGCTGGGAGAAGCAAAGACCTTCTGCAGACCACGGCCTCCACCTTTCCGCCTCCATCTTTCTTCACTCATGAGTTATTCTGCCTTTCAAAACACCCGTCTCCCATGTCTGCTGACCCCCAAAGAGGAAGAACTTCTTAAGCTTGAACCTGTGTTCTAAAGCTTTCCCCACTCTGGTTCACCATCAAAGACCCTCCCCCTCTGACATGTGCAGGACAGATGAAGACACACAGCCTTCCTTTGTTTGATATTTTCTTTCTTTTGGAGGCCTGGACAGAGCGCACATCCCTACATAGAAGAAAATGTATTCGCTAAAGACCATCAAAGTCAGAATGTAGAACTTATCGTGTCCGTCTGGCCACTGAATTAAGAAGCCATTTTTGCCATAAACAGAAATGACGGCTACCCTTCCCGAGTGGACAGGCCCGAGCAGGGAGGCTGCAAAAATCCCTTTACTGTGGCTCCACGTGGTCGTGGCTAGAAATGTATCGATAGGTAGACATGCAAGAGGCCATGGATTCTGCATCTATGGGAACCATACGCCTCCGGTTTCCTGGGACGGAAATATTATGTCCCGTGTACCCATATGTACAGTCGCCCTGTCAGGACCATGTTTCCCAGGTTTGAGCCGAGAAAGTATGTGTGTCAGAGCTTCCACACATGTAGAAACACAGCCCCGGTGTCCCTTCCGCATCACGGCCAGCAGGGTGGCAGGGTTGGTCTGAGGGCACATTCGTGGGCCAGAGCAACCGGCCCGTCCCGGAGCCTGAGACAGCAGCCTGCCCCCCGTGGATACCCACCCTCGCTGCCCAGCACACTCAGGGTGGACCCCAAGGGACGCAGGCCCACAGGCAGCAGACACGTGCATCCGCATCCAGAGCAGGGGCACCAGGGGGCAGGCCCCGCTCGGCCCCGCAGTAACCCTGCACCCTCGCAGGGGGCAGACATAAAGTACCCCTGTCCTGAAGCTTAAGTGAGTTGCCGGCTGCAATGACAGGAGTGCGTTGTCTGGCCGCTGTGGGTTAGAAGTCCCGCACACGTTGCCCTGGACAGAAGTGAAATGAATGGTCTGCCTGTCTCCACTCTGCCCCACAGGCTCTGCGGGGAGTAAATGTGGGGGTTCAGGAGGCCCCATCCTTGCCTTCTCCGGCTTCCAGAAGCCACCACCCTCTTTCCCCAAGCCGGCAGCAGGGTGACTCCAGTTTTAAGAACCCTAAGATTACCTCGGTCCCACTGGACAATCCAGGATCATCCCACCTCTTCGCCCTTTAACCTAATCACATCAGCAAAGCCCCGTCTTCACGGGTTTGGGGCTAAGACGTGTCATCTCCGAAGGAGCACCGCTCTGCTGTCACCCACGGCCTCGTGGGGCTTCGTGTTCGTGGCCATTCCGCTCCCCCGGGTCCAGCCTGAGGCTGCCCGGCCAACCTACGTCCTTTAACCTGATGCCACAGGAGGAGCCGTGAACCTTCCCCAGCTCAGCCCTTCAGCGGGGCCAGGCACCCGTGTCCTCTCGGGAGCGGGAGGAAGAGCGCAGGTGCGCGTGGAACTGGGCAGAAGGGCCCCACGGCTTGGTAGGGAGGGGCCTCAGTCCATCGGAATCCAAACCCACCTCGCTGCCCTCCTCCGACCTGCTGACCCAGCATTCAACGGCTTCACCCCACGCAGGAATTAACCTCGGGGACCTCATGAGCCCTCGTGCACCAACCTGCCTGCGTGGTGAATTGGTCGCATAAAAACGGTCACGCCTTGAGGTTGTCTTCCATCGTGACCGTGCGTGAGTCATGTTGTTGCAGGTTTATTAGCAAATCGTTCCTCGTTCGCCAGGTGGGGCCAGGCAGTTAGTTAACATCAGCCCGTAAGACAAGCCCGAGGGTCGTTATTCTGCGCAGCATTTAACCTTGGCCGTCACATCAGTCCCTGCTGTCTCCTGTTTCGCGATCAATAAGTTCCCAGGGTGATCGTAATCATTGGCCCAAACTGCCAATGTGTGGGACTCACAACGCAGAAGTAGGTAGACTATTTATGTAGAATTTTTAATGAGACTGAAACCAAGGGGTGACAATGCAGATGATCTTAAGCAACTCAGGCTGAAAGCGCCACTGGACCGGGAATGCCAGGCGTCTTCTGGTTCCACCAAAGACGGGACGGAAGCAATTACGCCCACCAACCACAAAGGGGCTGGTTCAGGAGCGTGTGGAAGCCACGCTCAGAAGTCAGAAGGGTCTTGATTGGGAAGGGGCGCCAACCCTGGTGGGAGAGGTCGGCCATTCCCGTGTTTGCTCCCTCCTAAGGGTGACAGGGGTGGCCCAAGCCTCTCGGTAACCCTCTGCAGAATAAAAGGCCTCAGCCGGCAGCTGGAGGCAGCCTCACCACTGTCCCCTGGCTGCTGCTATTCCAGGGGGTTAACAAGAGAATCGGTCTTTACCAAGTGGGTCACGCAGTCCTGGTGTCTGCAGCTGAAGGGATCCCATGGTGAAGGTCATGTTGGTTGCCCAGCCCTGTTCTGCCTTCATCTCTCCTTCCGTCTGACACCCCCCGAGCATCTAAGGAGAGTCTAGGGAGAGCCCAGGGCCCTGTCGGACCCCTCCTAACCCCCATTCAGGCCTCCAGGGATGGGCTGTGTCCTCCTGCATTTTGACTTCTCTTCCTCTCGTGTTGAGGCTCTGAGCTCTTAAATCTGGGGTTCCACCCCTCCCCCTGCCCTAAGCCACTGTCCTGACTCTGTCCGTTGGAATTCTCTTCCTTTTCACACACGGGAACTTTCCTAGGCAGAACCTCGGCGTCTCCAAGTCTGTTCTGCCACTTACAAACACCTGGACGCTCTCTTTTCTGAGGAAACCTTTCCAGCACCTTCTAAAGGTATGTCCTAAGGAGTGAAGTTCATTTCAGCTTCCATGAGTAACTCCCCGGGAGAACACAGTCGGATTCGTGAGGAATACACTTGGGGACACATTTGTGGACGATCCCCAAATTAGGGCGAATAGGCTAGACTCCGCCTCAGCAACAAATAATCCCCACGTCTCGGTGACCAGCGCTCCAGGACGTCACTCCACGTGGTGACCCGGGGATCCAGGCTACTCTCTCTCAACATGTGGCCACCTGTGTTGCTGACACGGGGGAAAATCCTAGGGAGCTCAGACATGTGAGGGGGTGTCCTGGCCTCAGTCAGGGGACACCAGGCAGGGAGGCAAAAGGCCCGGGTAGCAGGACCCCCGCTTCCTCCGACGTTCTGAGCAATGAAGACCTTCAAGCGGGTGTCCAAGGTGAGGCGCAAGTCCACCTCCCAAACTGCATCTACTGCTGAGCGCTGGTATTAACTTCGGTTCATTTAACTTTCTGATAAGCCTGTCTTGTGATTCCGGGGAGTGTGAGCACCTCCCTATGTGTCCTGTGTTCCCTAAGGTGCTAGAAAGGAAGGCCATGCAGCTGGCATTGTCAAAAATGAGAGCCTGTTTCTGCTCCAGGCCTGAGAAACAGTCATTCTGCTAAGTCACAGGACATGGGGAGCAGGCAGAGATCCCCCCGCGGCAACGCACTCAGACCAACGACACGGCTGAGAATGACCGCAGGGCCGCGGGGGGCTGCACCACCCACGTAGGGCCAGTGCAGGTCGGTCTCCCTCGCGGCCATGGTGGGTTTGCCCGCTCCGGCCCCCTGCGCTCCTGCAGGCAGGACAAGCCCATGCGTGACAGATGTGCCACGCATGGGGGGCTCCCCGGCACCCTCTGCTGAAGGAGGGTCTGGTCAGAGGGACAGCCTAGGACAGCCTCCGTCCACCTAGGAACAGAACAAGGCAGTGGGGGAGGACGTCAAGGAACATACCACGTGGTTCTCCTTCACACAGACGTGGCCGTCAAGTGCGGCAAAGCTGGGCATCCTCCGCTGGCCCATGTGGCCAGAACAGCCCAGGGACGGCGTCCCAAACTGCCACAGGCTGCCTGGGCACCATCAGGCCAGCCCGCAGACGGTTCCTTCACCTCACGCAGCCACCCGGCCCCACTGACCACGGCCTCAGATGCCACCGGGTGTGCCCGTTTCACGGAACAATGACAAAAATAGCAAAAAAACGTTTTAAAGACATGACTCACTACTGAAGTCATTGTGCGTGTGAAGGGTTCTGGAGCTTGACGCCTGGTAAACAGAGGTGCCAGGCTCCAGACGGAGATTCCCAGAGAGACGGTCCCTGCCCAGGGTGGGGGGCCAGGCCTCTGAGTTCACCAACTGAACAACTTTCTATTTATTAATGAGATGGGAGGTGGCTATAAATCCGCATCCATCCATATTCCTAACTGGTGAATGTACCAACAGCGTGCTTATTAAAACCATCTGTCTCCATTTGTGTCAGGGGCCATTAAAATTATAATTAATCTCCCGGCGTTCTTTCTCAGCATTTGTCCTAAGAGAGGACGTAGCATTGGTACCAAGGCACGGACGATGTCTTGCTACCTAATTCCCCTCCCTGTTCTTCCACGGGACCCATCCTCCAAGGCCCGGGCCAAATCCCCTTCCCTGAAGCCACCGTGGACCAGTCCAGACGGCCTTTTTTTTTTTTTTTTTAATCCTCATTGATTTTAGAGAAAGTGGAAGAGAAAGGAGAAGCAGGGAAGATCATCGTGAGGGAGAAACATCGGTTGTCCCAACCAGGGACTGAACCCACAACCTAGGGAGGGGCCCTGACTGGGAATCAAACCAGCCACCTTTTGGGACGACACTGCCCAGCTGAGCACCGTACCCACGTCGGCCAGGGTGGCACACAGGACTTTGTGCTCACTGCAAGCGCCTGAGCTTCCTGTTGTCACGGGTCATCACGCCCCGTGTCCCGCCCCGCACGCCCCTGCCCGAGTGACAGAGCTGGCCCAGACGACTGCCTGCACAGAGTGGCGGTGTCCCCAGAAGAAGGCACAAGACCCTGCGCTTTCTGAGCCAACAACAGACGCCAAAGTGGCACAGCAGGCAGTCCACCCGCTGCCCTGACGCTACGGCCCCTTCACCTCCCGGGTGAAAGGGACACGAGTGCCCGCATAGCCTGTGTGTGGGGACAAGGGACCTCAGCACTCTGGGCCCACCGCCTCCCCAGCGCTCCGTCCAACCTAAGTTATTCTAACAGCAGCCCAGCGGGTCTTCCGGGCCCATCCAGCCGCGCTGCAGGATGGGAGGTGTTTACGGAGCTACGTTACGATGCTGAGAAAAGAGCCCCGCTTCTCCGAGGGGCGGCCAGCATGATCCTCAGCCACCCCGCTGCTCCCGGCCGGGACCCCGCTCTGCCCCGACGCTGAGGTCTCTGCCGCGTCCACCACTTGTACGCCGGCCAAACGCTGGCCTTTCAGAAGAGACTCAGGGGCCCTTTCTTCTGCTGAGTCAGGACGCAGTAAATGGGTCGTTTGATGTTCTACGTGCTCCCGGTTGTTTATGAAGAGGTCGCGGAGAAGTACTCGGTGCTAAATGATATTATGATGGGGGAAACCGCCAGGGAGGCTCAGGGATAAATGCACGGTCAGCTTTCACGCTCCGAGCCAAACCCGGTCCCGTCCGTGGTGCTGAGTCAGGATTCGCCCTGCGACTTCCTTCCCCTGTAGTTGCCTGATTAGAAGGCAGGGCGTTTGCAAGACCCATTTCCCAAGCCCTGCGGGGCAGACCAAACCGTTTCCAGGAGGGAGAATAAATGAGTGGTCGATAAAGCGTGGCCTTTCATTCTTGAACGTACCGCGCACGTGGGAAAAAAAAGCGGCATTGTCCGTGATTGCCATAAACGCGTGAACCTGAATAGCGGCGCGCGACATGAAACGGAAGTTGCATTTGGAACAGGATGGAAGGAAATGCCAGCCCAGAAGCACAGCAGAGGCAGTGCGTCGGGCTCCGCTGAAAGCACGATCAGCAGGACACGCGGCAGAGGACTGGCTGAAGCCCTTGCGGCCGAGAAGCCAGGAGCCCAGCCAGGGGAGGGGAGATCACCAACAGCCTCGCCACCGGCCTGAGCTGGGGCTCCCAGCCTCGGGCACACAGGGGAACAAGAGAAACTACCCACCTTTTTAAACAGCCGAGACGTGAACAGACAAATGGCCAAAAACAAAGATAGACGAATGGCCAATACATGGATAGAGGGGCACTCGTCAGCAAGAAAATGCGAATTAAAACCAAACAAGATGCCACTGGCCTGAACTACCACAGCTGGAAGGAGAGGTACCCACACGTCTGGTGCTGGGAGGCTGCACGGCAACCCCCTTCAACATGCTCTGACATGCTCTGACATGCTCCTGGAGGTGGGGGGCATAGGACAGCCACCTCGGAAGCCATTTGGCAGTTTCTTAAAAAGTTAAACATACAGTCATCACATAGGCCCACCTCGTGGCATTTACTCAAAAGGAAAAAATATACACATGTCCACAAAAGGGCTTGTATACGAAAGTTCAGAGTGAATGTATTTGTCATAGCCCCGAACTGATAGCCCCAAAGACCGTTGACACAGGAGTGCGTAAGCAAATTACACTGACGTTCAGTGGCATTCCACTTTGATTCAAACACATATTAATATTTTATTATACATCTTACCAATACACACCCCGTAGCGACTCTCACAGACTTTAAGCAAAGTCATATATGCATTAAGCAAAATCACACATACATGTACTAGAGAATTCCGGTTCTATGGAGTTTTAGAATGGGACGGAGGTGTTGTGATATGAATGAAGAGGTCCTGGCTGGTGGCACAGTGGATAAGGCGTCAGCCTGCAAACCCAAAGGTCGCTGGTTCGATCCCCAGCCAGGGCACATAACCAGGCTGCAAGCCAGGTCTCCAGCCAGGTCTGTGGCTGGAGGCAGGTGAAAGACAACCATACATGGATGTCTCTCTCCCTCTCTTTCTCCCTTCCTTTCCCTCTCTCTCAAAATATAGGAATAAAAAATCATTAAAGAAAAGAATAAACAGAGGTTACTTCAGGGTGGGGTGTCGGTTGGCTGGAGGAAACATGAGAACTTTGGGGGGAATGGGAATATCTGACATGGTGATAGAACGATGTCAAAGTTCTCAAATCTGTATTTTAGTAAATATAAATCATGCCCTTAACAAAAACAGAAGTGGCTGTAGCACTTTGATATTTTGTAGGCGGGGTCAACGACCCCCAGGGTGCCCACAAGTTGACTTGCACGTTAAAAATCGCGCACAGAAAGCATTTACGAGCCTACCCGTAAGTGACCTCATTGGCACCTGTAGTTTTCTGCTCATTCTCCTGGTGGCATCTTGTTGTTGTTTGGCTGCGAGTCATGGAAGTAGGAAAATTTATCCATGTCAGATTTATGGGAGGCTGAGTCTGTATGAATAGGATGCATCCATTGTTTATAGATCACACAGTCTATCCCATGAGGCTACATAAAATCCCTTCTTATGAAATGATAACGCTATTAATCTGCTGCCAGCAGGACCCCAGGCCTCAGGAATGCCACACGTCCGCCCCTTCCCTGTCAAGTTGTGAGCAGACAACCAGGCTACATGCAGAGCTAGTAAGGATGCCACCAGCAAAGTGTGCGCAGAGGTGACCACGCGTGTCCTGACTGTCCCTTCTGTGGTGGGGTCGTCAGGCAAGACGAACATGCACATCAGTGTCCAGAAGGTTCTTTCTCTTGAACTCCATTTCCCGGAATGGAGAGGCTGCACTCACCAGAATCAATTTTCCCAGACACCCTGGACCTCGCACACGCCGCACACAGGCAGGGACACACTCGTCCCCACACACAGGCCACGTTCCCATTCTCACACGCGGGCAGGACTCTTCTGACTGACTCAGTGTCAACAGCCGTTCGGTTGTGTTATTTTTGCAAGTGTTGGGATCAAGGTGATGCATCACCTCTGTATACTGGGATAGTGGGTCACTCTTCCGACGTGATTGCCTCGGCTAAAATTTTATGGAGAATTGTTATGTTTTTGTTCGTATGTATATCTGACCTGGACTTTTCCTTTGGCAGAAGTTGGAGGTTCTCTCCTGCCATGTTTTAGGGTCCAGGTTAAGAGGAAACTGAATTGCACCTTCAGCGATGAGCATAATCACGCCACGTTCATCATTCATATTCAGAATTATCAAACGTGTGGCCCCTATCAATGTGGTTTCCTCCATCAGAATCTCAGTTATTTCAGGAAGGGTCCTCGTCTTCCACAGAGCAGGTCTCCCAGCGCATCGCCGCACCTGCTTGCAGGAAAGCACCCGAGAAGGAACCCTGCCCCAGGAACACGGGACCCCTCGTCTTCCGGGGCAACGCTTCCTCCCCGGACTGGTTCCCATCACTCCCCCAGCTTCACCGTCATCCCGGTGCTCCTTCAGGACCTGAGAGAAGGTCCCATGCTCACGGGCCCACCATCCACCTGGCTGCCGCGTGAAGGCAGCTGGCTTCCCGCAGAAGACGGGCAGCAGGCACAGTGGCCCCCGCACGGTGGCCTGTTTCTGGTCTGACTCCCACACCAGGGCCTGCGATAACTGGACACGTGCTCCCCACAGGGCCCATGCACAGCGAGCAGGAGGCCTCCTCATGCCGGGGCCGCCAGTCACCGTAGAGCCATGGGGTTCTGGGCAAGCAGGAGAGACGGGGCCTTTGGCCACTGTGACCTTTTGCCCAAGAACAGGGGCAGGGGTCCCGTTAAAGACCCCTGTGAGCAGGGATCAGTCTGCAGTGGAAGCACAGCTGCGACGCCCACTCACGTCCCCCAGGTCAGAGTGTCTGGCCCTGGTCCCCCACGTCCCCAGCCAGGAGCAGCTGGTGGGCCTGCCCTCCCCTGCGCCTCCGCCGGGCCGCCCAGCCCTTCCTGGACCAGACGGAGCTCAGGAAGCCCTTGCCTGCTGGCTTCCAGGAAGATCCTGTCGCCACCCAGCGACAGGGCTGCACTGACCTGTGTGACCTCTGACAGCCCCCGGGGACCCGGCTCCCAGAGCCATGTGTACACACATCACACTTCCCCGAGTGTGCCTGTCTTTGAGCTGACAGGATGCCCCATCCCGCTCTCCCGGCTCCGTGGGGCAGATCCCGGGGCCATTCTTCCAGCTGCTGGGTCTGTCCTGCTCCGTCCACCACAGACCCTGGAGGGCCACCTCCCCCACCTCTCCAGCCTGGGACAGCAGCGGCTCTCTGCCATCTCTAGTTTCCGGGCCACCCCACCACCTCCGTTCCCTGGGTGACAACGTCACCCCATTAAGTCCCTCCCACCATGAGACCCGGAAATGGCATCCAGGTTGGGTGCCCAACTACAAGGGTCCTGCTCATGACCTCCCCCGCATTCTGCCCCCTCGGTAATAAACACGGGAAATCACCAACTCCTCCAACAGGTCTCCAGTGCTCATTGCAATCATAATTAAATACTTGATTAAGAAACACTTTTCCATCCCGTGAATTTGTCAAGTCTGGGCAGAATCCTTGTTTTTCCTGTAACTTTTCTTCTGTTGCTTGTCTTGCTAATTCATGAGTATCTGCATTTTCTATCATATCAATTTTAAAAGGTTTTTAATTGTGTTTTGTTTGTTATGATGCCAACTATTTATCAAATTAATTAGCCCACTGATGAGAACAGCACTCTTTGTTTCTGGATAAACTATTACTCCTTTCTCATTCGTAATCTTACTTGTTCGCCATTTTATTATTTAGTCCAATAAAGCCTTATCAATGTCATTAATTTTTCCTAAAATAAATGGATTTGATTCGTCAGTTTATTTCTTATTATTCACTTCTGCTATTATTTTTTACCCTGAGTTATTTCTCTCTGTATTTGTTTTTGAACAAATGCAAGTTATTTGTTGCTAATGTATTTTTCTAAGCACTATTTTGGTGGCATCCTTTCAGTGCTAGCATGTATGTTTATGTTTTTGTGATGTTAAATGCCCTGTTCCTGTATTTGTGATCTCTTACATGATGGGACAAGGTTTGCATCGTTTACGGTTGTATAGAATTGAGCACCTTACATTCCATCATTACGCATTTCTAACCCCACTTTACAGAATGAACTTGGCCCTTTGCTCATGCTTTGACCCGTCACACCCCTGAGGACTCCAGCTGCAGGAGCTGCTGGTGGCCAGGCCCGAGGTCCAGGCGTGAGTCCACTGGGTCAGGCGTTGCCCTTACCAGCTCCATTTCCTGACCTCTGCGCAGAAACAAGACCAAGGTCACCGTCCTTCCTGTCTTTCGTGCTCTGTCGGTCACTGTCCGCTCAGCCTCTGGGAAACCTCCCAGAGCCAGGTGGTGCCGGACTCGGTGCCCTCACTTCCTTCCAGCCATGGTCCCATGCGCTGTCTCCCCGCTTTTACTGGACACCTAGGACCTGCAGGGGCTGCTCCCAGCGCCGGAGACGCAGCATGGCCAGGCCACCGAGAAGCGACGCGTCTTATTGATCATCCGAAGATATTTATGAGAGCACAGCCCACTAAGGATGGAACAGGTGAGCTTGACTTATTCCCAGGCCTCCGAACATTCCCTGCAACGGAGTTCTAGTTACTTGAGCTGATAATAGAAATAAAGCAGGTGAGACCGGTAGACCTACAATGTTTCATTTATAGAAATCCTATTGCTGTATTCAGAGATGGTTGGCTGTGCAGATGTGCAGATGTGCATGTAAAACACAAGCCGCACTTTCCCCAGGCCACCCAGGCGCAGCATGTATGCATAGCCTGCCTCCGTGTAAAGATGAGATGACGGGAAAGCATTCTCAGCGCATCACGCGTGTAGCAAGAGTCAAGCTGAAGAGTTGGCGGCTGGTACAGTCCTCTCCTCCCACCTGTCACCTGACCCTTCACGGGGTCAGGCCAACCCGTCTCAAGCCGCGGACATCGCTGGTTTTTCCCGCGTAGGGCTGAGACACATTTGTAAAAAGAGGTTTTAAAATATGTTCTCAGTGCTCAACACACATGCACAAAAACCTAAGTCGTGTCCTGAACGGTGAGGACTTGAACGCGTGTTGTCAACGGAGATCGAAGCACCTTCACTCAGAGCGGCACCCGGTCCACTGTGGGCGCAGCACGGGGACCCAGGCTGTGGGGTGAGCTGCTCCGCTGAGACCATGTCTAGAGGGGTTCAGTGGGCAGACCGGGGCGCCCCGGGAAGGGGAGAGTAGGGCATAGGCCCGGGAGCCGCCCCAGCGGGGCCCCAAGGGAACCGGCCGTAGTTTGCAGATGAAAAAGACGACAAGTGAGGGGGTCCCTCCAGGGCCCCGCTGGGTCTGCTGGGCAGGTCAACCAGCAGAGACGATGTTTCCTGACCTGGCACCTCGATTCTCACGCCTCCAGCCCCCAGATCCTGGACTGGTCCTCCCCTGACCCCTGACCCCTGACCCCTGACCCTCCTTCACCGTCCCTCCTTGTTGGTTACATCTGGGCTGTGGGTCCTGAAACGTCGCCTGGGGACCTCCAGGGGCTCGGGGAATTTGCTGCAGATGCGCCTGGGGACAGCGGGGGTTCCTGGGACAGACCCGTACTAGGTAGCGGAGGATCAGGACAGGCAGCACTGCGTCCCCGCGACCTGCCCAGCCACCCGGGAGGGCCCCGGAGGGACACCCTCACTTTGTCTTTTTCACCTGCAAACGATGGCAGTTGGAACAGATGATTCCAACGTCCCTTCCAGCTGCCAAAACCCAGTGACACTCCACAGTCATCGCTGAAACTTTCCCAGTCGAGCCCTCACCGAGTTGACAAAGTTCTCTAGGAACAAGAGAAAAAAAAAAAAAAAAAAGCCAAAAAGCTGCTGAAGTCTCTTACCCTTTTAGGGGAAAAAAAGGAACACTTCCAAAAATAAGGTGTCCCCTTAAATAGATTCTGCCTGTCCCAGCAGGGAACTCAACTGTCACTTGAGAATAAATGTAAGATTGGGAAGCTTCAGAAATATGCTCTCACTTCCCACCACCTCCAGGAAGCTCTGCGAGGACCACGTGACAGCGAGCACCGCGTCGTCTGTCACACGTGGGGGAGGTGACAGCAGAGCCTCCGACGCTGCCGCCTGGAGGGGGGCGGCATCAGCAACTTCAACCAATTCCGGCCCCAGCGGGTTCCGACGGGCCTCAGCGAGTCTGTGGTGTGCGTGGTGAGAGCAGCGGCGGCTGGGCCACACATGCTGACAAGGCCACCAGCTCTAACCGGGAGGGGCCCACTGTGTCCCTGCTCCAGGGGATGCCCTCCCGCTACCTCCGTGGGGGCCCCCGTCCTGGCCCCTGCTAAACAAACTAGCGTTGGGGGGACCTCGAAATGAATTCCAGTCCAGATTAGCAACGGGCCCCGCGTGGTCTACTTCTCCGTACCGCGTGCATGTGTGTAAAACACTCCGTTCTCTCCTTCGGCCTGAAACAAAGACTATATCGTACCTTCATTTTGTTCAACCATAGTCTTAGGTTCTTCTCTGCTGCTGACCAAGAGCGTCTTGCCCGGGACCCCCCTCTGCCTCGGGAGGCAGCGAACCCACGGTGGCACGACCCTGCGCGACAGCGGACTGGCCTTGCACGCTGGAAACGCCCACGTGTTGAAGCAGAATGCGGAGAGCCACCTGCCTAAATAGAGCTGAGCGATGACTTGCTCACGTAGCAAATAGAAAGAGGGGCCCAGCCCCTTGGTCCCCGCTCGACAAGGGGACCAACAGGCCCAGCCTCTGCCCGAAGGGTCCCAGCTCCAGCCTGAGACCCTCCCCAAGGCCTCCCGCCAGGACTGGTCCCCAGGCTGCTGCCGACATGGACCCTTCTGAACCCAGTCCAGTTCCACCTGCAGCTCCAAAGTCAGGAGGATTGGAACCACCTTCACTTCCACCGGATCAACGTGAACGAAGGAGACGAGCCCCTCCAAAGGTCTGTGGGCTGCCCGTGGAAACAAAGTGTGGATGGCAAGTGCGTTCTTGCCGGCACGTCCCCATGAAACATGTCACACGTTCTTACATGCGACCCCGTGCACTCAACACAGCCTGGGACACCCCACTGTTCCCTCCCTTCCAGCACCACAACCTCCCACACTCCTCCAAAGCTTTACGTTCGGTGCCCACCTGACTCCACTTACGGTGCCTTTTTGTAAAATTAGATGGTTCTTATTTCAGAATATGGTGTTAGAGGTTCTCAACAAAGCTTGTGTCCTTCTTGTCAAGTCCCCAGGGGAAGACCCTCATCTCGGCAGTGCTAGCCAGCAGAGCCCTGGACCAAGGAGGGTCCTACCTGTCTGTGGGGGTAAGACCTTCAGACCCCAACAGAGGGGTGGGCACTTCACGAGGTTATTGTTCCTGGGTCGGCTCCTCCTGACAGCTGCACAGTATGATGCTGAAGGCAGACTCCTGGCTGGAGGATCTTTACAGGAAATGAATGGACTATGTGACTTTCCTCGTATTAAACATACTACATCTTATGTCCAAAGGCATATGCTAAGGAAAGGATGTTAAGTGACAAATGAAGACATACTAAAAGACCTATTTCATGGAAAGTTGCATAATGTATCTGAAATGGCTTAAATATAATTCTTTAAGAAGAATCACATAAGCAAGTGACCATGATTTATTAAAACAACCCCTGCAGGTTTACCCTGAGTGCAAGGATGGTTCAACATATGCAAATCAATGTGATACATTGATTATATGTATCACATATAATGAATATAATGAAAAAAAGAATCATGATCATTTCAATAGATGCAGGAAAAGGCATCTGACAAAATTTAACATCCATTCATCATGATAAAAACTTAACAAATTAGGCATAGAAGGAATGTATCTCAACATAATAAAGGTCATGTATGATGAGTCCTCAGATAACATCCTATTCAAGGAGGAAAGCTTGAAACCTTTTCCTCCAAGATCAGGAGCAAGTGGTAGTAACAGTAATGTAATAGAATTAGAAGCAGTAATAGTAGCAGTAACAGTAGTGGAGTAATAGTGACAGTAGTGGTGACAGTAGTGGTAACAGTAGTGGTAGGAATAGTGACACTAGTAGTGACAGTAGTGGTAACAGTAGCGGTAGGAATAGTGACAGTAATGGTGACAGTAGTGGTGACAGTAGTGGTAACAGTAGCAGTAGGAATAGTGACAGTAGTGGTGACAGTAGTGGTAACAGTAGCAGTAGGAATAGTGACAGTAGTGGTGACAGTAGTAGTGACAATAGTGGTAACAGTAACGACAGGAATAGTGACAGTAGTGGTAACAGTAGCGGTAGTAATAGTGACAGTAGTGGTGACAGTACCAATAGTAATAGTGACAGTAGTGGTGACAGTAGCGGTGGTAATAGTGACAGCAGTGGTAACAGTAGAGGTGGTAATAGTGACAGCAGTGGTAATAGTATTGGTAACAGTAGCGGGAGTAATAGTGACAGTAGTGGTGACAGTAGTGGTAACAGTAGCAGTAGGAATAGTAACAGTAGTGGTAACAGTAGAGGTGACAGTAGCAGTAATAATAGTGACAGTAGTGGTAACAGAGGTGACAGTAGCAGTAGTAATAGTGACAGTAGTGGTAACTGTAGCGGTAGGAATAGTGACAGTAGTGGTGACAGTAGTGGTAACAGTAGCAGTAGGAATAGTGACAGTAGTGGTGACAGTAGCGGTAGTAATAGTGACAGTAGTGGTAACAGTAGCGGTAGGAATAGTGACAGTAGTGGTAGTAATAGTGACAGTGTAGTAATAGTGACAGTAGTGGTGACAGTAGAGGTCCAGGAACGTCATTCTTTGGAGACAGTCATCTCCTACCAACCCCTGGAGGTCAGGAGGCTGACGCATGTCAACGTGCAGGGCGGAGGGATATTGAGCACAGGAGCAGGGGCCGGACCCCTGCCGCCCCACCCACAGGCGGCAGGGCCCTGGCAGCTCTAGTGCCCCGTCCTCCCTCAGAAGGGGCAGCTTTACATGCTTCCTCTAGTCTTCGTGACACGAGCTTCAACTTGTGGCATCAGGATTTTAGAGGTCACCCCAGCCCAATCTCCCATCCTAAATACTGCGAGCGCAGACCAGAGAAAACGGCATTCCTGAAACCAACCCGCTATGTCGCAATGGAACCCAGACAAGACGGCGGGCTGAGCGCCCAGCCTGGCCCCCATGGGACCCCGGGTCCGGCCGGCCCTGCACAGTTAACACCTGGGGAGGCAACCTTGGCCCTCCGCACAGGCCTGTGGACCTCAGTAATTGCACTCCATGGTGGGGATTGAAGAATGTCTCTTCAGGCAAGAAATACTACCTGACCAAAGAAAACTTTGTTTGAGCAAAGAAAGCCCAGAGCAGGGAGTCCCACAACTGACCACCAACCAAGCCCCGTGGCACTGCCGAATCCTGAGAAATAATACGCATTGCTGCTTCCGGCAACGGATAACGAAGACTCCATCCTCAGACGTTTCTCCCCAGGTGTGTGGCCTGTATTCACAACCACCTGACACCCTGGCCACTGAGAAGCACATTTCATTGCCATTAACCATTTGAACCCTTCCGTCGTGTGATTATGCACAGCCGCACACAGTCTGTCTGCATGTCCGTGGCCTAACCCCCCGTGAAGGTCCCTGCCTGGCTGGAAGTGGCTTCCACATCCTCCCTGCTACCCATGACACTCACGGTGAGCATCCTTGTACACAAACCTGTCCATGAACATCTGTCTACAGCCTGTGGATGGATTCGGAACCTGCTTTTGGAACACCCAAGGGCTGCGTATGTTTTACTGCACGGGTCACATTGCCTTGAATGAAACTTGTCCTGATTCAACACCAGCTGTGACAGAGGGTGCTCATCCGGTGCCCGTGATCTAACGTCAGGTATTTCTCTTTATATTATTCCCTTCCAATTTGGGAGATGAACGAAGTTGCTCCTTGCTGGTTCCATGCGCCTTCCACTGATGGAGGTCAGGTCGTTGTCCGCCCCGGTCACCAGTCTCAGCTGCTTCTGCCAGGTGGCAACGCGTACACAGTGTCGCCTGTCAAGGTGAACAATGCCACTAGGAAAACCACAAGGAAAGAGTATTTTTAAAGCGTGGATGACAGGAATAATATTAAGAGCGGGGGCCTCAAGCGTCATAATCCATTTTCCTGACAGCAGGGCCTCACAATCCATGGATCCGAACTCACATGGATGGATGGGTGCAAGGACCCAAGCATTTGTACCTGCCACTTAGGCTTGTGACCTTTGCGTGCCAGAAACTGTAAGTCACTCATTGGCAAACTGTTAACTGGGACAACACGTTCGGAACTGATGCAGCTCCGGAAACAACTACTGTACGCTGGGAACTTGTACACCGGGAACTAATCCCTGAATCCCTCCCCTGCGGAAGTTAATTCTCCGTTACATAAAACGTGTCTAGCCCTCGGCAGAGACTGTGGGGAGGAGTTACCCTTGGCACCAAAGACAAGCACTACTGTCAGCTGAAGAGCTAGTTCCAGCAAACGCCATCCATGTGACGGGCCGTACGCAATGGTGGATAGAAATTACAACTCCAGCCAAAGCACTTCTGTAATTTTTCCTCCATCATAAACGGAGCATAAGAAAATGTTTTCGAAGATTTAAGTACTTAAATTCAACTTGAAGTATTTTAGGAGGACGCTACAGATATGTTAGAAGTTTGTTGCATTTCCACGTTATTACGAAGAAGGAAGGCGGCTCAGTTTTCACTCACTTTCCTCCTACCTTTCTGCATCTTGTTCTGTCCCCCCTCCACCGCCCCCTGAAGGACGTCCCCTGGGCTCCGTTTCTGCTGTTTTCTCGCAGCCACTGCGGGCTGTGCTGGCGACCAGGCCTCCTAGCTCCTCGTCAACATTAGCTGTGACAGATGTCTAATGACCGTGACAGCCTGGGGGAGCCCTCCGTTGACAAACGAGGGACCTGGAAGCTAAAAGGGTTCAGAAGGGTGTCCAGGTCATTAAAAACATGGTCTCCCTGACTTGCACTATGAACTGCTGTGTGTCGTCAGCTCAGTCGGAGCTCCCAAATCCACACCTTCTGGACCCAATTCTCTCTGCTCCTAACAGACATCGCCACCTGGAGGCCCCACGGCACCACGGCCGGGGGACACCTGGGAGACGCAGCCCTGGTCTTGCCTTATCCACCTGCTGTGCTTTCTCCGTGGCTGGAGCTGTCTGATGTCACCGGTCCCCCAACCACTGCCCGCGCACCCTCTCCCTCCTATACTTGTTGTCCTTGACTTTTTGCACAGACGTCACTGCGCCTGCGTTAAGTGGCATAAATGGACGGGGCTGGCCACAAACGGAGCTGAAGGGGGAAGGCAGCGGGGACATTTTCCAAAGCATCGGCCACGTCAGGAACGGGAGCCAACGCCGGCATCCCAGGCTCAGAGCGCCTGGTGCCATTTCTGACCGTCCTGATAACACGTTCCCGGAGGCAGCAAGTTCCCAAAGGGACAGGGGGCAGCTCTCTTCACTCCGAGAAGCGGCGACTGCCAACTGGCACCGTCGGAGGGCTGGTCATCTCACCAAGTGCACCAAACCGAGGGACGAGAGTGACTGCGACCATGTTCTCTTCTTGGCCTCACTCCTGCGCATGTTCCAACTCAGACCGCAGACACGCAGCTTGTGCAGGTTAGGTCTCCGCGATGCTCACAGCGCCCTTGGTTCCGGCCTCCGGTGCCAGGACCGGCCGGCAAGGCTGGGTGAGCAAGGGGCTGAGCAAAGTCAGAGGCCGCAACCTCCGTCCAGGTGAACTCGTTGTTGGTCAACACGGTGTTAAATCCCACATGCAACGTTTCCAGTTTCCTATCCCTTTTGCAAAAAGCACTTCCCGTTGCTTCGCCTTCCTCCCTCCCGCTGTGCCCGACTCTAACCACTTCCTTGTTTATTGTTCCCATGAAAGCTCTTGATGCCTTAAATGCATTTTGATCCGTGCACGTTGCAGCGAAATGCATGGGCGCTGTTTCCGAAGGTCTTTCAATCCTTACGTAAATTGTATTACACCGCAATGCTGCTTCCAAGATTTATCCAGGTTCACGCACCTACCTCTGCTTTGTTCGTTTTACTGTCTGCCTAATATTCCCATTTTACGAGGATATCGCAATTTGTATGTGTTCCTGTTGATGGACATAGAGGATTTTCCCAACTTCCTGTTACCACCACCAACAGAAACATCACACGACGCTCCTCGTGTCCCCAGGCACGAATCTGCCACCGATACGTACTTAGAAACGCAACTGCTGCGTTGTGGAGGCAAACTTTCAGCCCGAGGGTGCAAAAGTATCTCCCGAAGTGTTTGTACCAATCTGTACCCCCACCAATGGGGCACGGGAACTTCCAGGCTCCCCGTCTGGGCTGACAGTTGGAACGGTCCGTCCTTCACAGTTTTGCCCAGTGAAGCACGTGCCGTGGTGTCTCCCTTGGTCCGAGCAGAGCGTCTGTGACATTAGTGATGTGAATTATTGCTCCTAAGTGTTGTGTCTAGCGAGCTCCCCTGCGGCCTGTTCCCAGCAAATTTCTCGGTGCTGCTCCGTAGGCGTTCTAGCATGTTCTAGATACCGACCATTCACCAGGCGTGTGTTTTACACAGATCCCGCCATCCGCGGTTTGTCTTTCACGTGTTTAAGAACGGAGGTCTCATCTGCCTGGAGTCCATCAGATCCCCATTTTCTTCTATCACGTGCGTCTTTTCCTTTTTATCTAAAATCCCTTTCTGCACTCAGGCTGGAGCTTCTCTGCGGTTTTCATTTCAACGTTGAGATTCTTCTATGCCTTCGGTCTGCCTAGAACATATTTCTGCATCTGATGCGGAAACAGGCAGTCTAATTTTACACTTCTGCACGCGGGTCTGCGGTTATCCCAGGACCACCCACTGAACATCCCAATCGGTTCCCCTCTGGTTACGATGTTGTGGTGCCATAAACGACTTCCGTTACGCATGACCTTGTTTCCGGGTTCTCGGTTTTGTTTATCAACCAATGTTCTACCCTAGAGCTGACATGACACGGCTTTCATTACTGTAGCTACAGGACAGACCTTGAAAGCGTGTCCTCCAACCTTCCTCTTCAAAACCTTTTTTCCCCTTGTGGCTTTCCATATGGCTTTTTTGCCTTTTTTCCCCATTAGACTGCGATGGTTTTGAACTTTTGTGAAATTCATTGAGACATGAACCTGTCCTTCCACCTGTGAAAACGGTAACTCTGTTACATTTTCACTCGCATCTTTTTAGAAGGTTGTACGTTTTCTCCGCAACCCCTCACGTGTCCTTTGGTGGGTTCGTCCCCAAGTACCCAGCAGTTGTTCAGTTTGGCAGAATGACCAACAACACATTATCTCCTTAGACTTTCTGACCGTTGATGTGTTAGAGGCGTTAAACTGATCGCTTACACAATTTTATCCAGAAGCCTTTTTAAAGTCTCTGATGGCAATAATTTTCCAATGGGTTTGCAGTGGAGGTGAAAAATCGTATCATAGGAAACCGGTTGGTTACTTCTGTCCCATCCTTGTTCACGTTCCCCTCCTTTTCCCGTCCTCCTGCGGCCCTGTGGGCCCCCCTCCAAAACGTGGGCCCAAGTGCCCAGGGACAGAACTAGAGCACTTGGCTCCTCCCCCTCGCTCCCCCTCCTTTGGCTTCCCCTTCCCACACTCGCCCTTGACCTTCCCTTGCTGGTACATTTGGATCCACTGCGACTCTACGCTTAACGTAACAAGTGGGTCTGCTGAAGACCGAAAGGAAACCACTGTTTATCCCAGATTCTTCCGTGTTCTACGCCCCCTCCCAGTCCTTCCGTAGGCCTTTCTCCCCCCTGGGCAACCTCAGTCCTGCCGAACGAGAGCCAGGCCGTATTCCAAGGCCCACTGTGGGCAGCTGGTGTCTCCTCCCTGCACGCAGCCCCTGCGGAGCGCTCGGGGGCCGTCCTGTCAGTCAGGGGTGCACAGCAGGAGCTGAATTTCATTCTTGGGGCTGTTCCGGGGGAAAGATTTCCCGTCCATGATTTGGACAGGGAGCAAGAACTTGCACCTTCATGGTCAAGTCCGAGCTGCAGCTCAAGGAGAAAGTCCATGTCTCCTGCTGAAGCCTCGGAAAGGGACCGAGGCTCACGGGCTGCCGCTGACCCCCACCCCCACCCCCCAACCCCACCTCTGCAGGGCGCCCAGCAGAGCTGAAGGCGATGAAGGCCACCCTCCGGATTCTACGCAGGCCCCAGGCGACTCCGGACACAGAACCAGGGTTCCAGCCTTAATGTGCCAAATTAAGGAAACTGTCCTCACACGTGGGCCAGCCACCGGCCGACCGGGAAGGGCGCGCAGCTGCCGGTAGGTTGGGGTTGGAAACCCGAGGTTAAAACGCAGGGTTCCGCTCCCTAGGTAACCCCCGTGAGAGCAGCCATCGTGGACCCACGAGGTCGGATTACCCACACTCTCCGCCTCCAGGGTGACTTAACCCCGACCTGAAACCAGCGTGGGCCTTTCCGCTGCCGCCCCTCCGTGAAACCAAGCTCTGCCCCCTGGGGGCCCTTTCCTGCAGCAGGACTTGTTGAAATGGTTGTGAAGGTACCGCAGTTCTCTCCTTGGGTGAGACAGGCAGACGGGCATCACAGGGCCAGGGGAAGTGGAAGCGGGCAGAGCCGTGTCAGAGTCGGGCTTCAGAAACCTGTTTCTCCGGTGCGGACACTTCTCTCCACTTAGGCACAGCCAACAGCCAGGGGAAACCAGCATCTCACACAGAAAGGAAGGATGTGGTTCCAGGAAAAGGACGGGGCTGATGAAGCTGTAAGCAGGCACCGCTTCGCCCCTAACCCCACGGCGGCCGCCCCGCCCCGCGCCCCCGCCGGCGAGGGCAGCACATGCTGGAAAAGCGTGTGAGGGGGCCGCAGGCGGCTGCTGGGGGCGTCAGTAAGGAGGACACCGAGTCACTTCTACCGCAGGCCCGTCTGGCTCCAGAATTCAACAGGAGCGTTCGTGCAACTGCCAACGAAGTTCCACATCGGTAAACGCTCACGAGCACGGCAGCCGTGTTGCTAGAGTCACAAATACAATGTGCCGTAATCCCAGCGGTTTAACCGGTCAAACCGCGTCCACAGGTCCGTGTTTCCTCCCAGCCCGGTACAGAACTGAGCTCTGCCTGGCGTAAAAGCACACGCAGGTAGAAAGCACGTGGCGTTTAGTCCATGCAGAATGTTTTAACCCGCCATTCTGGCCCTGGGGACGTTTAGATCTACTCACAAATCACATTTTCCTTGGCATTACAGCACCTAGATGCCGCTACATCGACAATCCTTTGACCGGTCTTCCAGCCTGCATAACCCAACTCCTGCCGTTTCTCATTTTCACCAGAACCAATCTTTTCCATGTAAATTCCACAACACAAGTTGGATTGATTTTCCTTTGGGTCCCTATTAAATTACACAAACTAACATTTTCGCCACCTAGCATTTTCTTAGGTGCCCGTTGCTTCCTCCAGTTCTAATGTTCTTCTGTGACGTTTGGGTTACCACCCGTTTTCCCTGGGACTTAGTTCCACAAAGTGTAGGATTTCCTAGTGACGCCTGCAGCCAAAATAGCAGGGTCCAAGAACCCGGCTCTCCTTACACGTACATCATACAAGGTTTCCCTCTTGCTTTTCACTGGGATAGTGGTCCATGGCCAGGGGAACCTTCCGGGTAGATGTAACGTGGATTCTTTAGGTCGTGCGTTGAGACCTGCCTCAGTTTCCCCTTTTCCAACAGGGGCGGTGGGGCAGGTGGGATTGGGTTCATTCAACGTTTTCCCAGCGAGGGGAGCTAAGAGCAAAGGCGAACACGTTTTTCAGAGAAGGTTACTTAGAGGAAGATGTCCCAGCACGGAGAGGAACACTCTGGCAAGTGTTAGCAGAAGAAAAGCGGTGACATTTCTTCTGGGGGTGCCAGGCACCTCTCTCCTCGGGAAACAGGCTGCTGGATGTACTGTGTCCCCAAATACCATGGCACTCACACGTCAGTGCGTGCTGCCGTCGGGGTTCCAGCCAAGAAAGGAAAAACCTGTCCCTACAACACATGGACACACGCGTGCACACGCGGATCCCACGCTTACGCAGAATTTCTTGTTGTGAACGTGCAGGGGAAAAGCAAAGAGCTTTTCTCATTGGTATGACCTTCCATCGGGATGTGTTACCTTCATGTTTTTCAATTTGAACATAACCCTCTAAACATAACTTTGTAACCACCCAAGAATCATCATTTCTAATGTGAAATCAGGCATCAAACAGAATATTACTTTATTTTAACTTCTGAAAACAACAAACTTAGTTGGTCCAAAATAGCCAGCCATGTCCCGCCACCCCTGCTAACGCTCAGTACTGCGTCCCAAACCAGTGGTTTATTTTGGCCAGACTGAGGCGCAGGACCAGGCTGACGATGAAGTGCTCCTCCGTCTCCTCGATCCACACCAGCTCCATGTGCACAGCGCCCGCCGAGTCCTCGTAGTCGATGCAGGACGTCCGGCCCTCGAAGTGGGGGCTGTCCGAGGGGTCGGGGGACGCCCGCATACACACCGGGGAACTGAAACACCAGAAGGGCTTCCCGTATTCATCCAAGAGCGTGACGTCCATTACGGAGCAACCCTACAAAGGAAGCACAGACGTTTGTCAGCGTCAGGATAATGTGGCCGTTCGACCTGCCGGGTCTAATCAATGAATGTACAAATGTATCAGTGAACAAGAGTTAAGTGAGAGGAGGGGGATGGAAGGGGAGACGACCCCCAGGGACCACGAACCGCTGGACAGGCCGGGAGGCGGGTGGCGGGTGGGGGTGGGGGTGGGGCCATCCCTCAGGGCAGCGGGCGCACACAGCTCTGGCCCAGGAGCAGCAGGGCGGGGAAAGGGCGAGAGCAGGAGGCTGAACGGGCACGGGTGTGGCTGGCACCGGCTCCAGGTGACAGCTCAGCGCAGTCAGTCCCTCCCAGGAAAGAAGAGATGGAAGACGCAGCAGCAAACTGGGCAGAGACGGGGGGGAGACATGCTCCCTTGCCCTGCGCCCACGCAGAAGAGGGGGGTTTGGGGAGAAGTGTGTCAGGTTCAGACACGCTGGGTCCACAAGACTTTGCTGATCGGTGACTCGACTTGGGAGGGAGACAGAACTGGAGACACTGACAGTTATTAACGCTACTGATGAGCTGTGTTTTATTTATTTTTAATTGTGGTAAACACACGTAACGTAACCATGGTTAGCTGTACGGGGTGACTTCCCTGGCGTTGACCACATTCACACTGACTTGCGACCATCGACACCGTCCCTCTCCAGACGCTTATTTTGATAAACTGAAATCCTTGTCCAAATTCGCTGACCCACTCCCGCTCCCCTCCGCACTCTGCGACTTGGGACCCCCAGGCTCCCGGTGCAAGTGGCGCCCACCGCATGTGTCCCCTGTCTGCTCCCCTCAGGGGGCACCACCCCCTCCAGGGCCATCCACGCTGCAGCTGCTGTCAGAACGTCCCTCCTTTCCAAGGTTGGTGACATCCCCATCGAACACACCAAGCTGGGCTCACACACTTACCCCACGGACCCCAAGGTCCCTCCCACTCCCCACCACCGTGTATGGTGATGCTGTGAACACGCATGGGCAATGCGGGCTGCATTTCTCACCTGCCCTATGTACCAGGCACTGCCCCACATAGTTAGCACGTGTCGCTTTAACCTAAAGAAACGAGGAGCCGACTCTAAGAGAAACTCTTCTAACACGAACCTTTCCAGATCGGCCCCTCACTCGCCGTGACTGCCCTACGTTAGTGTTTCACTAACTGCAACTTGAACACTTAGCCTTAGGGATCAGCATGGACAACAGCGTAACCACAGCTGTCCAGGTGTTTCAGGTAAACCGGCCTTCAGAGTCGAGACGCAATCAAACGGGGCTGAACCTGACGGCCATCCGGACCTGAGTATGATCAGGTCGAAGAGTCTCGACTCAAAAGATGCGCATCTTAGAGAAACGTAAGGGACAGAATCCAGAAACTGAGGAAAACAAGACATTTAGCAAGTGCCCACCTCTGCAGGAGACCTGCGGGCAGAGCCAGCCCACGTGACCCCTAACCCCGGACAGCGGCCCCAGGACCTAACCTGCTCCCCTGGTGGGGTTACCCCTGCAGGAGCTGTCCAGCCTGCCCTGTCCCCACACAGCGGGGAGCCTCGTCCCCGCAGGGCAGGGACACCACTCTGGTCTTTTCCAGCCCAGGGCCAGGCCCTCCTCCTGCCTGTCCTTCCAGGACCTCCCACCCTCCTCGTCCTTTCCTCCAGGTTCCTTCCCCATGGAGAATCCCTTCTGTCCCTGGGGGGTGCGGGACAAGGTGGGGGGACAGTACTTCAGCGCCTCTTTCACACCTCCCTCCCCTGACTCTCCTCCAGAGCCGCTTCCAACCCTCTCCTGCCCCCATGCACCCTTGCGGACCAGCAGTTCCACCTGCTCAGTTCCTGGGCAGCCAGCAGTTCCCCCTGCTCAGGTCACCCTGGGCTCTGCCAGGCACAAAACGCAACATCTGGCTGTGTGGCCCTTACACGCACGGGAATGGCACGGTCCCTTAAAAGCCACCATCACCTTTATCAGCTGACCCTGCGGTGCACCCACAGCGTTTCCCATGGACGCAACCGGCCCTGGATGTACTGAAATGTGCAGCCTGGATTACAGCTGGGGCCAAGCTCCATGTAGATCCAGAGTCACATTAAAATCACATCAAAATGCCAACGGACAACAGGAGCAAGTACGAGACCTCCACCTAGCTGCACTTCAGACGGGACCCGAGGCTGGCAGGCCAGGAGGGGCTGCTCCGACTCCACTGAAGACCGGCGGGCTACCTGCAGGGCCGCCCGGCTGGGCCCACGGCTGTCAAACAGCGACCAGCCACCGAGCAGCTGTCCTCTGGGACGTGACCGGCCCATCAGCCATGGACAGCGTCTCTAACCGCATCTGGTCCCACCGCCTGGCTCCAGCAGGAAAGACTGTGTACAGCCCGACGTTTCTCAGGTTGGATAACCGGCCCCGGTGCCCAGGCCCCGGCCCTCCCCACGCTCCCTGGCGCTCGGGCTCTCGGGAGGACGACCGGACGCCCCCACCCAGCCGACTGCGCCTCCCGCTGCGAACGGGACACGGTGCTTTCAAAACTATGCTGCCCCTTAAGTCTGACGTACGTTCTCTCTCGGTCCTCAAAGTCTATTCTGTCTTGATATTTTCTTCTAACACCTTTTTTATGAGATGCACCTAAATCCACTTTGAGAAGTCCAGGCTGTGGTCTCTAACATTCTTTCGCATGCAGTAACCAACCTTCAAAACGCTTCATTATCCGAAGCAGCCAGGAGCTCAGGAGGTCAAACAACTGAGCCTGGAGAACACGGTGTGCGCGGCACGGGCCACTGACACGCGTGTTTTCCACGACTTGCGGTTTCCTTCATTACACTCCCTCTTCCCCAGCTGACTGTCGTCACAATGGTGGGGTAACGCACGCACCGCACACAACACGCGTTAACTGTTTCCACAGGCTGTTCGTAGTAAGTTTTTAGAGAATCGGGTCAGCTGCATGGGGGAGGGGGTGGATCCACCAGCACCTGAGGACCCGCTGCATTAGTGACAGTTATTCTGCTCCTGCTCACCACCAGCGCCTCCAACAGTGCCCCCACGGTGCCCCACAGGCCCGGAGGCAGCTGTCACGGCTCTGCGCCCTCACAGGACAGGGAACCCAGCCCGGCCCACAGCAGAAAGCTGCAGGGGAGCTCGCACCAGGCCCACGGGAGCAGCCGCAGCCCAGGAGGAGCTGACTGTGGGAGCACCAGCCTGTGCTCCCCGCTCCTGCTCCGCCCCCCACTTCCCTGTCACCTCCCAGCCGCCAAATCGACTCTCCCTGCCACGTGGCAAGTGTCCGGAGAGGTGACCACTGATTTAACTGGTCACGGAAACACGTCTGGAAGTCGTGACTGGGATAAATGCTGAAGTGGTGGATGAGTAATTGAGACATTTTGAGAAAAAGCCACCCGACAGCTCCACCTTCCTGCACAGAGCAAACCGGAGGGCCTCCGGGTGTCCCCATGCCCGGCGGACGGGGCGGGGCTGGGGAAGCAGGGCCGGCGGCAGTGGCTGAAGGACAGCATGGCCTCAGCGGCCGGCACCGCACACCCCCCGCCGCGTGTTGTGACACAGAATCCGCGTCCGGCCAGTTACCTTCACACAGCCATCGAGAACATCGGTTCTCCAGGTCAGGCCCACTTCCCCGACCAGGGGCAGGTGCTCCGTGCTGTTCTGAAAATGGATCACAATGAGCTTCACGTATCCGTTCTCAATATGTCCTGGGAAAGAGGTGATATTGTTAAGTCACGATCGGCCCTTGCAGGGCGGGAAGGGAGCACCTGCCCTGCTCCCTTAGGCGCCGGGCTTGAAGCCAGGGCAGTGCACCCGCACCCCACAGATGGAGAACAGGGGGGCGCACACGGGGTGGGCACCTCCGCCCTTCCCCGGGCCTCGGGCGGCCTGCCCTCCTCGGACCAGCGCAAAGTGACAGAGAGCAGCCCGGCCACCGAGCACCCGTCACGTACCGGGTGCACGTGTGCTGCCCCAGGCCCTGGGCTCTGGGTGCCCGCCCTCTGCCCCCCGCTAGACTGTCCCAGCCTGTCGCTGCTCCCTCGCCCTGCAGGCCGCGGGTCGTGCGGAAGTGTGTGCAGTACCGTGAGTAACAGTTGCATTTACTGCGCACCAACCATGTGGTAAGCGTTCCAGGTACAACGACTCAAATGCTACTTTAAACAACACCGTAAAATACCACTGTTAATTGGGTATCGTAGTTTCCCCAATCAGAGAGGTCAGCAGCGCCTCGCCCAAGGTCACACTGCCAGCAAATAAATGGCCAAGACGGGATTCAAACCTCATTTCTAGAGTCCATGTGATAACAGGTTAAAACATACAAAAAGGGGAACCATCACCTATTAAATACTAGCTGAGGTCTATCATGTGAATTCAATTTTCATCAACTGGTGCTTTTATACAACTGCTGAGAAAAATCTGCAAGTTAGCAGAAAAAATCAACGGGATCCTCATGGCTCCCCAGAACGTTTGGTAACTTCTCCATCTGTGAGTCCCACTCTCACTCCTGCCCATCCCCCAATCACCTTACTGCCCGGTCGGGAGTGACGTTGGTCCCTTCCCTGTGACCTGACATGCCTTCCGTTGAATTCCCACGCTCCTGACCACATTCAGAATAAACCCTAACCCTAACCTCTCAGTGAGAGGGCCCCCCAAATGCAGGGGTGCCACCCACAGTGCACAGACTCAGTCCCCAGTGGCAGGCACGTACCAGCCTGGCCTTGGGGGTGGGTCATAAAGACCCCATTCCAAACCCTGCCCGGCTATTCACCAGCTGTGCAACCATGGCTAAGCCCCAATGTCCACGCAGAAAGTACTGCACAATGTTCTGTGGAGATCAAGGGAACTGACAATAAATGATGATGTTACAGGGCAGATTCACACAGGGTGAAGGTGCCAGGCACCTGACAGGCATTCTCTCAACAAATATATTCTGCCCAACGGCCCAGGCCACCATCAGGCAGAAGGTGGAGGTGCCCAGGTTCCTGGACCGCCAGGCTCACTGTGGGTGGGATCTCCACTTACCCGGCTGCCCTGCAGACTTAACGCCATCCCAGTCATCACCCCGGCAGGCGTTTTCACAGGTCATTTATAAATCACCCGTATAAAATCACAAGCAATTCTAAAGTCAACATGGAAATGCTAAGAACCTAAAGTAGCCACGCAACCTTGAAAAGAAGCAAGCTGACTTCAAGATTTACTACAAAGTTACAGCAGCCAAGTAGGCCTGATGCTGATACAGACACAGCTAGATCCACAGGATAGAAGAGGTGGGTCCAGAAACAGGCTGGCCCTTCCTAAGCAATCTATTTCTGACAAAAACATCAAAATAAATCAAAGAGCAAAGAAAGTCTCTTCACAAGTGATACAAAAAACAATTTGCTGTTCATATGGGGAGATAAGGCGAGCCTCAGCCTTCACCTCCTCTGCTGCACAAAAATGACATAGGACGGATCACAGGCCTGAATGTAAAAGCTAAAACCAAGCAAGTCATGGGAAGAACATCTCCATCACCTGGGGTATCGAAAAGAAAACAAAAACCATAAAAATTTTTAAGTGATGAATTCGATTTCAGCAAAATAAGAACGTTTTTGATCATTAGAAGATGTCATTAACGAAATGAATAAGCAAGCTGCAGACTGGGACGGGTATTTGCGAAAACGCGTGTCTGAAAAAGTACAGAACACAGAAAGAACTCCTAAAATTCAGGAACAAAGAGACAGGCAACTCATCCTTTTTTCACAAAGGCAAAAAGATTCAAGACAGGCTCTAAAAAGAAGATACGCAAATGACGAGTAAGCACAGGGAAAAGTCACGTGGCATTATTGGCCATCAGGAGATGCAAGTCCAAGCCGGCAGCAGCCACCAGCAGGCTGGCGAAGGGCGCAGATTTCAGAGCAACAGCATCAAACGCGGGTGGGAAAGTGGGGCAACCACAGCATCCACACAGGGTGGTGAGCGCGCACGCCGGTGCGACCACCCTGAGACAAGTCTGGCGTTCAGTGCACGGTGAAAGTCCCGCAGACTGGAATACGTAACCCTCCCAACACCCGACAGGTGCAAGCCCGGCGCATTTTATCAAGAGAAGTGAAAACGTGTCCACCAAAAACAACTTTCACCAGCGTCCACAGCAGCTTTATCCGTGACAGCCTGAAGCAGAAACCACCCCTTCCCGGCCCACGGACAGGGAAGCGGTGAGCCAACGGCGCCTGCAGTCGGCGGGCCGCAGCCCAGCAGTGACTGTGGGTGTCACCTGACACCCGCCGCAGCGCAGATGGAACACCATTTTGCAGAAAGAATCTGGACACAAAGGGACACGCGAAAGCATCTGGAAACTAGAGCACACACCATGCCCAGGCCGGCGGGGCTCAGTGGATGCTTACAGGAAGCATCGTCCTATAAACTGAAGGGTCACAGGTTCGATTCCCAGTCGGGGCACATGCCTGGGTTGCAGGTTTGGTCCCCAGATGGGGTGCGGATGGGAGGCAACCGTCTCTCTCCCACATAGCTGTTTCTCTTTCTCCCTCCCCCGCTTCCCTCCAGGGTCAGTGAACATGTCTTTGGGTGAGGACTGAAATTTTAAAATGGTACACACGGCCTAATGCCATTTATGTGACATTCTAGAACAAGCAAATAGTCCAGGGTGAAAAAACTCAGGAAAATGCCTGGGCAAGTTCTTATAGTAGGCTTGTAATTTTTTCTAAACTAGAAGTTAGATCAAAACAAGAAGGCCCGCGTTGGAGCTCAGTAACGCAAATAATGGGACAGATGTCAGCAGCAACCCACAGGTGTAAGTCTTGGGTAGAGAGGTAGGGAGACCCCGAAAACTCAAATATGTGCTGCAGGGCATGAGCAACCTAAAGCTGCAGCGACCTGGTGCCACAGAGGAACAATGGACCCAAGATGGTACGATCACTCCTATCTATGATGGAACAGAATTGGCACCAAGTCTCAAGGATGGGTCCCTTTAGTCCCTCCATGAACCTCCTCAGGGCACGGGGAGGCCTTTTCTTCTTAATTATTTTCATACCTGTTATTTCCCAATCCCTTGATCTCCATGAAACGTAAGTCGCTACATGTACTCGTAGGCACAGATCACAGGCTATAAAGAGAGAGGTCTCTGAACATGAGGATGATCAGAACTCGCGTTTGCATTTCTGCTACGTAAGCTGCAAGAGTCAAATGCACTGGAGACCAAAAACACAGGCCGTGCCGGTCTGCAGGGAATGCCCCACCCCGTGCAGGCCTACCACCTTTCCAGCCACAGGCCCTCTGCTTCTTGCACGTTAACTGGGGTCCTAACGGGCCCGTCTGCTGCCGTGCTATTCCTCAGATGGGTGACAATCAACTGGAGTTTAAAGAGAACAAAGTATATGCTTGGACACTTCAAAATGCACTGCTCGTTCATTACCGAGTGTTTGAAAAGAGCCTTTTCTGTTGCTGTATGTAAAGGGTAGGATGGCCATGCTCACAAGACCCAGTTTCCTTTCCCATGCATGTGACCAAAACATGCACAGCAGCTGTCTTGGGCAACTTAAATTTGCTCCTGCACATTCAGAAATTCAAGCCGCAGAATAAGACCTGGCTTTTAATGCGTTTTCACAGCAGTACGGGGAGCTGCTCCGTTCTTCAAGCTCCACCCACAGGACAAAGGCCGCAGAGGACAGCCGGGCTGAGCTCCCTCCTGCCGGGGGCTCCGCGCAGAACCCAGTACGCAGGGCCCCAGCCGCCCGGCCTCCGGTAGGCCTGCCGGCCCAGCAGCCTGGCCAGTCTCCAGGAACGCAGACCCACCCCTGTCCCGTAGGCCAGCCGCACCTGCACTGTCTGTACCCACTGCAGCTCACGCAGGACATCACGTTCCTTCCAGGAGCCTGTGAGCCTGGTAGCACCAGGCAGAGGGCGTGGCCTGCTCAGTGGGGAACACATCACGCGTGTCCGCCCCTCATCCGGGAGCAAGTGCAGTCGGGTCCACACCCAGGGGCTCCTGAGAGCTGCCCCCGCCGTTCCCTCCGACATCACGCGCACCTTCCCCTTTGCTGACTCTGCTCCCTGCAGGCCCTGTGACCAGCTGTAGCGCCTGACCCGGCTGTACCCCGTGTCTTCCTGGCAGTGACCTGAGCCAGGCAGTGGTCATGGGGACCCAAAGCCACCAGTTCATCCACATTTCCCGAAGAACGGAGAACAAAATGCACATAAACCCCCTACCTGTCGCCCTGTAAGTGTCCCTCAGTTTTCACTCCTTCCGCACTTCCTGTCTCCCCACCCCTCCTCCTGCCTCTCAAAATCCCAATTCTCATTCCTTCCCAAGCTTCCCTTCGGCCTCACTTCAGCGGCAACACAGCATCGGACAGAAACCGTGCAGACGCTCAGGGCCATCAACTCTTCCTGCAGAAAGATCATCTCTCACGGAAACTTGGAAGCAGCCGGACTGGCCCGAGAGGCAGAAGACACGGAAATACAGAGGAAACAGCCCAGGCCTCGGGGGAGGACAAGGACAAAGGTCCCAGGGGAAACAGGCCCGTGAACCTTCAGGACAAGATAGGACACGATCAGGCAGCACTGAGCAGAGAAGCCTGGCCCCGGACACAGTGGCCACACAGGGGCACAAGGTCAGCACTTGCAGGTCTGTTAGGAGGTGAGGGCCCCAGGGGGAGGCTTATGCACTGGGTCAGCTGGGGCCATGCGCCCCTCCCTCAGAGCCCCCGGAGCCCGGAGCCCCCACCCATGGGCCCTGCCCTGCGCCGGACACAGCCCTGCAGTCGGGAACTGGTTGACAGTGAATGGCCTCCAGCCACCCCCTGGTGACAGGCAGCAGAGCCAGCTCGCGTCCAGGGACAGGAGGGTGGCACTGCTTCTCCTTGATAGAATGTGTTCTTTGCAAACACAGCAAAGTGCTGTCCTGCGGGGCCAGCCACAGCGACAGAGCAGGAGCCGTCAACGTCCCCTGGTCCCTGAGAGTCCCCAGCCCTGCGAGGGTCCCCGGCTGAGGGCAGCAGCGCCCTCTGCTGACTCCTGGTGGCAGGACCGCGGGCAGAGCCAAGGCACCTGGTCGGCTCCTGCGGTGAAGCGCGTTTCCTTCCGCTGGAGGCACCAAGGTGAGTTTCCCACCTGCGTTTCGGCGTCCGGTGAGTTGCAGGTGCTTCCACCCTTCTCGCAGGCTGTCAGCAGGCACGGAAGGCGGCCTCACGGGCGGCGGAGCCGGGCCAGCACCAACTGGTACCAGGACAGAGCGGCACAGGAGCTGTGCCCTGGAAGCGCACCCAGGAGCGCACAGTGTGGCTGCAGGCTGCACAGACGCTGGGGGCTGTGGCTGGGTGACGTGAGGTCCCAGGAGTGAGCTCGCAGAATGGGGGCTGACGCACCACGGCCTCAGCCGCCTGTCACAACAGCCATGGGACAGAGGAGCGCCCGGCCCGCCGGCCACTCACGCGGGGTAACCGAGGTGAACATGCCCACAAATGCCTCCGTCGCCATCCCGCGCCCTCACTCGGGCAGCTTCCGGACGGGGCGCACACACACCGGCTCCCAAGGAGGAGCGGGTCCGCCCCTCTCAAGTTCTCGGTGCCCTGCCCAAGGCCCCTGGACCCCACCCTCGGGCCCTGCAGGCTCCCAGGCGCCTGTGTGTCACGCTGGGTCAGACGCACTGGGGGTGCCCTCGCTGGGTGGCTCGCAAGCTGGTGTCGCCCACAGAGCAAGGTCACACAGCATGTGCCTGGCTCGCAGGTTTGGTCCCTGTCACGGTGCATGTGAGAAGCAACCCATCGATGAGTCATGTTTCTCTCTCCCTCTCTCTCTATAAAAATAACTAAATTAAAAAATCAATAAATGAACGCTGGACATGAGGGGGCACCAGAGGACATGAGTCTACCGGCACCAGCCCAGTCCAGAGGGCACAGGTGTGTGTACCTTCAGCAGAGACGGGGCGCATGAGGGACACCCTCCATGGCACGGGCTGGAAGAGGGTGGGATTTCCCCCTTTAAATAAGAATTAGTGGATCGAAGCTCAGAGAAGCAAATCTGGGCTGGACAAGAGGCCGTCTTCACATCTGGGCAGGAGGGCCGGGCCCAGGTCAGCAGCTGCAGACAGACTGGACCCCAAGCGGCCCTCCCGACCACCCGCAGTGCGCCCGACCCCAGGGGTCCCAGATCCCGCACCACAGAGAACACTGAAGAACAAGAAGAAACCCTGAAAATCAACAATCTAAGCAGTCAACTCCAAAAGCTGGAAATGAGGCAAATAATCCTCAAGAAAACAAGTGATTTCTAAGAAATCATATTAATACTAAAACTGATTCAATGAAAGGCAGGAAACCTGAGTATAACCAGGTCAGAAACAGATTTTTTTAATTCTAATCTGTAAGTGTAAACAAAAAACACTGGATATTAAATAGCTTAGTTTAAAAATGGGTCCTCGCTGGTGGCTCAGTGGATAAGATGCTGGCCTGCAATCCGGAAGGTCGCAGGTTTGATTCCCAGCCAGGGCACATAACCAGGTTGCAAGCCAGGTCTCCAGCTGGAGGCAGGTGAAAAAGGCAACCATACACTGATGTCTCTCTCCCTCTCTAAAAATAATAAGTAAAATCTTTAAAAAAAAAATAAGTACATACAAGACAAGAAGAGGTTATTTTAGGGATGTTAGGATGTTTACCATTAGAAGACATGTTAATAAAATTCACTTTATTAATAGTGTAAAGGAGAAAAATCATATAGATCACCAATAGTTGCCCTAGATTTAGTAATACTGAACTACTTCAGAATATTTTTAACTAATCTAGGAATAGAAATAAACACCTTAACTAATAAGAACACATAACAAAACCCTAGAACAAACACTTAGAAATAAAGCATTTTATTAGCTTACTTTCCTCATTAAGTTGGAAATACAAAATGGTTCCACCTCATTAAGGGGAATTGGCCACTATTTTTCAAGACCATCTACACAATGACCCGCCAACCTAGCTACCCTGCTCCTAAGAAACTATTCCCAGGACAAGCCAGCAACGCATGAAATGAAGTATGAATGAAGCCAGACACGACCCACTATGCGTGACAGCAACGACCGGAAATCCTGGAGAGAAAACATCTACAAGCCCGACACAGCTCTCCTATTTCATTTTCAACATACCTGTTTAAAGAGAGAACAAGAAAGATCTCTGCCTCGAGTTAAAGAACAATCTACAGAACACATTAATGGGGAGAGCAAGGCACTTAAAAGGGGGTCATGTGCCTCATTTTTCCAACACCGGGAGAAATACGAGTAGATTAATGCATAGCATTACATAGTCAAAAAGAGCCAAAAACCAGTCTAAAGGGTCATCTGGAGGGAAGAACAGGACAGGGGGCAGGGACAAGGGTAGAAATGAACCTCTCAGAACCACCTCCTTTTACACTTTCAACTGTGACACTATGTACATGTCATGATTTTTTAATGTACAAGAAAAAGCCAATCCTGAAAATAAAACAATCACCTAAATCCACTAAGGGTGTATCAAAGTGGTAGCACAGTAACACAGAGACAGATCATTTTAGAGAAGTTAATTTAAACTTATAATGTGATACACCTTATGCACATAAGAGCTAAAGACTAAATAAAGATTGTCTTCTTTTCCTTTTCCTTTTAAGATTTATTACTTTTAGAGAAAGGGGAAGGGAGAGGAGGAGGGGGAGAGAGATATCCATGTGTGGTTGCCTTTCACCTGCCTCCAGCTACAGACCTGGCTGGAGACCTGGCTTGCAACCTGGTTATGTGCCCTGGCTGGGAACCGAACCAGCGACCTTTGGGTTCGCAGGCAAGTGCCTATCCACTGTACCACCAGCCAGAGCAAGAAATTCTTAAGAGAGTATTCCTAGGTTTGATATTAGCAATAACATCAGTTTTGTTACTTTGAAATTATGATATATTGTGATGCTGTTTGGAAGAAAGACTTTCCACCTAAGGGAAAAATGCAAGTTGTAATCAAAGAAGCTCATTAAAACCCTAAGATACCTAAATTAAGTGAATGCCTGACTTACTCCTTCACATTATAAAATAACACAAACTTGCCCTGACTGGCAGCACAGAGGATAAGGCACCAGCCTGCAAACCCAAAGGTCGCTGGTTCAATTCCCAGCCAGGGCACATAACCAGGTTGCAAGCCAGGTCTCCAGCCAGGTCTCCAGCCAGGTCCGAAGCTGGAGGCAGGTGAAAGGCAACCATACATGGCTCTCTCTCTCCCTCTCTGGAAATAATAAAATCTTTTTTAAATAAATAAATAATAATAAAATAAAATCACACAAACATTTTTGCTCTGCCTCCTGGAAGCCTACAAGGAGTGGAAACCCCAGAGCACCAGGCCATGCTAGACCCAGACTGGGGTCTCTAAAGACCACCGCGCAGCAGAACTGAGGGGGCTGGTGCTCCTGGAGAAGGTGGCCCATGCCAGGCCTGGGCAGCAGGCAGACAACGCAGGCCTGAGCTGTCTTGTCCCGTTGGACACACTTGAACTGCCAAAAACGCTTGGAGTCACGTCAGAAGAACAAGGGAGACCACAGTGACAATAAACAGGATGACCGCAAATAGACAAATGTATCGACTACACTTTTTAATCCACAGTGTAGTAATATCTTCCCCAAAATACTTACACGTCACCTCTGGAGGCTGCTGGCGCTTCAACTCACTGTTCTGTCAGTTACCGAAAGGACAGACTCAGGCACACGCCTGCCTTTCCTGCACTCACTGTCCTTCAAGCAGCTAAACAGCTGACAAGAGAAAATTCCTCGCTGCAAAAGAATGCTATCAGACGGGGGGAATCCACTGCTAGCAAAAATCACAAACACTTGGAAAACATCCCGCGCAGAAAGCCACGATAAAAAGACCAGGCTGAGCATTCCCTGAACCCACTGATCATTCTTCATATAATTAATATTTAGAAACGCAGATGCTACGTTCTTGTGACAACTTCCAATAGGAAATACAGGGCATCGTGTATGAGGTATTCTCGCCAAAAAAAGGAAAACCTGAATCTGATCAACCTAGAGAAACACGTGAACAGCTTGCTGACTGGTAACTTTATACAGAAGTTACTGCAGGTGCTAACAGGAGTTAGGTCGCGTAGCAAACACCCCTCTGTTCCGTCATACTAGAAGCAAACGCTCCAGTGCAGAAATCACGCGGACACGTGCCATGGCAGCAAGAGAAGGGACGGCCGCTGCGTCACAGGGACGCACAACAGGGACCCCAGGCAGAGGCACAGCAGGTTCCATGCGCAGGGCTGGGACATGCACCGGCTGGCACTCGTCAAAGACAAGACTCACTGCTTGCATTTATCGGATGCAGGGTGTTTCAGGGCAAAAACTACCTCCGGGAAGAAAGCAGCGCATCTCACAAACGAGGACAGGGCCCGTTAGCCAGGGACACAGCACTGCACTCCCCACGCCTGCGTGTGAAACCACAGAACTTCAAACCCAGGACTGACAGCGGACCTCCAGCAGAGCCAGACGCGGCCACCTCCTGTGCGGCGTGACACCCCCGCACGCAGGCCGCAGGCAGCGGGGCTCCTGGGCTCGGCACTCTCAGCTGCCTCTGCCTGACCGGCAGGTGACGACCCTCCCCAGGGACCACGTGCCGACCGCAATGCACCCTGAGGCATGAAACGCGTCTCCGTGCGGTGCCGAGGGGCAGGCAGGGCCAGGACCAGGACGGCGCCAGCAGGGAAGGCGAGCATCACCTGTGCTGGTGAAGAGGTTGCGGAAGGTGCTGCACAAGCAGAAGACACCCCCGCTGTGCATGTCCACGTGCAGCTGGTACCCGTGCAGGCCGTGCTCGGGGCTGTCGTCCAGGAGCGGGCTGCGAGGTGGCGGCTCGTAGGGGCTGCAAAGCAAGCGAAACACATGCTCGCTCCTGTCAGCACCAGGGGACGGAGGTGCTCTACACACGTGCGTTCAAGGCCCGGCCTCCCACTCCCCCGCCGCACCCCTTCACCTCCAATGCAGGGGCTCCCCCTGCCCCACATCCTCCTCCAGGGTCTACAACGACAGGCCACAGGCGCCCACGGGACCACCCAGGATGCCCACACGACCACCCAGGGCGCCCACACGACCACCCAGGGCGCCCACACGCCCACCCAGGGCGCCCACAAGGCCACGGAGGGCAGCAGCTCTAGCTGCACAGGCCACTCCACTCCCCGTGGGTCAGGGCCACAGCACCGACTGCCCAGCAGGAGAGCACCTACCCCACACCTCCTACTGCAGCCACAACAGGCCTGCAGGGGAGGGACCTGGGCAGGGGCCCACGGCCGCAGTGAGCAAAGGCTCCTTCAGCAGGAGTGACCCTACTGCCCGAGGGAACAAAAGCATTCGGGAGCGCAGCCGGCGGTGTTTAAAAGGGGGTGCAGAGCAGGAGGCACCGGAGCGCACCGGCACCCTCGGCCACCAGCTTCCTGCCCTGCACACAACCTCCACGAGGCCCAGCACCCTCCACCCAGCACGGCTGCAGCCACGCGCCCTCGTGACTGGCCCCGCTGCTCTGCGGCAGCTGAGTGGTCCCGCCGTGGGCTTGCGTCCGCTGACTGAGAGCAGCCCGTGCAGCCGTTCGCAGGATCTTCCCGCGGCTTCAGCCCGTCATCGCTTACGGCGACCTGGTCAAAGCCGACGCACACGTGCAGGCACGTACACCGTGGCGGAGCCCAGCATGCTCCGCTCCACCAGGCGATGGACGTGAAGGGTCGCCATGACGAAAGCCAGCTCCTCCTCCCTCTGGAAGGTAAGTCAAGAGGGAACGGTTTTCAGCGGAAAGGTCTCCACCTCCGCCAGGGGGCTGCGGAGGTCGCAGTGCGGACATTATCCCCGCGGACCCACCGGCCCTCTGACAAGGTGCACGTGGCACCGGCGCGGGGCCCCAGCTCGGGGCCCCGGCTCACGCACAGGCGCACAGCGCAGGACAGGGCTGGCACACCAGCACCTGCGAAACAGCAAATACGCCACTTCCAAGGTAACCGTGAAAACTGGCCTGCTGGCCCCCGGTCTTCTCACGCCCTTTCCCAAGACAAGGCAAGGCTGGGAGGAGCTTCCCAGACGTAAGATTAACTCCACACACACACACCTGTGCCGCTCGCGTGCCTGCCTGACTCGCCAACGCAGCAGATTCAATTCCCACTCCGCCCTCGTGCATCGGGTTGGGGGACACAGAACTGGGACTGAACAAGAGTTGACCCCTACTTGGCCCAGTTTCGTGGCTGATGCTGCCTGGTGCAGGAGCCCAGAAGGTAAACCTGAAGGCGCCGCCACAGTGGTCACACAGGGGCCAACCGGATCCCCAGAGCCTCTGCAATCCATGGACCGACAGTGCCGGGAATTCAGGGCGGGCAGACTGTGGCTGTCACCCAGAAGGGGGTGAGAGGCACGGTGATGCCACGAGGGTGAGCAAAGTGAGGGGCACCCAGGGGTGATGCTGAGACCCCATCCTGTCACGTCTTCATGCACACACACGCTGTCCCCCCGTCACACTGGGGCAGTGCCGTCTGAACCACCCACAGCCCCAGCCACAGCAGAGCCTGCGGTGAACGCAGGAACGTCACGCTGGAGGCGGCTCCTGGACCGGCCTGCGCAGAAGGCCAGCCGCCGGCGGAGTGGCACAGGGGCTAAGCCCTCACACCCTCCCCAGGGCAGGGGCCAGAACGCCAGGAAGAGACACATGAGTTAAACACCAGAGAGACCCCGGCAGGGGAACAACTCAGGACAGACAGGCAGGTGGACCGACAGGCGGGAGGACAGTTCAGGCCGCGCACCTGTGATGCGCCACCAGGGCTGTGCCGCAGCGAGCGCGCCGTCGGCGGAGACGCGGAGCAAGGCCGCCCAGCCCACTCCGCTGAGCCTTACCTTCCACAGCCCCAGCAGCAGGCCCGGGTCCAGGCGGAAGATCCGAACCAACCGGTCACAGCCGATGACGGTGGAGTCGGTGACGTGGCTCAGGTCGTACTTGCAGAGCAGAGAACGCCACCGGGGCCTGTGCGCGTGTCGGGGAAACAAAGCCGAGGTGAGCACGCCCGAACACGCTTCAGACGGGTGTGCAGGAAACGGGAACGTGGAATGGGGACGAGGGGCGCAGACAACTTGGAATCAAGGGCAACAGGGCCACACCCAGGTGTCCAGCTCAGTGTGTTTTCCTGTCCGTCCCCCGGGCAGAGGCTGGAGAATCCTGGGGGAGAGAAGAAGGGCCCCTTCACTCGGCTCCACTCACACCCAGCACACGGCCACAGGCCACATGGACCCAGCGGTGCCCCTGGGGAGTAACACGCAGACAAAGGTGAAACACTTCTTAGGTGACCACCCACAGAGCTCAGACGGTAGAAACTGTAACACTGGGAAATAAACTTACACCACATCGTGGTTTCCAGGAAGGAGACGCACTGTGAACTCCATCCACAATCAGTCCAAAGAGTAAACAGCTCAGCTGTGTCAGGAAAGCAATCTGCCGCCACCCGTCAGCAGCACACAATGCTGCCACCGCACCCTCGTGGTGACAGGGAGGTCTGTTATCCCAGGACCCGGCAGGAAGGTCACCCGACCACCCACCAGCAGGGCAAGATCTCCGCAGCCAGGAGCCCTCCAGCCTCAGGGCACCGGAAGCCCCTGGCCGTCTCCAAGCAGAGGGATCTGTCTCCCAACGGCCCCGGGGCCACCAGACCACAGTGGCCCCTCCTTCGCTTTAAGAGAATAGTTGTGCTGAGGTGCCCCTGGTCCAGGGAGCATGAGCTGGGCCCCATGTGCCTTGGCCCCAGGCTGTGACACAGGTGCAAGGCTGTTCTCACATACTGGGGAGCAGCGGCACACGTGGCAGACAGGACAGCAAAGGGGGAAGGACAGGATGTCACATGAGTCTGACGAGGAAGGTACAAATCACAGGGAAATTCAAACTGCGAATCCTTCTCCAGACTAGTCTCAGCGCACAAAACCTGAGCACTGACCTAGACAATCTGGTGTCCAGCATCGCCGCAGGAAACTTCGGAGCTTCGTGCACATAAAGGTGCCATTTACTCAAGTCACTGCACTGACCAGGGACCAGGGAAGAGCCAGGGAAACAGCCCCCGGGTCCCACCAGGGCGTCCAGGCGTGTTCTCGCAACTCAGCCGGGCCTGGGTTTGCCGGCCAGGGCAGCCCGAGGCTCACCGTCACCGCGCGACGCTGCCTCGCTGACACGGCTGTCCCCGGCCAACATCACCGAGAGGAGCCCCAAGCCCGGTCCCAGGTAGGACATCACCTGGGCCAAGGACAAAGAGGTTGCAAACGTCCCCACGTAACCAAGACACCGGGACAGGGAAGGAGGTAGTCGCAGCATGAAAGAGCTCTGCGGAGCCGTGAACCCTGCAGGGAGACACGTCCACGTGGCAGGACTCGGGACACTGCACACGCCACAGTCCAGGCTTCAGGGAGGAAGGACGGAGAAAAGCACGGGAGGCCCGCTGAGCCAGCCAGCGGCACGGCTGTCCTGAGTGCTGGCGGGGCCCCACGCCCCCTACCCAACGCTAAGCACTGAAGAAGTGTCTGCCGCTCGGGACACAGGCATCTGGGTGGTGCGTCGGGTGGTGACCGCGAGTGGCCTCCGCAGGCTGCCTGCGCAACATGCCGTCCCCAGCTGGAGGCAGGCGAAAGGCAACCACACACTGATGCTTCTCTCCCTCTCTCCCTTCCCCTCCCTCTAAAAGTAACAGATACATTTTGTTTTGTTAGTAATAATCATGCCCCTGCAATCCAGTGTCTGAACTACGATCTTGTTATACCACGTAATAAAGAAACGTCTCATGGCTTCACACACCTCGTTACCACGGTTAAAACTGAAACGCTCAGAAGGGGAGCCGTCCACCATCCAGGAAATTTTGTTACCGGAAAGTCACTCCCTACCCGTCACGGAAAGCCAGCCTAAGGGCACCTCGAGTGAGACCTCATCGTGCGCGTGTCTGTGCTACGGCGATCCAGGAAGAAAGGGGAAAGGAAATGTCTTCACGACGCAGTGAAAGTAAAACGCACGGTGGTAGCTTTAAATCACCCAGGTGATGCCAACGAGTGTCACCAAAGTGCTGCTCACCCGTTTCTCGTGGGCGGCCTGGACCGCTCCGCGAACACGGGCGTCACGCCGCACAGGTCCAAGGCGGCCAGCGTGGCCAGGCAGGGCCAGTTCTTGCCATACCACACGACCGTGACCGAGGAGTCGTTGACGAAAAGGTCGGCGTGCTCCATGACGAGTTCTCTCCCGCTCTTCCCCTTCAGTACGATCACCCACCCTAGGCCGGATATCCTGCGGAAAGAAGAACGAGCTAAACCGGTCTGCCTCGGGGGAGAACCAGGCCGCGTCTGTTCCGTGTCCTCGCTGACGCCTCCAGCTTCCCCACGCCCGAGGCAAGGCGCCGGCACACGACGAGGTCCTCGGCCCGCACTGTGGCTGCAGACCCGCCTCCTCCTCGCGGCCGCCTGCTGTGTCCCCAGCAAGCAGAGGGGAGTCACTAACAGGCTCACGGGAGAAGCACCGAGAAGGCACAGCCCTGGGGACGGGCAGCAGGGCGTACGTACCTGAGCGCCTCCCTGGTCTTCTCGGGCAGGCCCGTGTACGAGCTGACGGGTTTGAGCACGTGGGCCACGGCGGCCTTCGCGGAGGCCATGCGCCTGGTGACGTACTCTCTCTTCCAATAGCCGGCAGCTTTGTCCCCCACCGACAGCAGGGTCAGCGACTCGGCCGTCTTCTCCACCGCATCGACTCTCCAGCTGTACCTTTTGGGTGAGAAGGCGGCGGAGTAGAGTCTGATCCAAATAAAGCTGAGGGGAAACACAGGCAGGCTGAGACTCCGTCACGCGCATCTGGGGACGCATGTGATTGGGCCAGGGCCCCCCTCCCGGCCAGCGCGCTCCCTCCGGGGGGAGGAGCAAACTTCTCTTGGGGGAAACCGAGGCGGAGGTTAAAATCTGTTTCCTCATGCAAAAGGGGGCGTTCACCTCGATAAATTCAATCGCTTGCTGACTCGTGTCTCCACGTTCTGTTTGGTGCAGGAAGACACGAAACATGGTGGAGACCCCAGGCCCAGCAGGGCCCGATGTGCCGGCCATGTGGCACCCACCCAGCGGGTGAGGACGCACCTCCCTGGTCCGTCAGGCACCACATGTGCTCCCCGAGCACACCCCTCAGACCCCCGCCAGCTGTGCTTCTAGAACTTCTCGCTCCACAGAATCACTTCCGGCCGAGCCGCCCACGTTTCTAGCGCAGACGGGCCCGGCACTGGCAAACTGCAGCGGTCACCGGGCCACTCACCTTCCAGCGCCGACCACCGCACCCAGCTGCGTGCCAGGGCCCGTCACCTGACTCCCGAGTTAAGGCACCGTAAGAGCAGCAGGAGGGAACCCAGCCTCTCACAGAACTGAACTGTCAGGCAGCCTGGCCTCTGTGGTTATTTATAGGACACCAATGTCACCCTTAAGGGGCTTTCATCCGTCTCTAAACCCAGCACGCCCAGCTGCCGACACTCCACCCTGGCAGACTTGAGGACAAGAGCTTCCCGATCTAACGTGACTGCCGTGTACTGATTTATGTGCCTACCAGTCAGGCACAGCTGTTGGCAGAGCGGGGCCAACCTAATGTCCTGGCGCCACAGCCCCGGAAGGTTCCCCACGTGACATGTGACCTGCAGGTGGCCTGAGCCTGCCCCAGGGGCCACAGGGAGCCGTGCTCGCGCTGAGGGCTGGCTGCACGGCCTGGAGGTGGCCCCACAGAGGTGGCAGGCCCCGAGACTCCCCCTCACATGTGTCCCCCGAAGCCACCAGGGATGCCTACACCACCTGCTGCTACCCTTTCTTCCGAGGGGCGTTCAGGACCTGCCCTTCACTTTCTGGAAACAGGTCGTCCATCCACTGGGAAATGAAGGCGCCCTCCTAACGCAGGCTAAGACACTGATAACACACCTTCTACGGTGAAGACCATCCTTTGCAAGAGTAAAGCGCGTGACTGATGTCACCAACTCGGGCTTTAAAGGACAGCCTCCAAGAAAGCGGGTTTTGTCCTTACTTGTCGCTGGCCAGCTGGTAGAAGCGCCTGTTCACGCAGCCCGTGCCCAGCAGGGTGGCAGCGTCCAGGTACGACAGAATCTTCAGCAAGACTTCCGAGGGCATGCTGTCGGGAAGGGGTGGGAGCGGTGGGCGTCCCACCCAGACACCGCGCGGTCCCCGCCACGGGAAGGCCCCCGCACCCTCAGCCGCACCAGGTCCCTGCCGTGTGCTCAGGACACCACAGGGCCCAGGACACACACCAGCCCCACGACCCGGCCACGCAGAGTGGACGTGGCTCCCCAGCCTTTATTGGTGCCCCTCGCTGAATGAACCAGGCAGGCTTCCCCCAACCCCACGAATGACAGCCGGGTGATTCGCACAGATCACTGGAAATAAGACAGCGCGGCTTCCCTATCAGTGGGGGAGACATGGAACCCTGCCCCGTGGCAGGACAACCCGTGTGGGATAGGAACCGAGCTGGCCCTGAGCCCGTCCCCTGATCGTCTGGGGGCCTCGTCCTCTGGTCAGAGCAGCTCAGGGGCCTTCCCCTCCCTCGTTTAGAGACTATGTAAGAGGACACTGGGTGCCTTCTCAGTATCCCGCATGCCCTGCGGTACCGGGCAGCCCAGAAAGCAGCAGTGAACCTGGGGCAGGGGCAGCCAGGAGAGGTGGCCACCGGGAGCCTTGCTGGGGGAGGGGACAGCGACAAAGGACAGAGGGAACAAAGCCCTCCACCTGTGTAAACACGCCCCACTCGCTCGCTGAGATTTGCTTTTTAAGTTGCCACGGAAGTCAGGGGACAGACCTCCCCTGCCAGGTGGCAACTTCACAAGAAAGATTTTTGCAACAACTTGCATGATGCATTGCACGTAGTTTTCTTTCTTTCTTTCTTTCTTTCTTTCATACGGAAAGCTTCACGAGCCTGCGTGTCATCCTTGTGCAGGGGCCCTGCCGCCCTTCTCTGTCATGATCCCCGTTTCAGCATGTGCAGTTTTTATATTTTGATTCAACTCTTTCCCTGTTTGTAGTTATTTTGTAAATCAGTGTAACTTTTTAAAATGTAGATTTGACCTTAAAACGTTTCAGAAAATTGTCCTGCAGCTGCAGCAACTTTTGAGTTAGGTAGAACCCCGTTCAAGAAGGACGTGCGACAGGATTGCCCTCCCACGGCCAGGCTGGCCTGCTGAAGGCCGGGGCACAACCGCGGTGCTCCCAGCAGAGGACGCCCCACTTCACTGTCCAGCAGCAGGGGTCAAGGTGCTCCTACTTACTCTCCGTGAGGTTTCCCCCACCAGCTGGGTGGATGTGCATAGTCTCACGGGTGGCTTCCTGGGAAGAAACTAATTTCACACGGCACCGTGGGAGGGAAAGGGAGGCAGGGCCACCACAGGCGTTCGAAGGGCAGAGCTCGGGGTGAACACTGCTCGGGTGAAGGCGCTTCCCCGAGAAAGCTCAAGTTCACTGTGCGCTGTTCCCAGCAGGGCGGGACCTGCAGGAGGAGCACGCCTGTCGGGTCCACTCTGCCGGCCGCCCCACTGCTCCGTCGGCTCCGTCTCTTGCTCTGCACGCAGCTGCTGTCTGGACCCGAGCTCAGGTCCCCGGCCCCGAGTCCCCCTCCCTCCCCTTCCTGCCTCCCTGTCCTGCTGCCCCTCACATCAGCCCTGAGAAACATCCCCCAAACCCACACCCTCCAATGTAGGACCCTCTCCCACGCCCCAGCCACACGCGGCCTCCAGCTCGGCCTCCCCAGCTGACCCGACAGCCCCCCCTGGCCAGGCCCCGCGGGCGGGCAGGCAGGAGCCTCCCCTCCCGGCCACGCGCACCGCTCCAGTGTCCAGACCGCTGCTCTTTCCTGCTCCCCCTCCCTCCAGCTGGTTCTCGCACCCTTGGCCTTCACCCCACTTTCCCCCCAGACCTCGGGACTCCAGCCATGGATCCGGGGACTCCCCCAGTCCTCACCCTCCAGCAGGCTCACCGCCTCTGTCCCAGCCGCTGGGCTCTGTCCCGCTGCCCCAAGCAGCACCTCCAGTGAATGGTCTGCTCAACAGGACCCCGTCCCACTCTCGCCAGCTCTCCCACACCCACGCCTAACTCCCCCACACATGGTGCAGCAGGCCCCCACACGCACCTCCAGTGGGCCTGTCTCTGCGTCGCCCCTCCTTCTCCAGAAGAGAGACAGTCAAAAAAATCCACGGACACCACACCTTGGGGCTTAAAATCACCCAGACCCACATTTTAAGCAGGTGCTTAAAATCACCCGCCATGACCCAGGAGGCCGGCTTACCTGGGCCACCCCTCCCTGCCCTGGCCCACCGCCCAGTCAGCCCACCCCGCACTCGGTCCAGTTCTCGGCCTACCCGTCACCTCCGCTGCGCGCACCTTCCCACCCCGCCCACTGCGCTGGAGCATGGCACCCGTTTTTCTCGACACGCAGACCCCAGGACGTAATTATTTCTTTAATGTGTCTCCCCCGAGAGACCACCAGCCTCATGAGGACCCACAGGAGCGGCGCCACCCATGTCCCCGGCCCCCAGCTCGGTGCCTGGTGCGGGGAACTCTGAGTGAACATCTGCTCTGTTCTCATGTCAGACGCCCGTACGACACATCTGCTCCGAAGCACAGGGTTTAAAGCTTCAACTGATGTCCTTCCTGCGTTCTTTTCTTTCTGGCTTATCACTTCTTTTTAAAAACACACTAAAAGTATTGTATCCTGTTGGCTGAGCTAGTTATGATAATAGTACTAATGGCCCAGAATTGAAATCAGGCAACCAATGTTTTATTCTGAACTTCGCCGTGTGTGGACTGTGGGAGCCCCGCCTCCCCGGCTGTCAGACGTCAGCGACATCTCCCACCTCAGGTCCACACTGCGGAGCAACGGCAGGCACTCCGGCCGGCTTAGGACCGTGTGACTCCCCGGATGTCTCAGCACCACTTGCCAGTAGCAGTTTTTTACAAAATTAAAAAGAGGCTACAGATCCTGTTGCGTGTTTCCGGGGCCCCAGCTTGCTGGGGCAACATGGCCCAAGTCCCAAAAGCTAGGAGACGCAGACCCCTGAGGGTCCAGAAGAAGATGTTTGAATCCCCCTTACGCATGTTTGAGGGTCAACATCAACGGGAAGGCAAATCCTTTTAAAGAATGTTTTTTAAAAGGGGAAATTTTAATTGACTTACCACTTTTAGACATTTAAAAATGAGCCACAAAATTAGCCTAATAATGAGGGTGGTGACAGCTGGTGAGTCACGTCAACCTCCCGGGTTGGGCCTCCTTCCTCCGCACTTCTATTGCTGGAGAGCTCAAAATAGCAGCGCGGCGCCCACCCCCGGCCACAGCGCCTGAGACCTCCACGCCGCAAGCCTTACCTGTCCAGCTGCACAGGGCCGTCCAGGCAGGGCCTCCCGAGGCGCCCTTCGCCCACCGCATGCTGCTTCCCAGGAGTCCGGAAGGCAGCCGCCCTGAAAGGAAACGTGGAAAGTCCGAGTTGCCACACTGTCCGTTCCCCTGGGCAGCACCTGACGGGATCCCCTGGCTCCAAAGGGTGTGCACCGTGAAACTTCGCTCCGCCAAGAGAGGAAGGGGGACGGCACGGGGGGCGGCTGCGCTCCCTCCCGTGCTGGGACTGGTGTTTGACGCCCGCACTGCTTACGGGGTCCCAGCATGGAAGAGGTTCAACAAAATGGGCTTCATGGAAACAAAAAAGATAAAATGCACTCGCTGTCCAATCTCAATAGTACAACCCAGGACCTAATAAAAATACCAGCAGTGGGGTGAAAAAACTTCAGATGTGTGAGCCAGCGGGGCCACCAGGACCCAGGACCCTGCCGACCTGCCAGGGGCAGTGACGGGTTCCCACCCTGGTGTTGGTGGGCCTCACCCACAACCCTGTTCACGTCCTCACACCTCACATTCAATAGAATACTTTGTCCACCTTGTCTTTTTAGTGGTACGTAAAATAACAGTGAATTCCACAATCAACGTGCAGGTTCAATGAAATAAGGTATATTTTATGCAAGTGGTTCTTTCCAGAAGTTCCTAAACTAATTTTTATTAACACCAGCCCTCAAAAGCAGTAGTGCCCACTGGCAGCCTGGGGGGACCTGAAACACCCCGCAAGTCCCAGCCGCAGCCTCCGGGGTCCCAGCAGAGGCTGGCGGATGCTTCGGGGGAGCGGCGGGTCCTCTGGGAAAGGTCTGGAAGCGGCTTCCTTGCCACACGCACCAGTTCCAGGCTGCCAGCCACCCAGCGCGCTCTGGGACGGGGCCAACGCTGGACCACACTGGTCCTCAGGCCTGTTCGCCAGCACCCGGCACTGGAGGCTGTACCTCGTCCACCGAGCTTCACCAGCCTCAGGTGCTTCCAAGGTGACCTCCTGCATCTGTCCGGACTGTCCCTCAAAGAGGACATGGATAACAAGGGGAGGCACACGGAGGGTCCCCAGGGAAATGGGGGGAGGGCAGACCGGTCTCAACACTGGTAAGCGCACACCTGGCGAGTGTGATTGTAGGAAGACGTGCCTGGTGACTTTAAATGAGTTCACTACTTTAAAAATCTACTCCCGGAACTGACCGTCACTACCAAGAATTTAGACCAACTTGTAGAAGGTGTAAGTTAAGCAACTTAATATGCTTTCTACTACATTTCTTAGTTTACAATATTTGTCTGTGAATTCACATTTTGTGTTGTAAAGGGAACCACTGGGCCTGGCTGGTGGCTCCGTGGACAAGGCACCAGCCTGCGAACCCAAAGGTCGCTGGTTCGATCCCCAGCCAGGGCACAGAACCAGGTTGCAAGCCAGGTCTCCAGCCAGGTCCGTGGCTGGAGGCAGGGAAAAGGCAACCACACATGGATGTCTCTCCCCATTTCTACCTCTCCCTTCCCCTCTCTCTAAAAATAATAAGTAAAATCTTGAAAAAGAAAAAAAAAAAAAGCAGGGTTTAACAAGGGACCGTGACAGCGCTGAGCTGGAACAGGCTGGACCAGCGCGGGGAAACAGCCACTCCCCCGGGCCTTAACCTGCAGGTCTGGGCGCGGGCGCAGCCCCTTCTCCCCCACCGCGCCCCCAGGAGCTGCCCTCGTTCGTGCAGAAGAGGACGCCCCTCGGTCCCAGCAGAGGTGAAAGGAGGGGAAACTGGCAGAACGGGACTGGGGGCGCCCCGTGGGGTGACCATGGGGTGACTGCCTCAGCCTCGGCCTCGAGGGGGCGGAAAGCGCTGTCCAGCAGGGGGCGCTCCCGGGCCCCCTCCGCCGGCCGCTTCGGCCCACGTGCTCCACTCCCGGCCGCAGGGCCCGACTTAACAGCGTTACGTTCCTACCCCTCCAAGTCCTCAGGTCCCAAGAGAGGAAAGGGGACCCCCGGCCTCGGAACAAGGAAGGACGTGGGGGCTGCAACGCGACGCCCTTCGGGACGAGCAGGTGGGACCCGTGAGGCGCTCATTGGCGCCGCGGTCCCCGCGCCGCGCCGCTCGGGGGTGGGCAGCTTCCCACGCCCCTGTCCCCCCAGTGCCCACTGACTGGCCCCGCGGGCAGGGAAGGGGGCTCCCGGGGGACGGCTCTACTCGCACCGACTTGGGGTGGCCCCCGCGCTTCCAGGTGGAAGACACTCCCCCGCCGTCCTCCCAGGCCTTTCCCGCACCGCCGGCGCCGCGTCAGGGGCCCACGCGCAGCAGGGGAGGCGGGCAGCCGCGGGCGGAGGGCACGGTCACCTGAGCCCGCCGCTCCCGGGCGCCGCGCCCACGCCCCCGAGGGGCAGGCGCAGCGCCTGGACGCCCAGCCAGTGCTGCTGCAGAAGCCGGCCGCGTCCCGTCGCCATGGAGACCTGGCCGGAAAGCGGGGGCAGCTCGGCGGCGGCGAGCCCCGCCCACCGACGCGGGCGCGTGCGCAGACCGCCTTTCCGCCCGCCAACGTGCGGTTCTGGAGATTTGAGGGCGCCGGTGTGAAGCGCAGCGGCAGTTGTGCCGCCGTTCCTCCCCACGGGGTGCCCTGGGCTAGTTCGCGCGACTTCCTGCCCTAGTTCTTAGGGAGAAACTGAAATTCAAAGGTTACGCCATTCGCCAGGGAGGGAGGGCAGAGCCACAGTCAGCCCGGAGAAGTGTCCGTTTGCACGGCCCTCCGTAAAGGCTCGCGGGGACACGCAGTTTGCGGTTGCTAACTTGACTTCCCGGAGTTCCAGAACGAGGCCCCAACGACAGCAACCCCGCCAAAGCCAACTACGTGCAGCGGAGGCGGAAGCGGCCCGCGCAGGGTCTCCTGGGAGAGAACGCCGGGCGGCGTCTGGCCGCCTTGCACTCTGGGAGATGTAGTCCTTGACCCGTCCCCGCTGTAGCAATTTAGAAGTCCTCAAACTACTGTTCCCAGGATGCCTAAGGGTTTCCCAGGGTGCTTCGCAAAGGCATGGCGGGGAGAGTGTGAATGTCAACTTAGAAGTTAATCAGAGCGCTTGAATTCAGCTAAAAAGAGGACGGAAGAGAAAGGGAGGTGGGCAGCTCGCCTTTCGGGAGGCCCGTCGTCTTAAAGGCGCCGCCGGCGCTGCGGTGCTCGCCGAGCGCGCCGTGCAGTGCGCCCCGCAGCCCGGGTCGGGCTGGGCGTGGGGCGGCGCCCTGAGCGCTGCGGGACCCTGGGAGCATGAGTTGGTGTTTCCTGCGAGCTGTGCGGTGCACGGAGAGGCTGCGCAGAGCGTCGGGGAGGCGCCTGTGTTTGCCTCCCTTGGTACTCAGGGAAGCTTGCCTGCAGGCCGGGCCACGATGGAGGTGGCCGCGCGAGCCGAAGCCGCTGCGGCCCGGAAGTCCCCCGGGAGCCGCCCCGAGGGCCGTGTGGACGCAGGGACCGGGCCCCCAGAGAGCCAAGGAGGAGGGCGGCAAGCAGGTGTCGGTGCGCCGGCCGAGCGGGGAGCCCGCCCTGTCGACGGCGCAGAAAGGTACAGGGGCGCCCGGTGAGGACCCGCCTTTCGGCCGCACGGGTGACAAGGCGGATCTGCGGACCAGTTAGCCTCCCAGGGCAGCCCTGCGGTGCGCTTCGTAGGTTCGAACCCAAACCTGAACATTGTTGAATCACGTCTAGAAAGTTTTCCTCGGCTTTGACCAGCTTAGGTGTGGAGAAAGCTATGTAAAACGGAGCCGTTGTTTATAAAATAGACCCGGAGGCTGCCGGGTGTTACTGCAACCGTTCAACTGCGTGTTCAGTCTCTATTCTAAGGGTTCAGTCTGTATGCAAAGGATTCAGTCTGTATTCCAAGGCAGGACGCGCACCTCCCAGTGTCACACCAATGAAGGTGAAACGCAAAGGTCCCTACTTTGAGTTTCCTGATCCCAGGCCAGTGCTCTGGGACATTCACAAGGATTAGGGAGCTTCTGTGTCGTCTGCTCGGCACCTGGACAGTTAGTTGCTGGTGGGTGTGCAAAGAAATCCTGACACACAAGCAGCCTCCCGCTTACTTGAGAAGGCGGCAGAAACAGTGTGAAACAGAAGGTGGAAGATTAGCTGTGCTGCGGAGAGAGCATTAGGGAGATGATCGAGAGGAATTGGCTGGAATGAATAGGATAGAGGGATTATTGGGTAATACGCCATAGGGATCAACTCAGGTAGTTCAATAAACACTCTCCCCAGAGGCTGCTGCTTTGCCCAGCTACTGAGTCAAACTCGACACAGGACACACGTAAAAATGTCCAAAGTACCTCTTCCCTTCCAGTGACCCAGCAGGAAGAGAAAGATGTATAAAATGGGAAAGGGGAACAAAGTTCCCACAAATGGCATAAGCATATTTTATTTTTTAATTTTTTCTTTTCGCAAACAGTGTAAAGACACCTGTGATTATACCACACAAAGGTGGCTGTTAATACTTGGTGTCTGTCATTTTTATGCATTTACTTTTCAACAAAGATAGTTGTACCTTACTAGTTGTTTTCTATCAGCTGAATGTGTCAGCAGTGTAATATGGGTTTTCATCTTACTTGCCTGATTGCAAGTTGAACGTGAGGGAACAGCCTGTGCACAGAGCTGAAAAGCACGGAGGTGTCAGGCAGCAGGTGCCGGGCCCGTGGCTGCAGCAGCGGCACGGTCCCTGCAGGGAGGCCCGGCCCAGAGCCCTGCCTGACCTGGACCCCGTTCGAGGTGAAAGGTGGGAGGGCACCCATGTGTGCTGGAAGGATGGACAGGAAGCAGTGGTCTGCCTTTTACTGGGGGTGGGGTGTCCCACACGCTGCAGTCACTCCCAAACATTGAGCAGCCCGGGACGTGTGCCGGGCTCATCCCCACGCTCGGAGCACAGGTGTTTTATCAGGCCCCGCCACACACGGGCTGCTGATTTCCCGTCAGCTCTGACGTGATGGCGTGTCCTTCGGAATATCCGGAGCGGCGTTGTCCTAATGAAAGTGCAGTGATGGAAATGTTCTGTCTGCACTGTCCCCTTACAGCAGCCACCTGCCACCTGGGCTGCAGAGCATGGGAAATGTTGCTAGTGTGGAGGTACTCGGTTTTTATTCAAGTTAACTTAGGTTAATTTTTAAATTAAATAGCCTTGCGTGGCATGTTGCTACTGAATGGGACGTCCCAGGTTCATCCAGGTCACTTAAAACAGTGTGATAGGAAAAGACTATACATAGACACTCATGATCTGCTTCATGTTGCTGCAAACTAGTACGGTTGCTCCGCCACAGGAGAGGTGGGAAGCAATGCATTCTGCACATCACTGGCCGATACTGTGAGGCTGTGCTAACGTGCTCCCGTAAGTTACCATCTCCGTGGGGGCCACTGTCATCCTCTAGGAACTGCAGGTTTTGCAAGAGGAAGCCTGGTGACTGACATGGGAACACAGCGGGGGCCATGACCCAGTATCTCAGGTCTCTCTGCCATCCCCTCCTAGATGCGATTCGGGTTAGAGGTGTGTTTAATTTGGGACAGTTGAGAACGGCTGCTTCCAAACACAGACCCACCTCAGCTAGAAACACTGAAGGTTGCTTCCCGTGTCCGGCACACACGTGATCGGTGCTCTTTTCTCTTTACAGTTAAAGAAGCCGGAAGAGATTTTACCTATTTAATAGTGGTGCTCGTTGGAATCACCATTACAGGTTGAAAACAGCAAGTATAACCCCACCCCCCCATACCTGTTTCACTTCCTGTTGGCCTCGGCCCTTGCGTTACTTGGTCTTCTTCTGTGCCTTTCAGGTTACTTGTTTTACGTGATTTTCAAAGAACTTTTCTCTTCATCCAGTCCTAGTAAAATATATGGGAAAGCCTTAGAAAAATGCCGATCACATCCCGAGGTGAGTCCTCAAGATAGAGTTATGCAAACTCTTGATAATGGAGGAAAAAACACCAGGAGCTGAAGAGGAATGGTGGGTAGAATTCACATGCTGGTTCTGAGACATAGATATGTGGATACATATATATATATATATATATATATATATATATATACACACACACATATATAGTAACGCATAACGTGTAAGAAGCTCTTTCTTCTGTACTTGAAATGCCTGAAGAGGACCCAAAGGTCCACGTAGAGTGTCTTCATCCTGATTATACAAGAGAAGTCGCTGTACTAGTTGCCACAGATGCTAAGACTTAGCCTGGACCAGCCGTAGATTCCACACAGCTCCCCAGTCTCTCGCGTGACACTTCGTTCCTTTTCATAAGACGTTGGTAGTGATGTGTCTAGTCCTTTGCAAGAAACCTGATCCGTGACCATGTGTCACAGCAGTAACTCCTACTGAGCACACGTGCGGGCCAAGGACGGCGCTTAGCCCTTCCAGGCACCATCCTCGTGAACCCCCAGAAACCACCAGTCGGGCCTGCTCTGTCCCATTTGCGGGAGGGAAGCCGATGCTCCGAGCCAGGAAATCATGGGAGTCGTAGCTGAACTGTCAGGAGGCCTCTGGAGACAAGCACGGACCGTCCCTTCACCCGCTCAGCCCTTCCCGGAGCCGCCACCTTTTGAACAGAACAAAACACAGTCAACAGCGCAGGGTGGTATAAAGTCTAACTTCATTTGCTCTCTGTAGAGCTGTACGACTAGTAACTCACAAGCTCACTTTGTCAGCGTTTATAAAGGTGCTGCTCTTTGCGGGCACTGTGCCTGGTTGGAAAACGAGCCCCTTCCGTGGTGGCACTGGTGGCTTCAATCTGCTCAGTGTCCGGACGGCAGTTCCGTGTGTTTCAGCCCCTCGCTGCTTAAACTGCGCCGTCTGGCAGCTCCCCTTTGTTTCTGTGTGAAAAATGTGATGCTGAAGGTGCCACCACAGAATCAGAAAATTTTATTTGTTTTGATTTGTGATACTAGTTATTTTCAAGGTTCCAAGATGTTACATTCAATAAAAATTAATTTCCATTCTGCTGTGAGCGTTCCCATTAGGAATCATTGATTCACACCTATAGATCCAGTTCACTTGGGTTTTGTTTTCACTTAAAAACTCATCGCGTCTCCTGGCGTTGAGTGCTAGGCCCCGTTAGGTAACGTCAGTAAGCGTGTCAGGCGTTGAAATGTCGGGGCGCTGGCTGTGCCGGGTCTCGGTGAGGAGCGGGGGCAGCCGCACCACGGAGTTCCCGGACCAGCCCGCACGGGGACGGTCACGTTAGTACCGGGTGAGCTTTGCATAACGGCTCTTGAGCAGTATTGGAGTTGTCGTTTTGAAAGGGTCCTGGGCTTACTGATGGTTCTAAAATAAATGATTTGGTTCACTTGGTTTGTCAGAGAATATTTTCCTGAGAAACTTAAAAAACAGCACCAACTAAAGGGCTGTCTGTTTTCTCCAGGTCGTCAGCGTCTTCGGCGAGCCCGTGAGAGGCTACGGGGAGATGACCCGGCGCGGCCGGAGGCAGCACGTCAGGTGCCGCAAGGGGCAGGCTGGGCAGGCTGGGCAGGCGGGTTGTGGTCGCAGGGAGGCAGGTGGGCCGTGGTCGCAGGGAGGCAGGTGGGCCGTGGTCGCAGGGAGGCATGCAGCCCGTGTTCCTTCCTTTTCCTGGCAGTTTCATTGAATACACCAAAGATGGGCAGAAGCACATGCGTGTGAAGTTCTACATCGAGGGCTCCGAGCCCGGGAAGCAAGGGACGGTGCACCTGGAAGTGAAGGAGGTGAGAGGGGCGGTGGGGGCCACGCTGCGTGCGCTGCCGGGGACACGCTAGACGGGAAACCGCACCCTGAAACGCGTTTCTTTTTCAGAACCCGCAAAGTGGCGAGTACGAGTTTCAATACATATTTGTAGAGCTTGACACCTACCCTAGGAGAACTATTACCGTTGAAGATAACCGATCCTGAGAGAGAAACCAGCTCACGTGCATTTCCCAGGGGGCGTGCACAGGCGCGGCTGCACCCCGACCTTCCCAGCGCCTCCTGGAGTCGGCCTGGGGCCAGACGGGGGCCAGCGCAGCACAGCGGGTGCAGCGGGTGCAGCGGGTGGCCCTCGGATGTGGACGCTGGGTGAGAGAGTCTTGACGCGTCAAAGGTCATTAAAGACAGCATTTGTTAGGTGGTCCCGGCAGTATTTCTGCTCTTCTTAACATCACTCTTCCTAAGAACTTTCATTAAAAACCTACACATCATGTAAACAAGGAAATGACTCAGTATTGTGTGCTGCTTTATGTTTTATAGCGATATAGAATCTGTGGAATAAACTATAATGTGCCAAAAGCAGCTCCTTCCTCATAGTTTGGTATCTGACTTGAGGTGAACACTTGAAAACATTGGAGAACTGCAGGGACCAAGTGAGAAACACATACTCCTCAGTGATCACAGGACGGTGTGCACACAGCGTGAGCTGTCCCCTGGTGCGTCCCCTGTGTGCCCTCTGGGTCGGGGGCACGAACACAGTGGGACAGGAATCTGCCCTGTTCCCCCCAGGGTGTGGGCCTGTGCAGGTGCCTTCCCCTCAATGCACACGATTCACTTCTAAATCGGATCCGACTGCTTGGACCCTACCCACAGCCCTCAGTGTCCCGCTGTCCTGAAAAGCCGCATCAGCAGGGCTACGGTGAGGAGGTCAGGTTGCAGTGTCCTGCCTCAGTTTCCCCTCCCCGGCTGGCGCAGAACCCCTGGACAAGCTCAGAGTCGCACCCTGACATCCACAGGCCCCCCAGGGGTGTGCTTTGCACAAGCACACAGCTGCTCATGGTTTCCTCAACAGGCACCAGCCGCTGGCCCAGCCCCTTCTCCAGGCCGGGAGAGCGACATCCTTGATTTAATTAGGTCTGCACGTAACTCCAAATAAGGTCACGTGCACTCACAGGGTGCGGGGCTTAGAACATGGACATGCTTTTCGTGGGGACGGGAGGTACCATTACATCCACTAGGGCCCAAGAATCTGTAAATTGTAACAAAATCCCCCAAGTCACACGGATGGGCTGGGAACAGCTGGCCAAGAGCAGCCCCACCGTCAGCTCTGCTTCCGCAGCCGCTGCTGGTCTCCCGCGTGTGCTGGTGGTGTCCCCAGGGAGGCTGTCAGTTTACAGGGGGCAGGAGCCTCCCAGGCGCATGGCTGTGAACCTGCCACGCACTGAGCCACTCCCAGGACTCAACTGCAATAGCAGTTTCTCTGGAAGGTGGACGTGACCTTCGGTGCCCTCAGCTCTGCCACTCGAGGGTCTGCTCTCATCTCTTCTCATGACACCTCCAGTCGCTTACTAGAAGCCGTACCCAGAAAGCACCTCGTTTCTGAAGGGTGCTGAATCTGGTGCACAGGTGACGGGGCAAAAGCAGACAGAGACATGAACGCAGCTCTGGCTGGGCTCCCAGGCGCCCAAAGGGACGGTGGAGGCTGACAATGAGGCGTGGTCTCCTGTGCCCCCCACCCCGCCCCGGCTGTCCCTGCCCCAGGCTGCAGAAAAGCCACTCAGCCCAGTTCCAGAAAGTAGAGCCAGCAGACCACAGCTAACAAAGTGCTGCAAAAAATCTGAACTTTCACAGAGCTTTTCCTTTTCCCCCTGAAACCAAACAAGCATGCGTATCAGCCCTCAGCTACCATGCTCTCCTGCGCTGATCAACCTGGCTCAGCAGCGTTTTTACTACGCCAATCAAATACCTTGTTTGAAATTAGAGGGAGCAGAACTATTTGGAAAGGAATTAAAGCTATTTTATAGGTCCGTTTTAAAACCTTGTCATGGAGTTCAGCTATGGCACGTGGTAAAACTGGTCTGGAATTGCCATGGGTAGGATGGTCTTATGTCCCCCACGCAGCACAGAACCATGTCCTTCATCACTGCTGCCTCTGCCCACTCCCGGTTCGTCGTCATGACTAGCTGTAGCGTCCTGCCCCAGGACGTTTGCACCAGCAGCGGGGCAGGTGAGGTCCCTGTCCCCCGGGGCAGGTTCTATCTAGTCTCATGATCCCCCGCTCATGAGCTCCTCCGTGTGGCTTCCTTCGTGTGCAGGGACAGCAACACTGTGGGAATCAATGAGCAGGTAACCAGCATTTCCACACTTCAGGGAAACCAGTCTGAGAAATCTTGACCGTACAGTAAAAGTCGAAATAGCGTTCAACTAGGATTTGAAAAGTCTCCAGTTGATTCTGGTCAAGAAGTTAGGAAGAGGTTCAGCTTTCGAGCTAGACAAACCCAGGAGTGAAATCCTGCCACCGACTTGGCTGAGTGACGTGGGTAATTTCACTTAACCTCTCCGAGTCTCCATCACTCTGAAGGTGACATCGGACCCAGAAGGGCAACAGGCCGACCCAGTGGCACAGGTCTGGGATACAGGCAGCTCGTAATGAGCTCCTCTGTCTACTGGCCTTCGCTCAGAAAACACTCACGTTGACTAAGACTAAAAGTCATGCAAATAAAGGCTCCATTTCTCTAGACCGTGGAACTCCATGGCCACAAAAATCCCGTTGTTTTCCAGAGACAGTCTAATGCACGTGACGGGGTGTGCACTGTCCAAGTGCAGTATACACACATGCATCCCCACCCACCCCGCAGGTGCCCGCACCCCCTGAGGAGAACCAGGGTTCTCTGGAGCAATGGCTGATTCCGACAGCGAGGTCTGAGCTCAGCCTAAAACACCTCCCGCCAAAACACAAGACGGCGCCTGAAGAATGATGGCGACCTATCGGAAGGGCACAGGGGCCAGCCTGAAGGGGCTCACACTGCCCAAATCTTGGACAATTTGCACATCGCAGTGACTAGCAGTGAAGCAGAACCCACTGAATAAAATGGAACCTGAACTGACGGTAAAAAGGAGGTTGAAAGTTTGGTGATGAATGGGATTTTCACTTCCGTGAGGTTCCGGCCGCAGACATGTGATGTTAGGTACTCAGATTCAAGACGTATTACTAAGTAACCGGCCTGGGATGTTCAAAAGGATCCAGGTCATACAAGTGAAGGAAACATCCCCAAGACAGTGCACGAGGCTGCAAGAAACTCAGGAAACAACACAGCCAACATGACGTGCGATCCTGCGCTACCTGATTGTAACGGGCAACGTTGGAACTGCAGGAAAACGTGAGAGGATTATCGGGTGGTGATGAATCAGGGTTGCTGCTCTGATCCCGAAGCCTGAATTCTGGTTTGGGACTCATCACTTGCTCGGGCGGCCCTGAGGCAGTGCCACAGACCGAGCAGCTTACAAACAAAAGTCTAATTTCTCCTAGGAGTTCGAGATCCGGGTGTGGACGGGGCTGTTTTCTTCTAGAGCCTCTCTCCTTGGCTTGGGGATGGCCACCTTCTCCTCCTGTCCTACACGGCCTTCCTCGCCGGTGTCTGCGTCCTACCTCCTCTTCTCCGATGGACACCAGGCTTATCTGATTGGGGCCCAACATGTGACCTCGTTTTAACTCAATTACGACGTTCTTTCAAGGCTCTGTCTCCCCATACAGCCCCATTTTGAGGTGCAGGGACTCGGGACTTCCCCGTAGGAAATTTGGACAGAATTCGTCCCAAAGAAGTGGGAGGAAGTCCTTGTTTTCAGGAAAATATACCAAAGGACTTAACATCGGGGAGAGCCTGTCAGCAGCGTATACTCAGATAATGTAAGATTCTTTTTGGAAAAAAAGAGTTCTCAGTGCTGCACTTACTTGTAACTTTTCTGTGAGCTGGAGGCGGTTTCCAAAATAAAATATTCTTAAAGAAAAGGTCAGTGAGGGGCACTTAAAACTGTGTTAATATGCAGGTGAGTCTGGCAGAACCAACAGTTCCAGGCGATGCCACAGCACTTGGAAATCTCAGCTCTGAAGGCAGCTGAGCTTTCTTCCCATCCTTGACCAAGAGAAATGTGGCACCCAGCAAAGCCTTCTTCCTCTAACCCATTATTAAACGTTGGCATGAATTCTCACTGTTCTGAAAAATAAAAGGGTCCTGGGAAGTATGAAATATTTACAGTCCACTACCTGGTCTGCCTCACTTAAGAATTCTCACCTGGGCACAAACGCTCGCTAGCACTGGGGACAGATGGTGGAGGGTAATAAAAAGCCTGAAAAATTAGACGTTCGGAATCGGAGCTGGTGCCCAGCCCAGCGACGCTGCTCTCCGCGAGGAGCAGGTATCTCTTTCTGATCTGAGATAAAGAACTTGAACTCGTGTGGCAGCTTTGGTGCAACAGATCCTGTCCGGCCCTCCTCTTAATTTAAGGTGAATCTCCCCTCTGTCCCCTGAAGAGGTGTCATAACTCCCCAGGGAAGGTGCCCAGTGACACGTGCTAATGCCGCCGTGCCAGGGGGCCACTCACGGCCCAGGTGCGCAGCGCGGGAGCGTTCATTCTCTCACGCCTGCAGGACGGCTGGCTTTAATGGGGAGACCCTGTGTGCTTGTCCCTGTGATGAGAAATCCACCCAAAACAGCCACCTCTTCACTCACCGCTGCTCTGGGAATTGCGGGCAGCCCGTGCGCTGTGACCTACCCCCTCTGACTTTCTTCGGGGCATCGGGCCGAATCACAGCGTCGTCTCTCAATTGAAATGCGCTGTTAGCAGATCCTGCCGCCCCAAAACCAGCTACCTTTAGGACTTCATCGATGCAGTCACCTTGGCATGAAACAAGGACCCATCTGTCCTTCGTAAAGGGGTACGGAGCCAAATGAACAACCGGCCGCAGACACACACACACACACACACACACACACGGATATTCCCTGACCCGTTAGTAAAAATCAAGCACGCCTTATCACGTTCACGTTGCTTTACGTTGCCTTTGCTGTCCACTTACCCTTCCGGAGCGTCATTACAAACCCCCCGACCTTCAAAAATGAATCTCCCCAGAACTAAGGTGCCACCTTCTTTGTGAAGCTGGGTGTCGGATTGAATCATGAGATGATCAGAAGCCCCTTTGTGCCAGAACCTTTGTCCTGCGCCCACGAGAACTCCCTGGTTGGGGGGAACAAAGCTAGAAACTCACACCGGGCCCTGGGGGCCCACACGGAGTTGGGGAGCAAAAGCAACGCGCCTGCTGCCATATGTGGGCCACTGCTCATGATGATCCCGGAGAACATACTTATCTTCCGTGTTTGCGGAGTCAAGTCTGAAACCAACGTGCAGAGCTTAGGCTGCGGAATATAAGGGGCAAGCCAGGGGGCAGGGAGGATGCAAGCCCTTTCCCCATGTCCCTCCATCCCCACTGGGTCCCGCCGCTCTGGCCACCGTGGGCTGAGCACGCTGCAGTGGGTCGTGGGCTGTGGCCCCTGAGTTCTAAACACACCGCCGTTAATGTGGCTTTTTACAGGCATGTCCAACGCGCGGGAGGCTTGACTTTCCTCGGCTTTTCAGGAAGAGAAAACTAGCTCCACACTCAGGGATACGGGAAGAAAAAGCAACAGCTGTTCATTAGGTATTCACAGCGGGCAGGGGGCTCTATGCCACACGCATAGGTAATAAAAATGAAAAAAGCTGAGTAGCATCCAGAAAGCGTTCGGGTTTTCAACGTGGACTCTCCCGCCGCCTTGCCTGGCGAGCCGAGGTTCGCGGCCAGCGTCCGCCCGCTGGGTGTGGCTGAATAAAGGGAAATGCTGGGCTCGCGGGGCAGAAAAGTGCAAGGGGGCAGACCAAGCTTCAGGTAGGTGGAATCCGAGGGTCCCCAACCTCAACAGTGGCAGGGCGTCTGCCAGTCCCTGTCCCTGCCCTTCTGAGCACAGCTTAACCCAGCCTGGCCTCCCCAGCCTACAGGACGTCTGCCAGCAGTGCGGGGGACACCGCCTCCTTCTTCACAAAGGGATGCAGAACAGCTTTCAGAGCCATCAGAGCTTCGTTCTAACCACACCTGCTCCGATCCCGAACCCTCCTGAGCCACACAGCCAGGCACGGCGCTGCCCTAAAAGGTTGAAGAGGGTTCCATGGGTCATTAGTCCCACGCGGGCCTCACCTGGTGACAAGCAGGTGTCCCAGGCTGCCAGCCCTTCTCCGGGCCCTGGGGGAGGCCAGTTGGGTGGTAGGTAAAGTCATTTCTTGGCAGTTGTGGGACCAAAGACACTGTTTCTTGCTGTTCGTCGTGTGGGAGCCATTCCCAGCTTCAGGGGGCGCTCCCATTCCCGGGCTGCTGGTCCCTTCCTCCACCTCCACTCTTCACAGCCAGCGGGTGGGTGCGCCACCCACTCCCACCTGGACCAGACCCCGCTGAAGGGTCCCGCAGTGCGCTGCCAGGTGTGGGGCACCTGGGTGTAGGGCACCTGGGGATCAGGGCTCCTGCGGGTCGGGGCATCTGGGTGTCGGGGCACTTGGTGATCGGGGCACCTGGGGGTCAGGGCACCTGGCGACGCCCGGGCACGTCCCTGCGAGGCGGGGCCTGAGCCCTGGGCTACCCGTTTTCCAGTGAAACTGGGCACCGAGACGGAGAGGAAAAGAAAAATCAGTAGGACAAACCCTGCCTTTATCTAAAATGCCAAGCATTTGTTTCTCGTGGGATTTTGCAAGGATTTTTATTTTTTAAAGCATGTCTCAAAAATGGGTCTCGGTGACCGGTTCAGACCCGGAGGGGACACACACCCAGGGCTCCCTGCACGCGGTGCAGCCGCGGAGCCGCCCAAGTCCAGACGCGGCGGCGGAGGTGCCACGTGCGCGGAGGGCGCTCAGCGCCCATCGGCAGCATCGCGACCCCGAGACCCGCGCTGCCTCCCGGCGCCGCCCCGCCACCCGGGCCTTTCGCCCCTTTCCCGGCCCCGGCGGCTTCGGGGCCCGCGGAGGAAGCCCCCAGGGGCGGCCGCGACCCTCAGGTCGGCGTCCGGAGCCCGAGCGAGGGCGCCACCCGCCGCCGCCGCCAGGGGGCCCTGTGGGCCGATCGCCGGGCTCCGCCTGGAAACGCGCCCCTGGTGGCGGGACGGGGCAGCGATGGTTCCAGACGTTTGTGTCTTTCGTGTCTCGGTGTCTGCCGTTCGCTCGCGCCTCGAGCCCCGGAAGCGCAATTAAAGGGGGTCCCGTAGCCTCCGTCGCAGCCGGCGATCGGACTCAGCCCGGCTGGACTCGCAGGAGAAGCGCCCGGTTGGGGCGCAGCGGACTGGTGGCCCTGGGGACCCCCCACCGCCCTCCGCTCGGCCCGCAGCAGCCCTGGGCTTCAGCCCCTGCGCCCAGGGGCTCCCAGGGCCACGCACCGGGGCGCCAGTCCCAGGACCAGAGACCGACGCGGGGACTAGCGCCAGCCCTCACTGCTGGCCCTCGGCACCCAGGGCCCCCCGGGCGGCCTCTCCCGTGACCCCAGGGGTCACCAGCCCACCAACCAAGGTGTCGGCTCCTTCCTCAGAGCTCAGTGCTGGGACATCCACGCCGGCTGTGTGGAGAACGGTGGGGCAGGTGCGGGGGGACCCCAGGGTGCGGGGGCCAGCAGGAGGGGACCCCGGGGTGCAGGGGCCAGCAGGAGGGGACCCCAGGGTGCAGGGGCCAGCAGGAGGGGACCCCGGGGTGCGGGGGCCAGCAGGAGGGGACCCCAGGGTGCAGGGGCCAGCAGGAGGGGGACCCCAGGGTGCGGGGGGCCAGCAGGAGGGGACCCCAGGGTGCGGGGGCCAGCAGGAGGGGACCCCGGGGTGCGGGGGCCAGCAGGAGGGGACCCCGGGGTGCGGGGGCCAGCAGGAGGGGACCCCGGGGTGCAGGGGCCAGCAGGAGGGGACCCCAGGGTGTGGGGGGCCAGCAGGAGGGGACCCTGGGGTGCGGGGGCCAGCAGGAGGGGCCCTGAGGTTCGGGGAGCCAGCAGGAGGGGACCCCGGGGTGCAGGGGGGCCAGCAGGAGGGGCCACAGCTCTAATCTGCTCAGGGACTGTGGTGGCTGTGAATCCTGGCGCGGCACCTCCTCCAAACTAAAGCCTGGAAAGTGACCACACTGCTCTGAACCTGGGCTCACTCACCAAAGACCACCCGTGGCTCCCGAGACCAGCCAAGACCCTCCCCTGGAGCCTTCAGAGGGCCTGGCCCTGCCCACACCTTATTTGTGGGCTCCCTCACCTCTAGCACTGGGAGCAAATAAAGCTGCCACTTTAGGTCACGGGTCTGGGGCACTTGGAACCTGTTCACTGGACTTCTTATAAGGATTAACTGAGATTATATGAGTGGATGCTTCCCAAGTGTCCCTTTTCCTTCCTCTCCCTCCTCCTCCCCCACCAGGAATAAATCCAGGAGGGACTTTGGTAGCTTCCCTCTTATCTGAGAACTCAAAGGTGACAGCTTCTGGTTAATGTGATCTAAAACGTGTAGCCAAAGGACCCCGCCCACGGGGCCTGCCCCTCCTGATATCTTGTCACCTGGGACGGATTCTTGGTCTCATCTGGTGGCTGGAGGTTTCCATTGACCCAGATCCAGCCAGTTTGGGGCAGGCAGGTCAGGATGAGCAGAAAGAAGCCCATTGTCCTGCTCAGGGTGGCCAGTCCCCTCCCAGGCCTCCAGGTACCCAGCTAGAAGACGAGGGACAGGTAATCTCCAAGTTCCCTTCCATCCCTAGCTTCCATGGCAGTGTCAGCCCAGGATTTGGGGGTCCAGGAACCCCTAAAGACCAGCCCCAAGACGGTGGCACCTCACAATTCTTGCTATGCCAACAAGAACAGCTCAAAAACATTCAGGGGTCACCCGCATTGTCCCCCAGGTTTAGAGACAAAAGTACCCAATTTCTTTTAAAGTACAAAGACGCAAATCCAAATATAAAAGGTACTAGTGAAAGCCAATTACTTGGGGAGTCGTCGTGGCTTGTTATCACTGAGCAGTTAAATAAATTACAATGATGAAAGGCTCCCCCTCGAAAAAAAGTTTTCTCTCACAAACCAGAGCCGTAAAAGTAACACACGGTTCATTGATTCCCACAGTGATGACAGGAGCCCCTTAGCTTGGTGGAGCGCAGGGCTGAAGAGGGGGTGTCCTTATGGCTAGGTTGTGTTAAAAAAAAAATTGAGAATATTCCCCAATTAAGTTGGCATTTAGAGCCCTTTAAACTTCGACATGGTTTCATCACGCATCAGCCTGAGAAGGACGTGAGCCTGAACGTACATGGCAGGAAAAAGATCAAGGACTCTCTGAGAATGCTTCTCCAAGTAAATGCTTGAACAGAGGGAAGTGTGACAGCTCCTTACATGTCTCCAGGAGGTCGTGAACTCATCTTAAAACGCAATGTAATCGCTGGGGCATAGAAAAGCATGTTTTTGCAAGTGGCAGTGCTTCTTTCTTAGTGCTAAATAAATCACGTTTTCGTGACAGACACGAGACAGACACGGAGGAGGTTTCCATATCTCGCCCACTGTGAATAACGCAGTAAACGCGGGACTGCAGGCGTGTCTCCCGCATCCTTGGATAAACACACAGAAGTGGCACTGCTGGAACTCGCGTTACTTCTGTTTCTCATTTGGGAGGACCCCGCGTGCTGTGTGTCCCGGAGACCTGCCTCCCCGCCACCGGGGCACGTGTGTCCCTCCTCTCCACACTCTGCCGGCACCTGCCGTCTGTCTCCCGTGCTTTGGGGACAACCCCTTGAACAACTGGAGGGCATATCCCGCTGTGGTTTGGATTCGATGACTACGGGTGTTGAGCATCTTGTCATGCGTCACATAGGTGACAACACAGATGGGCCTTGATGGCATTATCCCAAGTGAAATAAGACTCAAGTACTAAGTGACCTCACTCATCTACGAGGGTCTTTTTCAAATAAAAGTCAAAGTGATACGAACAGAGCGTAAAGAGGTGGCAACGGGTCAGGGGTGAGGGAAGTGGGGAAAGGGTGGTAAAGGGGTGTCCACTTGCAGCTGCGAGATAAACAAGGTCTGAGGGTCTAATGCTGCTTCATCATGGCAAATAGAGTTGGTAACCCTGGATTTCGTAATTTGTGCTTGCCGAGGGAATTGATAACACGGTGTTGCATAACTGACTTCTGCTGAGAGAGAACTGAAGTGTTCCCACACCCGGAAGAGACTGTGTGTGCCTATATCAAATCACTGTGATGCAACTCCAGATACCTTACCACTTTGTCCGTGCAATACAGCTGAGGTTGGAAAAGTGCTTTTAAACTATGTCTAACTGAGGAAGGTCGGCGTTACCCTAAGGAATGTGTTCAGAGGGGTGGTGGGCTGCACAGATTGCAGAGAAAAGAAAATCGGAGGGTGACAGTTTGTCAGTGTGTGTCTTGCAGGCACAAGGGCCTTGGTTACGAGAAGACACATCACAGGGAACCCAGGTCCCTTCTGATGGACACCGGCTCACCTTCTAATCACAAGTTCGGTTCTTGGGTCAGCACAGCGGACGTGCGTGTCTGGATGCTCTCCGGGAACTGACCTCCTGCCTGACAAGTGAACTGACCTCCTGCCTGACAAGTGAATCTCGCATGGGTCAGGCTTTCATAGCTGCTAGCGTCAGAAGCCAGCTGGAGCAAGTTCAGGAAATGCGTCAGGCCCTGGAGGCCCCCCGACATGCACACGGCCAAGGCCGGCTGCAGCTGGGCCTCAAGGACTGGGGACCAGGCCTCGGCACCCGGGGGATGTCTGTCCACTCTGCCCTGTGGCTCCCTCTGCTCTCAGTGCAGCTGGATCTTTTGCTGCCTGGTGACACAGCCTGCACCTCTGGCCTCAGGGCGTGACTCCTCCTCCAGGAAGTCCTTGGAGATAACCCCCCCAGGCCATAGCTGTGTTCTCAGCTAGCAACCTACAGCTCTGCCAGAACCCCAGGGACCCCCCACAAAGCCGCAGCAGGTTGGGTGGGGTGTTCTCAGCGAGAGCCCAAACAGCTCTGCCAGAACCCCAGGGACCCCCCTCGCCTCCTAAGTAGCCTGGGAGGGAAGTCACCAGTCTTAGGCGCTGAAAATTGGGTCCCCGGATAGGAGCGAACCTGCAGGACTTTTATTCACTGTGTGCCACCACTTGGTGTCTTGCCGGAGAAGGTACGACCCAAGCTGGCTGTCTGAGAAGCTCATTTGTTATTCAGTATCCAAATCACAAGTAAGCAAGCGGATTTGGGGAGTTCATTTATTTTTTTTTTGTGACTACTTACTGGGGTCAGACCTGGGTAGAGGTTTTTAATCCAGAGTCTCCAGGCCAAGGCCACTCTTCAGCAGCGTCATTTTCAGCAGGTCCTGGCTTGTTTCAGGCTTTATGACAAATACCAGGACCCGGGGATCAGAAAGACCTTCTGGCCCCACTGTCTAAGGAACTGGGTATGTTGGCCTCTCAAGACCCTTGTTTCTTCATCAGAATAACTGAGATAACTAACACCCACCTTCCCCGCGGTGATAAGGAGACATACAGCCTGGTTCCAACCACTCCCTAAAACGCCCAAGACGGGTTATGCCCTAGTATGTCCTTTTTAACGTTGAACATGCCTCCTCTGACATTTTCCTCTTAGAAATTCAATCTTGGCAAAAATTGTTGGCCTTCAGTTTTCCCCAGCATTGAATGTATAATTGTTGTAAATGCAAATAATATTTGAAATGTGACTGACAGTTGGGGACACTGTCAGTTATCTTATTTAATAAGTTAATAGCTAACCAAAAATATCATCGCCTCACTTATTCTGAATAGGAACTTGTAGTGATAATAGCAGGATGAGCACCATTAGCATCTTTGGAAATGGAATTACAGGAAGGAGAGTTTTAAAATGTCTTAAAAATAGTTTTAAGTTCTCTGATGTAACTAATGTCACTGGAGGATAAGAAACATTACATGAGGTCAAGAGGGCTCACTTTGACCTTGGTGATGTGTAATTTGTTTTAGCCAAACCTCATGAGAAGTCATCGGTCATGGTACCTGGATTTCAAGCTTCGGGACTTTCTGGAAATTAAAAGCTGCCATACGTACTGAAGTGGCCTGGGTGTGAGCAGCTCACTGGATCTCAGATCTATGAAATCGGAAGGACTTTTGTCTTTCATGGGCTACGACTGAGCATTCAGGAATCCCTTCTAGAAAAATAGCAGAAAGGCAGCAGTGATGAGGGAGGGGCCCCGGTGGGGATGTGCACAGCAGTTTCCCACGCACGTGGTTACTCCAGGGCCGAGGGTGCACCCAGGTCGAATGATGAGACATTTGCCTTTTCTCTTCCAAAGAGCAAGGACTTGAAGGTCTTGAGTGTTGTCAACACAAAACAAATCAGTGTGGAAGAAGGAGAAATGGCATCCTCCCTGGAAAACCACACCAGAGAATTCATAGCAACATGGGAATATTATTTCTGAGCCCATAACACATAAAATCCAAACCATTCTGATGGTGGAAGTTTAAAACCCCGGGCAGGACACGCCCGTCAGCGTTGGCGCAGTGAACGCAGGACGGACAGCTCCAGGAAATAGATGCCCATATTTAACAACAAAAATGGTACTTAACAATTTAACCACAATTTCTCCCAGCTCCTTACGCGCATTCATCAGTACGGCAAAATACTTCCACTACCCTGCATGCCTTCAGAATTAAAGGCCTTCATGGGAGAGCTGTCCGCAAAATAACGGAATTATTACAGAACGTTCCGTTGAGCTCGTCCCTGCTATGTAATGGATACGGCTTTTGAAAGTGCAGAATAACCAGAGACCGCGCTGCGGGAAATGGTGTACCTAGGAAATTCCCATTTTAGATTTGCATAGGCCAACTAAGGTATAAAGCACTTGCGCAAATCGCCCAGGGCCAGGCTGTGGGCGCAGGACAGCACCTGAGCTCAGGCAGGGGGGCTTGGTGCAGGCCCGCCAGGGCAGCCCTGAGAACTAGACAGGGGCCCGAGTGCGCTGTCGCCCAGTCAGAGCCCGCCTGGAGGCCTCTCCCTGGACCTGCGGCCTCACCCCTACACCGCCGGCCTCCCAAACCTCCACACAGCACACGCTCGGACAAGTGCCCCACCAGCCTCAGAGTAAGGAGCCTGGAGGAAAGTCACCGTGAAGTACTGAGCTGGCTGGCAAGACGGCCAGGACCCCTCCCCACACTCCATGGCGGACATGCGGCAGCCCTGGGAGCTCCATGGGCGTCCTCCCGCTATGGGTGACACGGGCCAGAGTCCCCGGGAGGAGTAACTGGGGACTCCCGATGACAGGTGCCCGAGGGCTGGCCTGGCCCTCACACAGGCGGCTGCACCCTGGGGCTCCCAGGGTTGGGCCTGGGGAATGGAGGGGCCCCGTGGGATGAAGGACACCTTCCTCTCCACTCAGTCTCAGGCAGGCTTTGCTCAAAGAAAGGCAAACACAGCCTCCCCTTACCTTGACCCCTGGGGCTGATTACTAATCAATCCTCTAGCTTTGAAGCTGTAGAAGTGGAGGGAGGTGGGGAAGAGAGGGAACAGGGGAGAGGAAGAGAGAGAAAGAGAGGGAGAGAGAGAGAGAGGGAGAGAGAGAGAGAGAGAGAGAGAGAGAGAGAGAGAGAGAGAGGGAGAGACGGATTCTTGATACAGAGATGGAAGGAAGAGAGGAAGGGAGGGAGGGAGGGAGGGAAAGGCAGATCCCAAATTCTTCAGTCAACAGATGGCTTAAATTTGCTAACATAGAGATGATCTAAACTGTACCATTTCAAAAGTGACCTCAGTCAACGTCTTGATAGCAACAAGTGAGAAGTCCATGTCGTGGGAAATTATAATATTTTGGTGGTGTCAGAAGCAAAATTATAATATAAACCATGCTTTTTTTTTTTTTTTTTTATTCATTATTTTTAGAGAGAAAGGCAGGGAGGGAGGAAGAAAGGGAGAGAAGCATCCATGTATGGTTGCCTTTCACCTGCCTCCAGCTACGGACCTGGCTGGAGACCTGGCTTGCAACCTGGCCATGTGCCCTGGCTGGGAATCGAACCAGCGACCTTTGGGTTTGCAGGCCGGCACATGCTTATTATTTAAATAATTCAGCTGTCCTTAAGATGAACCCTTTAAAGCGTTCGCTGTTTCAGGCGTTCACTATTTCATCTTTCTGTTCAAAGATCGATGAGGCAGAGTGAGGCAAAGTGCTGGTTCCCGCAGTCTTGCACCTCAAGGGCGACATGGGAGTAACTTTCTCCCCTGAATGTCAAACACCGCTTGGCCCGGAGGCAGCAAACCCCACAGCAGAAAGGCAAATGCTAAGTTTCTCCGTGCCTGCCACCCACTATGGGCAACTTACACAACCCTTCCCCACACACCCCTGGGCACAGACTCTGCCCTTGGCACCAGCTGCGGTGACCTGCACAGGTAGGTTTCTGTCCTGTGTAGGTTTGGGATCTTTTTCCTCGGGACAGTGTAAAACCGGACGAACCAGCCTGTGGGAGTAGCAGAAGGCGGCCACATGTCACGGATAACCAGGTGCATTCAATCTCCCTGCCTTGGGAGCGGGCACCTGGATGGGGGAGGTGGCGCGTCTGTCAGCCCCAGTTTAAAGGTATTTGATGACCGGGAGACCTGCAGGCCTCCGCTGACCTGTGCAGGGCAGAGGGACAGAGGGGCAGAAGGTCGTGCCTTCTTCGCTTAGGACATGCTTGCTCCTCCTGGGTAGGTCCTGTCCCAGCAAGGTCGGGTGGCAGGGACGTGGGCAGGCACATGGGTCCCTCCTGCCCACGGGCTGCAGCCGCTCTGCGGGGAAAGGAGGAGAGGCGGTCGCAGTAAATGAGGACAAGGGCCCATCTTGCATAGGAATGGGACAGATGCACACTGACTTCCGATTTTTCTTCCTCCCAAGAAATAAATGGCTGTTACCTGGTGAAATGTGACAGGTTTTACTCAAAGCTGCCCTTCGCCGTGCAGGGCAGGGAGGAGGAGGAGCAGGAAACCAGCTGTGCACGGGGCGGGCATGTCCCTCCTGCCCGCGGCCCTGGCACGGCTGCCTCTCGGGCCCCGCCCGCTCTTCCCAACAGTCACCTGCGTCCTCTGGCCCCATCTTAGCACCTCCGCGCAAAGTTCTCCATTTCAGCCATGCTGAGGTTTGAAGCTCGCCCCCCTCAGGAAAGGATTCCCATCCCCAGGCCCCCTGAGTCTGCGGCTGCCTCCCAAGGCTGACGCAGCCCCACTTCACCGGGGCTGGAAGGACTGGAAGGGCCTTCCGTCGGGGCTTCTCCCCCTGACCCGACGCAGCGACACCTGGTCGTGGGAAAACCAGCACAGACTGCAAGCGGAAGTGCACAGCCCGCGCTCGAGACGGAGCACACTCACGAGGGTCGATCCAGCAGGGTGGGCTGCAGGGGTGTCCTGCCCACCCACCTCTGCTAATCCTGTCACCGCTTGGCCGGCTGGCTGTGTCCTCTGGCTGTCAGACTGAGGCCTACTGCCGACTTGGTCTTGAAAAAATAGCTGGGCACAGGGAGAGATGCTCCCGTACAGGCTGCAGAGGCTGAGCTGAAGGCTTTCAGAAGCTCTGTTCCAGGGGCCGACAGAAGCGGGTGAACAAGACAACTATATTCTAACAGACCAGGTAGAACAAAATGCCCTGGCTGCTGTGGCTCAGCAGATTGAGCACCAGCCTGTGAACCCAAGTGTCCCTGGTTCGATTCCCAGCCAGGGCACATACCCAGGTTGCAAGCCAGGCCCCCAGCCGGAGGCAGGTGAAAGGCAACCATAGGTTGATGTTTCTCTCCCTCTCTGCCTTCCTCCCTTCCCCTCTCTCTAAAAAAAAAAAAAAATAGCTAAAATCTTTCAAAGTAAAAAAATAAATAAAGACCAGGTAGAAAATTCTAAAACTCTAGGGACACTGGCAGCGTGTCCACCTGGGCAAGAAGGGCTTCCCAAGGAGAGACAGGGATACAGGAGAAGGCTTCTCAGGTGAACTTGAGAAAAACACTGCTCCGTAGTGCCGATGCTGACAAATAAATATGCTACATGACTTTCACACCTTCTTACAAGGTGTGAAAACTTCAACCCGAAACACTGAGTTGCTTTAACTCACACCTGCCAGGAATTCTGCCCGTTCCCAGGTGCCTGGGGTGAGTCAGACCAAGCTCAGCGCGAAAGAAAAGCGAAAACACTTCCTCTTGTGATGGTGGCTAGGCCTTGGTAGTGTCTAGAATGCTGGAATAATCACTACGTTCCCGGAAGGAAAGGGTCACTCGGGCGCCCCCAGATTAGCAGGTGTGGGTGAAAAGGACCCTTTCAGGTGCCGGGCTACCCGCCCAGGAAAGGTAGCAGCTCTCCCGAGACTATCGACGCAGGTCTGGGGCCGGTTTGCTGAAGCCATGAGATACTGCAGTGTGGCTGAGATAAAAAGCAACCGGGCAGAAATTAATCAAACTCACAGAACTTCCCTGGCCTTCGGGCACGCAGCCTACCCTGCCCTCCGTGTGCGCGCGGCTGATAACCCTCCGCCCTCCCTGACCCGGGCTCCTGGCTGGGCTCCCGGCTGGGCTCCCGGACACAGGCTCTGACTACTGGAGCGGCGCAGGGCTTCCCCTGCCACAGCGTCCGTCACCTGTCGTGCTAACAACATCAGCGCTGGGTCAGGTAACATCTTCGTCTGCCCCCCGCCCGGCGGAGAAACTACTCCAGTGTAAGAAATTGGGAGTCAGCCTCACTGTCCTTAGGCCACAGTTTGCGAAGTGCCTTCAGCCCTGCCTTGGACTTGGTGCCAAGGGTGATGTCAAAGCGATGTCTTAATACAAAATAATCTGACAATGATGGACTTGAGACATCAGAAACGGGTTGGTTCTGTAGCTTCTCTAAAGGGAACGGTGATTCTGGGGTTCCGGGGTCAGCAGCCTCTGCCGGGAGGCACGGCCAGGAGGACCCGGGGTGGACCAGCCAGAGGGCCTCCCTGCCAGGCACCTTGCTCCGCCCACGACCGGGGATCTGTGTTCTGTTTCAATGGGCCAGGTCACGCCAGACAACCACAGACCAAGGAAAGGAAGGCTGTGATTTCCGGGTCCGAATTGACAGAGCGATTTCACAGTCTCTCCAACTCTCCAATCACGTGTTGGCTGATCACCAAGTTTGTGCCCTGACAGAGGCCTCCCCCCACACCCCATCACGGTAGGGTCCTGTATCCTCTTCTCTGGTTTCAGAAACGGGCGTAAAACCCCGTCCTGTCCTGAGCAGCTGGCGGGGCAGGTGCGGAAGGCCAGCCCTGCAGGTGCCATCTGTCTGCACGTGCAGCCCTTCCCCCCAGGGACACAGGGAGCAGAGACCACACAACTGCAGGGACCGTCTGTCCCTTCCCACCCGCAGGGACGCTGCTGCCGACAACCAGGAGTCAACCTTGCCTCTCAAGGGCGATGCCACGATCCCAAGCACCAGAGCTCCCCACCCTGATAGGAAGCCAAACCCAGTGGCGCCTCCGGATAAGGTGACGGGGTGACACGCGTGCTGCCGGAGAAGCGCAGGCCGTTTGAATGGGTGGCCAGCCTCACTTTCTGGGACCCGGACACGACTGGCTACAAACTGCAAACCCTGAGATCACGATTCACGGTGTTCACATTTCAGACACCAGAGCCCTCGCCCCGACCTAAAGCAGCCTCTTCTCCAGGAGACCCGGCCAGGGCCGTGGGAACGTTGATGGCCTGTGGCCGGGCAGAGCCGGGCAGGCCGGAGGGTCCTGTCGGTCCCCTCCCACCTGTGGGGCAGAGACGGAGGGAGGAGCAGGCACAGCAGGTCTGAATATCTCGTGTTACAAATCTGCTAACAAGTCCGCTCAATAACATGTGTCATCCTCCTGTCCTGACAAATGCCTGAAAGGCTGTTTCAGTTCATGGTTTTCGGATTCCTCTCCATTCTGCAGATGTGGACCCTGAGAACCAGCTCAGCCACCTGTCTCTGGGAGGCCAGCTCCCCGACCCTGCCAAAGGGGACCAAGTGAGGGCATGCGGCCCCCACCCGTGGGCTCCCCGCCTGCCCACCCAAGTTGTGCTCCCAGAACCCACCCCACCGCACACCTTTGGGCTCAGGTGTGTGCACACCTGCAGCCTGGTTGGCCCCGGGTGGGTGGACTCAGAGGGGGACCCCCACAGGCCCAAGGGCAGGCTGGGTCCCTGGTGCAGGGTGTCCTGGGGTCAGGGTCATGCGTGTGACTTGGAAGACTGGGCACAGGCTCCGGTGGGTGTGTCTCCTCAGGCCTCGGACCCCTGGCCCCACAGGGTGAGGCAGTCAGGGGTCAGAGTGGACAGGGGTCAGAGGGGAACCCTGTGACACGGGTCGGGCCTTCCCTGAGGAGTGCCAGAGCAGTGCTGCTCATGAATGATGAGTTTGGAAGTCAGATTCTGGGGGTACAAGGAACCGTTTCCACCGGAGGTCCCCGGGGCCACCCTCCCTCTGTTGCTGGGGGTCAGGGCTTGGGCTGAGCGTGGCAGGTGTCCTGAAAGAGTGGGCTCACTGCACCCCTGCTCCAGACTCCAGGCGTGCCTGCCCTCCCTCTCCCTAAAAAGACTGTTAGACTTCGCCTTCCCAATGAAAGTCTCCAGTCCAAAGGCCAGAGGGGCTAAGAACCCAAGCACAGACGTGTAAACCACAGAAAACATGAACCACAACTCCCAAGGCGGCTTCAGCCCACAACCTCAAATGCTGGAGTGGACCCCCGGCCCATGAGGACTGTTGCCCTCATAGGAGACACGGAGGGAGCAAAACCACCGGTGACGTCCCGGCAGAGACTGGGGTGACGCCGTCCTACACCAGGGGCTCACAGCCACCCCCAGATGCTGGGAAGGCCGGGGAGGCCCCCGGCTAGAACCACAGAGAGCTGGGGCTTCTGGCTCCGAAGTGTGAGCCAAGTTTATCCTCAGCGGCCGGCTTTGCAGAGCGTTGCTGGGACAGCCGCGGGCCCGCAAGTTGACCCGCCAACCGCCTGTGTCTGCGGACCCTGTGGAAGTCAGCCCTCGGGAGGGACGGGGCTCCCAGGACTCCCTGCAGGGAAGGCGACAGCCGCCTGCCCCAGGTCCCCGTAACAAAGGCTGGGAGGGAGTGGTGGCAGGGGAGCCACCTTGGCGCCGGCCAAGGAGCCGGTCCCAGGACAGGAAACTGCGCAGCTCCACGCTGGCTTCCTGCCGACCGGAAGCTAAGCCCCGGCCAGGAGGAGAAATGACAGCGTCCCCCTCCCGGGAAGGAAGGGAAAACAGGGTCACGTAGCTTTCCCTGCTTGAAATTCTGCTCGCCCTGACTCAGGACAGTGCCTGGTACCCAGTAAGTGCCCTAAAGTGTGGGTTTGTAAAATGGTAATAGTATTACGTATAACACAATAACCATGTCAATTGTAATTCCAGCATACGCCTTCTTAGTCCCCTCACTGGCCACTCACAGAGTACTGTGAGACCAACAATAAAATTTCCATTCTAACCTCGCGTGTTAATGAAGTCCTTGCGTGTATACCTTGGCCACGCCAAGGCAACGCCACAGCTCAACCTCCCCTAGAGACCAGCGAATGGTAAACTACCCCGAAGAAGAAATGCCTCCCCTAGCATTCTTTCAAAACGAAGGCACGCAGGCCACTTTCCCAAGCCCCTCCCGTTCTCCTCTCCGTGGTCTCTGTTAGCAACGGTTCAGAGTGACATTAGTGTCCAGAAAGCCCTGGTGGCTGCACCCTGCTTGCTGTCACCCCTTCAGTTCCGCTGCTCCTTTTCCAGATGCGCCCTCCACAATGACACTGAAAAACGCCCTTGAGTACCTCACCAAGTGGCTCCATGGCTACAGGAAAAGCGGAGGAACTTCACGCAGGAACCCTGGACCCGTGAGCATCAAAAGGCAGGAGGAGAGCCCTCAACAGTCATTTTCAGTCAGGGTCTGGGGACTCCTAAGGAGGGCCCAAGGGCACGTAGGGATCAGAGCCCAGGAACCCTACGTCGGGGCCCGTCCCAGGACACAGGGGCACGTGTCAAAGCGCGTCAAGTCATTCACAAGAGGCATGATCTTGTTCCAGGCATGTGTTTATTGAAACCTGACTCAAGGATTCCTCGGTAGGGCACTTTCCCACACGGTACAGCACTTGTCCCCACCCCCAGGATTCACTCTCACTCAGTGACAAGAAAGGCAAAGGGCGATACATGGCAATGGTTATCAAAACTTCTACCCGGTAACAACAGGACAATTCCTCTCCAACGTGTGGGTGATTTCTGAAGAGCCCACGGAAGCCTGCACAACCACAGCCAGCTCCAGGGCTGCACTGAAAACTGCAACTCCATCCCCACCACCGGGCAGAGAAAACTATCGCAGGGAGGGGCTGGGTCCTCTGAGCCACCCCAGAGTCCCCGGGGCTCACGGCCAACAGCCCAGCGTCTTCAAAAACCAGGTTCCAAATGCCCCACCGTCTCTTTCAAATGTGTGTCTCAATGGGTCAGGAAATGGGCATTTCCTTGTAAGAATCCATCAACCGTTCTTCCCTCCAAATGGCGAGTTCTGAAACTTGAGAACCTGGATGACCGAAAACGCCTTTGCAACGTTTCTGAGCTGCGAGGAGGGGCAGTGTGTAACCTGTAATGACCTACAAGTTTGCAGGCTTATTTGCTGCTGGTGCTTTTTAATCAAAGAAGAGAAATGGTCGCTTTTCTACGTCCCATAGGCCACCTTCTCTTTTGACCATCTACAATGTTTTAGAAACCCTTATACTATCATTTCCAGACCTTTCTTAATTTCCTTGAAAAAGAAACATAATTGGAAACACACAATCCCAAGTTATTCAACAGGTATTCCCTTACACCATACAGACCTCGTGGGCCTCAGTGATCAGCACATTAAATGACTCTGCTAAACAATCACAAAGTTTTAAACATCAAAGACAGTTATATGCCAAATTGACAGGCACACATGGTGGTATATTTTAAAAGCCAGATATATTTTTAAAAGATCATGCTCCATAAGTAAATTATGTAGTCATGAGACAGCGAAATAAAGCTGAAGACAAAGGCACCCTGCAAAAATTCAAGAGCGAAGAGGAGAGAACAGTTCCTTTGGGTTCGGTTTGTTTCTACGTAGGGGGAAAGGGGCCCAGGTGTGTGGAAGTTGCTTTCCGGGTGAAGGTTCCTTTCTGTCAGTTGAAGCGGTGAACAAGGCCTCTCTCTCCAGCCCGCAGCAGTCTGCCCTTCCGTTGGCTCCAGAGGGTCGGCTTAGTCTTCCGCCATGTAGAAGTGGTACATGAGGCCCACAGCCAGTGCGGAGATGGCTGGGATCACCCAGTTGGTCCACCAGCTGGAAGGGAAAAGCAGTGACGCTTGCATGGTGTCCCCAGACCAGCCCCTCTGCTCCTTCTCACGGCCGCAAAAATCACCCCTAACCTCCCCGAGGGAAAGGCAACTCTACTGGTGTCTGGCAAGTCCTCCGCTGGTCTCACCTTATGAAAAACAAATGCCCCCACCCCCCTCCTTTAAATCTATTTCTATAGCCTTGTACAAAGAGCTAGGAACCACTCCTCCCAAAGATGCTGCCACCTAGGACCAGGGACTTTCCCACCGGACACAGACTCTGGGGACGGGTCACAAACTCCCAAAGGGAATATTCCTCTCAGGCTTTACTCAGGTTTCACGTATTCACTCAGAACATAAACGGCACTAAGTTAGGGCCAGGAGCCCCAGGTGCTCCTTTTGGGGGAGCACGCCCTGCGGCCAAGGGCAGTCGGGGCCCCGGTGGGGGCTCTGAACTGCGCGGTGGCGGAGGGTGCGACCCGCCCTGCCGCCTGCTGCTGGAGATTCTGTTTCGCAAACCTCATCTTCACACGCACGGAGTACATTTGCCGTGTTGGTGCACAGGGCCCCGAAAACCTAATCTTTGGTTCACAGAAGCCCTCGTTGGCACTCCGTTCAGCCCTGAGGCGTAGAATTATGGGTGAAATCAGGGACAGAGCTAGACTTGAACCTATCATTTCTTAGGGAAAGGAAATTAATAGATAGGTTTTAGAATCTGAATAAAGTCAGACAATACCTAGGGACACATCCATTTTTTTGTCATACACTTTCTATCCTTTAATCTGCACATATCAACCCATTCAAAGATCAAGTTCAACATAAAGGCTTCAAATGCAGAAGGATTCCAGGTGCGATTTTCATCTCGGCGGGGTGTGTGTCCCTTTGGGAGGGCACTGTGACAGCGGAGAGGAGGTGGGGGACACCAGGAGTCAGGGGAGGTGCACTGAACTTGGGCTGGGGTGAAACAAGTAAGCATAAAACTGGGGCTGTGGGGTTGAGCTGGGGTCCAAAAAATGTAAGCAGATGAGGACAATGATAGGAGTCGGTCTAGTGCCAAAAACGTTCCTATGATCTTAGACTAAAATAAATCTAGCCCAAGAACCACCCCGGGTGGCTGAGCTGTTTCAGGGCTGGCGGGAAACTGGTCTGTGCTCAGGCAGGGGCGTCTCTGCGGCTGAGGCACTGACCACGTGCCAAAGGAAGGAAATGGCTGTTTGCCTGGAGACCAAGAGGACACTCGGTTTGTCCCATCTGCTCCTTGGGGTAGATGCAGCTGGAGGGCAAGAATGTGCAGTCTGAGCTGTTCACAGTTTAGGGCGGGTGATGCCCTATGCAGTGGGGGCACCCAGGGGAGAGGACCCCCTGGGGGTCCTCCGAGGTCAGGGAGAGGCCTCTAGGCCCTCTGGGTTCAGGAGCCTTCCCATCCCAATAACACTTTAAAAGAAAACTACCACGTACCTAGAATTAGACTCAACTGTAGTAATAAGAGTTTCCTGAAATGCGAGAGAGAAAAGTACAGTAAGTTAAAGGGGACAACTGACAAAAAACCTGTTTAAAACAAGATCACAATATTTCACTTAACGCATCTTCAAAAAGACAATGAAAAGGAAGATCACATCATACACTTCTTTCACTAACATGCCTCATTTCACCACTTTTTTTCTCCGGAAGAAAACATTTTAAGAATGATCTATGTTTAAATTACTTACGAACACGGCCTGGATAATTTGAAAGAACTTGTTAAAAACTGATAGGCTACATCAAACATCCTGTACGCAACAGATATCTAAATACTTTAACATAGAAAGGAAACTAGCAATGATTTACACACACACACAACCCTACCGTTATCTTTAGGAACAGAGTTTGATTCTTCAAAACCGTGAATGAAACATTCAGTTAAAAACTCTTATCTCATTCAAATATTATATGAAGTAAAAAGTGTCCCCAAATTATATTAAAAGATGTGTTAACTGTAAAGGAAAAACTTACAACTGCCATTTAAATCGCAACCCTCTGGATAACCTTTCACTCAGCCAAGACAGTTCTAGAAAGGCCCTGGAGGCCTCGGGGACCGACTGCACCCTGTCCCTGGCCACTGACCCTCGGAGCAAGGCCACCCTGCCCACCGGGTCACCCTCAGTCCCGGCCTGGGCCCCTCCTGCAGCTCCTGAGAGGTCCTGGGAGTGCCAGGAAGGTGAACTGAGGTGGCTTTGGAAAATGCGCCCTTCCCCCAAAAGCCAAGTCACCAGGCATTGAGAAATACAAACACTCCCAGGCTTGCACACATGTTAGGAGCATGTTTCAAACTCCACACCAGCGGAAAGCGTTAGGGCGTTGAAGGCAGGCGGCGGCCCACAGGCAGCGGCGTGAGGGCTCAGCTGCGCGGGGACCCAAGGCAGGGCCGTCGGCGGGACAAGCAGGGGAGCAGGGCCACACGAGGTGAAGCGCCACACGGAGAGGCACGCGGAGGCTCCCTGGACGGGCGGGGACCCGCGAGGGACCAGCAAGCCAGGCAGTTCTGCGACCCACCAACCTGGGAACACGGCCGTTAAGATTCCTGACACAGGAGCAGGGAGCACACAGGCAATGAAAAAGAAAACTTGACAGTTACTATCTTGCAGCAAAGTTAGATCTCAGAGGCTACAAAAGGTACGCGCAACCACAGCACGGTGATTTTGTGAATTACAAATAACGTTAACACAGACTCTTAGAAGTCACTGAAACAGGCAAAACTATTCTTTAGCTATTAGAACACGCCATCCTCAGCTCTGAAACCCGGCAGCTGACGGGAGGTGACAGGCTGCCCCCAGCAAGTCCCGCCTGAACTAGTAACCAGAAGGCGCAGCGCATCGCTGCCGCATGAGGCGGGCCCAGGCTCCTGCCTCTCCCCACGTGCGACGGCACCGGGCGCAGCGGCCTGGCCTTTCCCCTCGGGCCGCCTGCGTGCCAAGGCTCGGCCACCGCGCATGCACCGTCACCAGCGACGACCATGGCCCTGCGAGGAGCTGAACTTGAAAAGGTCGCGTATGTTTTTGATCGCTTGGTGTCTGTTAGGCTCCTAACCCAGGATGCTTGGGAACTAAACCAGGCCTGAATTATCGATTAGAACTTCGGGGCAAAAGGAAACAGTCTTTCCTGTCCATGCTCAGAAGGGCCTAAGTGGGGCTTTGGGCACGAACCTAACCAAGTGGTCAACAACAAACAGGGGACGCCACCGGCTCTCGCTGAGGCCCTTGAGGACTCGGTCACGGTGGGTTATCAATGGAAACAGGATGTGATAACCTCCACAGAAAACTGTGCAGAGGCCACGGACTTCGGCAAATCCAAGTCGTCCTACTTACAGCTCCCCTAGCCTGGCCCATTCTCTACATCGGAACTCTTTCCTGAGATCACTGTCAGCAGGTCACCTTCTGAGCCGAGTCCAGGGCCGCGGAAGCTTAACGTACTGCAACTGCCAAGCCTTCGATGGGTGCTGGCCTGTGACCTTGAACAAGGTCAAAGCTCCGGATAAGGTCTGAGTGTTGCTGTCCTCACCTTCCCTGGGTCCCACAGGGGTACCATGAGAACGGGATAAAACCGTATCTATAGCAACGCTTTGGAAACTGCAACCACGCAAAGGTACTGCCAACTACTAAAATCTTCCACATAAGCGCATTTGATGGACATGGGCTTAATATAAAACACATCATTTTGTGCCCCCAGAGATCCCATTTTGGCAATCTGACAACATGTTTTCCTTTGGGCAGATTCAAGCCAACAATCTTTGGTGCATCTTACTTCACCATCCAACTGTCTGGGTACTTTAAGCAGGTAACGTTTCGAAATGTCAGACAGCGTACAGCGGTCGGTCCGGGGACGGACGGACCGCTCCACAGCCTCACGCAGCCAAGGCCGTCTCTAAGGGCGCCCTCTCCCTCCGGGGCCCCGCGGGTGTGAGGGCGAAGACGGGAGCCAGGTCCTCAGAGGCGTAGGGTCTCTGAAAACAATGCTGTGTCAAATCTTTCCTGCTAGTTATCAAAAGCAGCTCCTCAAAAGGTGCCGCTGATAATCGTGATGGGGAACGATTGTAAGTACCGAGTCTTGCAGGAGAAGACACACTACCCTCACGGAACAGTGAGGGACGGGCGCCGGTGGGAAGGCGGGAGGAGCCCCCCAGGTTCCGCAGGCACCTGACCCGGCCGCGCCCCTGCACCCTCGGCTCTGCAGGGATGACGCCCAGGGACACTAATGACAGCCAGAGACGCTTGGGACGGGCACACTTACCGCTGGCTTGCTTATCTTGGACCTGTCATCCTGCAACGAAAAGGAAGGCACGTTACAAGATGAAAAATGCCTGCCAAGTACCGTTGCCCGAGTGCTCGCCGCCACCGAGATTTCCAGAGACGCGGCTGCGTGGTGATGATCAATGCGCTTCACCTGTCTAGGTTGTCAAACACGAGGTTTGATCCTTCGGCCTTGACTGCAAAAATGGTCAGCCGATGAAAGGCTGAGAGGTATTGTGGGCTTGGGTTCCAAAGGCCAGAGCAGCACCGAGGGTCATGTTTAGACGTGGATGTGGACGTGCGCTTCTTGGGCTCTGAGGTTCTGAACCTCCTTCTCGAAGAGCAGCCGAGTCATCAGATTCTATCTATCCCCTCGGGCTGCCTTCAGGATGTGTGTTTACGTATGTACGTGTGTGCACGTGTGTACGCATTGTGTACAAACGTGTGCACGTATCTGAGTGCGTGTATAATTTGTACGACATCCTCAGGGAATGTCTGCAATCTCCCCATTGAAGGGTCACGATCCACTGAAACCTCTGGCTGAGTCCGCTCAAGATCAAGGGCGCCTCCAGGCTGTCTGGGGTGAGCCCAGTCGGCGGAGGGGACAAAATGCTGCCGTCCCAGCCTAAAACCCCCGCTCCACCCTCACAAGCATCAGCGTGGGAAGAAAGACGGCGGAGCATGTCCAGGGAGGCCCCCTGATCACCGAAGAACTACTCCCCTCCGGCGAGGTGTGAAGAGGGAGGCATGTAAGCGAATAAACCTCCACATAAATGAAGCCCGTTTCCTCCAAGTGCCACCTCCACCCCCCAAGCCCAGCCCCCACCAGCAGAGACAGAAGCAGCCCCACCCACGGGCTTCTCTAAAGCCTCCGGGACGCAGGGAACGTTCCGGGGGCTCTGGTGTCTCAGGGTTCCCAGGCTACTTACGGGGTGCAGCTCCCCGATGACGTACGTCTGCGACAGCTCTCTGGCGTCCGTCGAGTGCCCGACATCCTCGAAGTTCTCCGTGGCGTCGCCCCCAGCCTGCTCCCGCAGGACTTCTTCCCCACCTGGGTGCTGCGCAAGGGAAACGTGAGAGTGAGGACTGTCGTCCAAGCCAAGGAGATCGAGGGGCTGGTTGGTTCAGACAGGCTCACGGCTGGCCACGCGTGAGCATGACGGGCCACGGCGTGGCTGGAACAGCGCGCTCCCCGCGTCCCAACGCCCGCCTGAAGGTGTGGGAGTCTCCGTGGTGGGTGGCATGAGGAGTGCTAGGCAGGTATTTCACAAGGTCCTCTGTGCTTCTCCATACAGCTCCCTTAGTCTTTATCTAACCTTTTCCTGAGTCCTATCTACCCCTTTGACCTCTTAGGCCGAGGTGTGGACATGTACCACTGCACCTTAGATGGCAATGCACCTTCGGAAAGCATTCTGCACACCTGCCCGGTGCAGCGAGGGTGAAGCGAGGTGGACAGGTAAGAGAGTCCCTGGCCTCTCGCTGAATGTACCTTCTAGTGGGAAGAAAATGAAGAGCAAGCAGGTGCCACGGTGGCCTGGATGCCACTGATGGGAACAGAAGCACCGAGGACAGAGGTCAGTCCTGCATGGGGGAGGGGGAGAAGCGGGCTTTTGTGTAAGGAAGGCACTTCAGTGCTCTCAGCTGCCTTGAGGGCGAAGCCAAGGTCAGGCAGGGAGGGGCGGACAGGGTGGGCTGAGTCCCGGGCCCAGGGAGGGCAGGAAAGCGGTCACCGGTCAGGTAGAGGACGTGCTTGGTGGTATCCCCCTAAACACTCACAGGGAAGGCGCCCAGTTCATCTGAGCTTTGTTATCACCTTGGCTCACACTCGTCCTGCTCTTGAGCTAAGCACCTATGGGCATCCAACAAGGAAGGAGGACACTTCCCACTGGCCCTGGAGTCTCTAGGCTGCCGCCCGCGGTGGAGGACATGAAGGCACACGGCTCCGTAGAAAGGTGGACAGCTCTTCTGTTTGAACTGTTTCTCCCTCCGTTGTTGAAACATGAGCCCTAAACAAATGCACTTATTTTTTTCTCCACTATTTGTAAAGGTAACTCATCTACATTATAAGGGAATTGAAAAGCACAAAAAAAAATAAAAATCACCTAAACAGCCCATAATCTTACACAGATCACATCACAGGGCTGCATCTTATTGGTCAAGTTGCATGACAAAGTTGCATCTGATTGGTTAATTCTTGGTACGAGAAATCCTTAAATACAAGTGTAGGCCCCTGATTTATTAAGAAGTCACTTTGGAGCAAAAACTAGTTAATTACTACTAGTAATGTATTTTTTGAAATCAATCAAAATTATACCTATTTTCTGTCAGAGCAGCAAAAGTATTTTTGGTATAGTGCAGAATGGACAGCTACTGTTGTGTTGGCTGCTGTCATGTTTCTATTTGACAATTCAAGGAAAAAGGGTCAGTGCCCCTTTTTTCTAAAAAGTCAGATATTGCACTAGTCAGCTATCACACATTTCAAAAATGCTTGCAGCACACCCACTGAGAATCACTACTCTAGGTCATAACAAAACAGAAGGCGGCCCAAACTGAATGGGTTCTCCTTAGAACAGAGATTTTCCCCAGCCTCCCTTGCGGCTGGGTATGCCAAGTGCTGGAATTCCTGCTAATGAAATGCATGTGCAAGGATCCATCAGGAGCACCTTCTGAAAGCTTCCCTTCAGCGTGCTGTGCCTCCTGGGCCCTTCCTTTATCCCTTTCTTCATCCGGCTGTCTGGGGTGTGGGTGCTGCCTCTGAACTTGGGGTGAGGGCCAGGCCCGAGAAGTGGCTGTGAGGTGGGCCAGGAGGTGGTCCCAGGGGCTGAACAGAGCCGGCACACCGCACCTGCACGGGACGGTGCATCAACATCCCTCTCGTTTAAGCACAGCTGTTGGGGTTCCTCTGCGCTTAATTCCCATTCCTGCGTCAATCATTCTGGCAAGAAACACAAGGTGCCAGGCACTAAAGTGCTAAAGCACCTAACATGCAAGCAAACGTATTCCCTGGTGTTGAGAAACGTACAGCCAAGTTAGGACAATGGTCTTCACGTAGTGCTGAGCAATTAGAGAAATGGTAAGGCACTGTCTTAATTTATCCAGTATTTAACCACTGGGCCACCTTCATAAGTATCGTCAGCCATAATCAGGCTAGAATTTGCATGAATAGAGTGGATGTGGATGACAGCCCTCAAGAGGATGAGCAGGGACGAAGGGTTAGAGGCTGAAACCTGCTCCGTGCACTGGCTCAGGGGAAGATGCGTCTGAATAAGGCAAGATCCATCGGGCTGTGCCAGCCCAAGTAGCCGGGGATGCCCCACCCAAGTGTTATCTCCAGTGTGTGTGGGAGGGAGTTCCTGGGTGAGGTCAGCGTTTAAATTGGTGGCCCCAGAAAACCAGGCGACCTCCCCTCCTGTCCAGGGCCTTCCTCAAACCCACGGATGGCTAGAACAGGACAAAAGGCGGAGGGAGGAGGAATGTGACTCCCTCTTCCTGCCTCGATGATTGGGCTGGGACAGGTCACCTCATCTCCCCTGCCCTGGAGCTGGGTGGGATTTGCCCCCTTGGCTTTTGGCCGGCAGATGTGAACTGAGCGGGCCACCGCCTTTCCTGGGGCCCAGCTTGCAGACAGTACAGCTGAGGACCCCTCTCCGGACCTGCGTGTGTGTGCCCCGCGCTGGTTCTGTCTCTGCGGGACCAGACCAGCACAGGCTGCACGGGGAGACTGCACCACGCAACCGAGGGCCTTCAGAGCAGTGTGAGGGGGCAGGCAGCAAGCAGGTCCTGGAGGGCAGGCTGGCATGGCCAAAGGCCACAGGGCCACTGCTGAACAGACAGGTTCCAAGTGCAGGCAGGTGTCTGACGGTGGGGCAGCCCCGGGCCTCTCCACCCACCTCCCCACCACCGGGCACAGCCTCAGCCTCCTGAAATTCCTGCCTCCTCCACCTCATCTGCGACCTGAGATCTCGACATGAAGGTCAGGCTGAAGGTTAAAACTCCAGAAGTTCTGAGTGTAAAAGAACCTTCAGAAACCCTTACCATCACGGATGGAGAAACTGGGACCCAGAGAAAACAAGGCCAACAGCATGGCGACGGATCATGAAGGAGACGGGACTCGAACCTCGAGTTCGACAGAGGGCAACCCTCTCGTCTGGGAACGAGCCTGTGAAATGACCACTTTCATGCGCCTGAACCAAGTGGCCTTAGATAGGATGCCTTAACCTAAAATTTCCTCGTACATTTCCCTTAGGGAAATTTGGAGGGAAGTCGGGCTCACTTCTTCTAGACCTCAGGAAAGTGTGGCATTTGCCTTGCCATCCGAGCCCTCCCGACAAAGATTCAAAGAACACACACACACACACACACACACACACACTCACACACACACGCTCCTGGCTTGCGGTGCTACCTGGCTACCAGTTGGCCCTAAAAATACCCCCGAAAGGTGAGCACAACTACACTTGGTGTCGCAATGTGCACTAAGGCCTTTCTCCACCGCCGGGGTTGCTTCAACTGAGCAAAAACACATGACAATAAAAACCTCCCCACTTAGTGGTAACGTGTTATGTGAACCCAAAGTACACAGACTCGGGATTATCCTTTAATCTGAACACTTGCCACTGCCAAGGACAGGGGTGTAAACAATGACTCGGCAAAAAAGAATGTGTGTACAGGGTTTATCTGCAACTGCTGAGCCAAAAATGAGAACAACTCCAAGGAGTGTGAAGAGCGAAGGATTTGGAAAGATCCGCTGTTGGCTGCAGTGTTGTCCTGTCGCCGCAAGGCTGCAGGTCCCAGTCGGGGGCCACACGGGAGGCAGTGAGTCCACCTGCCTCTCTAAAATCAGTAAGCACAGCCTTGGCTGAGGGTTAAAACATATACATTTGGAACAAAGTAAGTTGCCTGCCCAAATGCCTTCTGTGCCTTCCAGGTGCTGCTGTACCGCGGAGGCCTGGAAGCAGGCAGGGTCCCCAGACGCGGTGTGTGGCCCCCGTGTGGGCTCCGAGGAGGTGACCCCAGCGTGGCACTGGCCGGGGCGCTGCCTGCCCCTCCCCGTGAAGGCCTCTCCCTGCACTTGCCTTGCTGGCCTCCGAGGGCCTGTCACCACCGCCGCAGCCCCCGGGTCACAGTCCAGCGGGGAGGCTGACGTGCTGGAAGCAATGGCTGCGCACAGACAGCCCCAGGTGCAGGAACCCGCAGGCAGGTGGGGGATCGACTCACCCAGGAGACGGCCGTTCTCGCCAGCGCCCAGAGGCAGGAACGCGGTGGCACCCGCCCGGGGGCGGCGAGCTGTGCGCAGCCCATTCCACGCGGGTGGAAACGCACTGCGGGGAAGGCCAAGCACATCAGGGCGGAGGGCTGGGGGGTGCTGGAGGCCTGAGGAGGCTCCCGCAGGCTGCACGATGGGGAGCCCGACAGCCTGACTTTACGGGAAGCTCTGGTCCAGGTGACCTGGCCCTTCACCTCCTCTTCCACCTATAGACACAACAGCCCCAGCATGCAAGTCGGGGGCACAAGCCTGTCACGCCTGTGAGCTCTGGGTGATGCAGTCCTTTTTTCCCCAAGTAAATCCTTTCTGGTGACGAAACACCTAGTCCGTATTGTCATCAGCTGACTCGGCTGAGAGCACTTGCCCTTGTGATCGGATGGAGGGAAGCGATTAGAAAGGAAAGTGATGCACCAACCTCTCCCGACCACTTTAAGAATAATGCTTTCCCTGCCTGCTTCCTAACTGTGCAATGAGGCGCCCGCCCCGGCCAGCCCCCCTTCTCCTGCCTGCCTGCCCGCCCCTCAGGGGCCCTGCCGCAGCGACCCTCCCACAGGCCCCCACACCCACATTCTGCTGCAGGAGTACCCCAGGAGGCAGCGGGGGTTAGGTGTCCAGGCAGGCCTGACGGGTAGCATCCTGAATGCCCCCGGCGCCAGGGAGAGACCAGGAAGGGGCTGACCTCTCTGAGCCTCCATTTGCCCAGCGCCCGCGACCTCCTGCGATCAAACTGCAGGAAGGGCACATGCTACCATCAGGAGATGGCCCGGCACGTCGCAGGCGTTCAGGTGACAGCAGTTGTTCTCCTTCGGCCCCACCCTACCTGATGCTGTGACAAAGAGTCTGCCCTGTACAGACCTGGCGCAGCTCCCTGCGGGAAGAGCTGGAGACCAAGTCCAGCTGACTCGCCCCCTCCACTCCACACCCCACTTCATCTGCAATGAGTTCTATGGGTTAAATCAACTGGCCTGGTGCTACTAGGCACGGACCCAAATGACAAGCCTCCCAGGAATAAGATGCCCTAAGGCTCATGAGTCTGCTCTGCAGGGTGCAACCCTCAGAGGTCACTAGCAGGAGGACAGGCAGACAGTGCAACTGGGACCACAAAGCTACTGCGATTTTCTCCTTGAAAAAGAGAAGCAGAACTCTTGCTCCTTTTCAGAGCCCTTTCGTTTCGCCATTCCTACACCCTCGCCCAGTGCCACGCTGCCCCTGGGGACACCGCCACCGGGAGGCCCACCAGCATGGCCCTCAGGCCCCGCACTGCTCACCACCCTCCCTCCCATCCAAGCGTCTAGCCGTTTCTCCTGTCCTAACACACACGCACACGGCTTCGCACGCGAGCCCACGCTGTCCTCCCACAACCTCTGTGGACGGGACGCCAGGCACGCCCACGTTACTGCTCCCTGGGGACGGGAAGCCTCTGCACGGGCGGTTAACCCTGCCGTCCCCATCCGGTCCTCTCTGCCCTGGTACGCCCCACCAGGGGACCAAAACTGCTCCTCCAGGCTTTCCGGTGACACTGCTCGTCTGTCCTCACCTCCACCGGATAGGCTCGCACGTGCGACATCAGGGTCCCCTTTCAGGACTCCTGCGCTGGCTTCCAGCACCGTGCCCCCAGCTGGTCTTCCCACCTCCCCAGACGTGCGCCCCTCCCTCCTCCTTGCCCTCCTCAGTGCCAGGGCCCGGGCCCAGCGCTTCACGGTCCCAGGTCGTCACAACCAGCGTCCTGACTTTCAAAGTGCTGGCAACACCCGGATCTTTCTTTTCCGGCCAAAAAGGCCTCTCGCAACGCTTTGGGTTCTGCGCCCACAGTCTATGTGGCACCTCCACTAGATGCCTAGCAGGCTTCTCAAACCAAACGTGTTAAAATCCGAACGGACCTCTCCTCCTTATGCTGGCCCCACTGCCGCCTCTCCCCTCATCTCCGCTCGTGACAACTCCATGCGTTCCGTCGCTCAGGTCCAACCTCCGGGGTTGCACGTGACCCTTCTTGCCCTCCTGCCCCCAGCACAGAACCCCAGGACATTCTGTGGACCCCACTTTCCTAATGCCGCCACAATCTGAGCAAGTGTTCCCACCTCTACCATATTCCCCACCCCCCCCATCCCCCCTGGGGTCCTGGCCCCTGACCATGTACTCACACTCAGCAGTGACAATTGAAATGTAAGTCAGGTCATGCCACTGGCTGTTTCCCCCTTCACTAGCTAAGGACAGCACTGATTCACGCCTCAGACTGCAGCTCTGGTAACTGAGAACATGTGCTCCCGGCAGAAAGATGCACACACGGAACGGTGGGCAAAGGAGGGGACCAGAAATAGGCCTGTGCCAGCCAGTGTTTGATAAAGATGCAAAAGTAACTTGATAAAGATGGGATTCCTGGGTGAAGGGTTATCCGCCTTCTACACTTGGCACATGTCCCCTAGTCGTCCACGCTGGCCACACCAGTGACGGCTCACAAGGTGCACATGACAGGAAGGATTTGTCCTCCAGGTCTCCATTTTCTTTAGTAACATTGAGCCTGGGTTAATGGGGGTGTACTTTTGTCAGACGGGGAAATGGATGGACACATTCTTTTAGTACCTTGGACGTACACATTCTCTAAAAGGGCAGTTGTGGCAGGAACCCCTTGCTCCTGCTGACAGGAGCCATCGTGGCCAGCAGTCGTCCATGTCCAAGGGCTCAGGAAGGTGGCCGGGGTGGCGGACCCTGGGAGATGGAACAGCAGAGGCTGGCAGGCTTAATACCGTGTGCCCCGGCCCTTGCCTTTGACCTTTGTTTCCTTAGAAACACCCACCAACCTGTACTTATTAACCAGCAGCAGGTGCCTTCACCAAGTTAGGCAGGGACCATGAGGGTGAGCTGAAGATGTGGGCGGCAGAAGTCAGTGCCGGGCCAGGTCAGTGAATGTGGCCCGTGGGCGGCAGAAGTCAGCGCCGGGCCAGGTCAGTGAACGTGGCCCGTGGGCGGCAGAAGTCAGCGCCGGGCCAGGTCAGCGAATGTGACCCGTGGGCGGCAGAAGTCAGCGCCGGGCCAGGTCAGTGGATGTGGCCCATGCTGCCCGGCGCCAAGAGGCTTCTGGTCCATGGGAGCTGACATCTTGTGGGTGATGGCAAAACATCCCCTTCCCACATCCACGGAGTCACACTTCTAGCCTGTCGGGGAACGGTGATGTGGAACCAGCTGAGATGCTGGGGAGGAGGCCTCCGGTGCCCCTAGGATCAGGACCACGGGTCCCTGCCAAGTAGGCAGCCACCAACAGAATGTAGCTCCCTACCACACACGCTGCTATAGAGAAGCTGCCTAAGACCATGACAGCAGCAGTGAGCCTGGAGCCAGCAGCCCTGCGAGGCAGAATGATGCCAGTAGGCAGCCCAGACCCAGGTCCAGAGCACCCCGACCCAGGACCCCCAGAGAGCGGCCTAGAGCAACAAGGTCCCACTGGGATCCTGTGGAAAGGGGGCCACTTGACACAAAGGCATTCCGCGCACAACGTGTTTCAGGAAGACACCTATTTCATCAGTTGCACACCTGCGGACTCGAAGGCACACTTACCTGTCGATCACATGAGACCTTCTTCTCTCTCCCCACAGCTCCTTTAACAGCTGTGTAAATCTACTGCCCAAATCACAGCAAGAGAAAAGCAAGCCAGGCCAGCTTCCTGACCCCCAGTGCCAGCTGTCCCATTTTTATAGCTTCCCCTCAGTTCTGTCATCGTGACCCTACTAACGTTCTAATCATGTGACGAGAACCAACTGCATGAACGTAAATTCAAAAACTAGAACCGAGGATTAAAAAGGGTGAAAAAAAAAACTAGTTCACAATACATAGGCCTCTAAGCTCATACATAGTCTTGCAGGCTGGTATCAGATGGAAACCCAAGCCCTGCTGCTCAGCCGGCACCGACACGGAGTGCGCCTGCCCTCTCCGGTGTCTGTCCTTCCCCGAACACAAGTTAAAACACCTTCGTGAGGCCCTTGCTTCAGGGGACAGAGCCCGCTGCCCAACTAAGACACTTCACTGGCGTTTTCAACTGGGAGAATATCATGTTTTACAACACTCGCTTGTTCCAACATCCCCTGCCAGAATCTCTTCCAGTTTACTCAGAAACCTCTGTCGAATTCTCCCTTCCTGCCTCATGAGGATGAACTGTAACAGTAAAAGGTTTATGGCAAAGTTTAATTAATCTTATTATCTCCTCCTGAGGAATTTACCCTTAAAAGTTACACAAAACACATTGTTAGGCAGAAATCCCTTCCAGACTAGGAACGATTTTTGTCCCCAAGGGGACATCTCTCACTAACTGGGGACATTTTTGGTTGGCATAGTTGGGGCAGGAGTGCTTCTGACATCTGGTGGGGGCAGGCCAGGGAGGCTCCTGCACAACACACAGAAAGAAGAAAAGGACAAGCGCTTTATAATTAAAATAACCTGCCAGTCTTTTATAAATGGCATTATTTTTATTCATTCTTTATTGTTATATTACATTCATCTCAGTTTCCCCCTCTGCTCTTCCCTTCCCCACCCTCCTTATCCCCCCCAGAGTCAATCCCACATGTTGTCCACGTCCACGGGCCATCCATGATAGTTCCTTGACTCAACTGTTCCCCTTTTTGGCCTCCTTCTCCCTTCCCCCCTCCCCACTAAACATTGAAAGTCTATTCCTTGTATTCACATCTCTGGTTCTGTTTTGTTTGCTTGTTTGTTTGTTCATTAGTCTCCTGTATTAAGTGAGAACATGTGGTATTTAATTTTTACTGCCTAGCTTATTTCACTAAAACTGATACTCTCCAGTCCCATCCATGCTATCGCAAATAGCAGGAGTTCTTTCTTTCTTTCTGCTGTGTAGAACTCCATTGTGTAAGTGTATCAAAGGTTTTTGATCATTCATCCACCGAAGGGCACTTAGGCTGTTCTCAGCACTTGGCTATTGTAAATAATGCTGCTAAGAACATAGGAGTGCATAGGTTCTTCTGAATTGGTGTTTCAGGATTCTTCGGGTATAGTCTTAGCAGTGGAATCATTGGGACATACCGCAATTCTATTCTTAACTTTTTGAGGAAATTCCATACAATCTTCCATAGTGGCTGTACCAGCCTGCATTCCCACCGGCAGTGCACCAGGGTTCCCCCTTTTCCCCACATCCTCGCCAGCACTTGCTGTGTGTTGATTTGTTGATGATGGCCATTCTGACAGGTGTGAGGTGGTATCTTGTTGTAGGTTTAATTTGTATCTCTCTGATGGCTAGTGATGTTGAGCATCCTTTCATATGTCTGTGAGACATCTGTATGTGTTCCTTGAAGAAGTGTCTATTCAGGTCCTTTGCCCATTTTTTAATTGGGTTGTTTGTCTCCCTGGCGTTGAGTCGTATTAGTTCTTTATGTATTTTGGACATCTATCCCTGGCTGGTAGCACAGTGGATAAGGTGCCGACTTGCGAACCCAAAGGTCGCTGGTTCAATTCCCCAGCCAAGGCACATAACCAGGTTGCAAGCCCGGTTTCCAGCCAGGTCCATGGCTGGAGGCAGGCGAAAGGCAACCATATATTGATGTTTCTCTGCCTCTCTCCCTTCCTCTCTCTCTGGAAATAAAATCTTAAAATAAAAAAAGAAGTGTCTGTTCAGGTCCTTTGCCCATTTTTTAATTGGGTTGTTTGTCTCCCTGGCATTGAGTCATATTAGTTCTTTATATATTTTGGACATCAAACCCTTGTTTGAGGTGTCATTGGCAAATACGTATTCCTCTAAGATTGGTTCCCTTTTTATTGTTGATGTTTTCTTTGGCTGAGCAGAAACTTTTCAGTTTGATATAGTCCCATTTGTTTATTTTTTCCTTTTACTTTGCCTTGGGAGATATTTCAGTGAAAATTTTGCTTTGTGGGATATCTGCAAGCTTTTTGCCTATATTTTCCTCTAGGGCTTTTATGGTGGCACTGCTTGTGTTTAAGTCTTTTATCCATCTTGAGTAAAGATAGTATTATTTTTAATAGATACAAATAAAGAAAGCACACACTGGTCCTTAAAATTGCAGAATTACTTATATCATGGGGTGGCATGGGAAGAGAGAGTTCCAAGTAGGCATTTGGTGTCAAATTGCACCTAATATTATGTTCAGGGTCTTCATAAGGTTCAGGAAACTAATGGCATAAAAGCTCCATATAGTTCAGCAGAAGGGACAGGACAGGTCAGATGTGACTGCCAGCTAGAAACCTAGAAACCATTCCTAACTAGCTGGGGATGAAGGAAGGTAAAAGTTCAGATTGATGACTTTGCCCCCCACCTACCTCCCGCCACAGTGATAAAACTCCAGAGGGAGCAAAGAATGCACTGGAGCCTGGATAGGGACCAGCTTGCAAACTCAAAGGGGGCTGACTGGTTCCCCAGCCAGGGCACAAAACCAGCTTGCAAGCCAGGTCTCCAGCCAGGTCTCCAGCCAGGTCTCCAGCTGGAGGCAGGTGCAAGGCAAACCATACATGGATGCTTTTCTCTCTCTTTGCCTCTCTCCCTTCCCCTCTCTAAAAATAATAAATAAAGTAGTTAAAATATATATACATATATATATGTGTGTGTGTGTGTGTTGCGGAAACAACCACCTGAAATAAAGAACCTTATGAAGGGTCTCTTTTCCTTGAAGTCAGGCAAAGTTATTTTACAACGTCCAAAGCTCCTTTAGGATCAAGTCCTGCTGGCGTTTTTACTGCTGCCTTTCTTCCTTCCTTCCTTCTTTCCTTCCTTCCTTCCTTCTTTCCTTCCTTCGTTCCTTCCTGCCGCGCCAGCCGCCCGCCCCCGCGCGGCCCAGGAGCCCCGCCAGCTCTGCTCCGCACGCGAAGTCCCGGGGCGCTTGCACAGTGCGCCAGGACCCTGGGTGGCCTGTGGGTGACGCCCCCCGCCCCAATCTCTGAGCAACTTCAGGGTCCCCTCCGGGGGACCCCACCGTTCACGAGGTGGGGGCGAGTGGGGGGAAGGTTAACAGGTTCCTTTTAGGAACCCATCCCCGACACAGCCCAAGTGGAACGACCCCATCCCAGACGGAGATCCGGTCTCCGCGAACGCAGGAAGACGTGTCTTCCAAACTCCTTCCCGTGGCTGCGCCCTCTGCCCGGGAAGCCCATCCCGCCGCGCTCCATTTCCTAAGTGCTGGGCGGTGCCCGGGTCCCGCTCGCCCTTGTCGCACGAGCTCCCACGGCAGCGCCCGGCCGCCCCGGCTGCCGCCGCTACTGCGCCGCGGGCTCGTGCGCCTCGGGCCGCCCGGGTGGGCGCGCGCTCCGGGCCGCAGACGCGGGGACTGGCACCGACGCCAGGGAGCAGCGCCCCGGCAGGTGCGCGGGCTGGGTGAGCAGGGCCGGGCGCAGGCGGGCGCGGCACCACTCACCTCCTCCAGGAACTTGGTCACGTCGTACACTTTGTTGTGCAGGATCAGCCAGGTGCTCTTGCTGGTCCTGTGCTTCTGGATCTCTTCTAACGTGTAGTACTTGACAGCCTTGTCCGACGCCTCGGCCATGGCGGAACGTGGCGAGTGCAGGCCCTGCGCACACCAGCCTCGCGCACGGAGGACTGCGGGCGTCTCTGCGCCGGCGGCCGGGTATTCCCAGCGCCTGTCCGCGGGGGGGCTGGACCTCGGGCGCCACCCAGGGGGCGGCTTGCTGACAGCCTCCAGGGATTGGCCAGAACCCGTGTCACTCAAGGGGCACGCCCTCGCCTAATACCCTAACCTGCCCCAGCAAGCCCCGCCCAGACCGGGTGCTGATTGGCTGAAGACGCCTGGGCGCTTATGACTGGGTGGGGCGGGGCTTCTCTGGCGCCTGCGCAGGAAGATTGGAGGCGGGCCAGGCGCAGTCTGGCGGTGCCGGGTGACCTCAGCGACTGGCCGCGCACGAGTGCGGGGAGGACCTACCCAGCCGGGAGTGCGCAGGGCCGGGCGCAGAGTCCCGAGGATCGCTGCATTTCCCAATCCCGCGGGGCGGGCGGGCCTGGGGTTACTTTCGGACAGTCTCGGCTCACTGGTTGGAGCCACGTGAGTCGCGCGCCTCGTGGGCGCTGGAACGCGTGCTGCCCGGACGAAGCGCTGCTGCAGCTCCGCCAGCCCGCCCGGGCTCCCCCTCTGGCTGGAGAACCAAGCCCCGAGGTTGTGATGAAGGCAGAGGACTCCGGCGAGCACTTCGCGCTGCCCGCAGCCCGGCCTCGCTTCTGCGCCGCGCCTGGACCCGCGTCGTCGAGGGGCGCCCTCCGCGGCAGCGCACCAGGGGTCGGGCGGGCACCTCCCCGGCCGAACGTTCACAACGCGGGCAAGTGCCCGGAGCTAACGGGGCATCTGATGTTTCTTAGGCCCTGTTCAGCGATGGCAGCTAATTGCAAAAGGGGCCTGCCCGACAGGGCGCGCCGCGGGCTGCCTCCGGGCTGAGCGCACGTCTCCCGGCGTGGGGGCTGCGGAGGCCAGTCCCCCCCGCCCGGCGAGCCCCAGCCGCCCAGCGCCCTCCCGCCGTCTCCTGTGCGTGACCCACGCGGAGTTTCAAACTCAGAACCGTCTTGCACCTCGGGGTGCTCCCCCTGGTTTGTGGCGTGTAAGTGGCCTGGGCTAGCGGAGTGTTTTGTGTCTGCGAGGAGGTGCGCTCATTTGCTGACCTTTCCATTCGTCTGCTTTAGGGATCCCAGTCCAGCGACCCTGCTGCCTGGAATGGGTGGAGAAGTTTCCCTTTCCCATTTTTCTGGAAGATTAGGTGTAATTGGTGTTACTCTTTAAAAGTACAGTAAAAGTATCCAGTGAAACCAGACAGGCCAGAAACACCCTTCTGATGTCTGCAGGGTCTGTGCTGAAACCGTTTGATTCCCAATACTAATTTGTAACTTCCGTGTTTATCAATTTCATTGATCTTTTCATTGTCAGCTTTGTCTTCTCCATTTTTTCTATTGTTTTTTTTTTTTTTTTTTTTCAGTGCCAGTGATTTGTGTTACTAGATCCTTCCGCTTGCTTTCTTTGGCATTTCCCCTCCAGTTTCTTGAGGTGTAGGTTTGATTTGAGACCTTTTCTCTCTTCTGTTTGCATTTAATGTTACAATTTTCCTGTATGTTTTCAAAATGGTAGAGTAAAATGATACTGTGCCCGAACAGTTGTCGAGGCTGCTGACTCGAGCGCATGGCCGCCTCTGCAACCCAACTGGCAGGAGGTTCCGGCCTCGGTCCCACCTCGCAGGCGCCAGGAGCAGCTCAAAGCCCAAGGCTGGTGGCCTGTCCCGGGCGCCCTTGGGTGCGGCCTTGGGCCACACGGCCAGCTGCTCTCAACCAGCGCCTCTAAGATGCTTAGCACCGGGGCTGGCCGTTAGAAAGCCACCAACAGGTTTTAGGGAGTGCTATTATTATTTTTATTCAGCAGTATTTCCTTATTTTAAAACACAGGTATGAGGAACCGTCCCATCTGGCAGGTGCTCCAAGACAAAGTCCATGTAGGCAAATTTGAAAACAACTTGAAAAATTAAAATAACTCAAATACCAATTCTTCCTGGCCTCCCTCTTCAGCAAATACATTCTTATAAACATTTAAAACATCAGCGCCACTCCTGGAGTTCCTCAGATGAAAACATGCTGTTAATATCAGTCTTGACTGCATTATAAGACAGACATAACCAAACATGATTAGATTTTTAAATTCTCTCTGCGACTTGTGCCCAGGACCTTCCTGAGAGCTCTTGCCTGCCCCTGCGGGTCGTTTTATTTGTCATGATAGTTACAACCATGGAAATGGCGCGTCTGCAAAGCTGGACCCCAACCCGAGTGGCCACCGCTCGCGTCACACCTGTGTCTGGGCCTTTTGAGAATCACCTTATTTATAGTGGGTTATCTGTACCCTCCAACAAAGTCCCATCTGTCGCAGAGGCACAGTGGCCACCAAAATAAAAGGTCTCTTCGGACCAAACACCGGAGCGCAAGTCCCTACAACCCGGGTTTGTGCTGAGATAACGGCCCGCAGCGGGCGACCCGCGCCTTCCGGGCCAGCGCGCGGGGAGGAACCACGCGGGGAAGACGCGCGGCGCCCCGGCCCCTGCGGCGGGGGACGTCTCCGACCTCTCGCCAGCTCCGTACCGACCTCCGCTGTCACGGCGCCCGGCCTCCCGAAGTGCTGGTGGCATTTTAGGGCACCAGTAACGCCAACTATGCGGTGGCTTAACGTTTCCAGCCTTCAGTTCTCGAGCACGGAGCGCTCGGTGGGCGGTCAAGGTCGCGGCGGCAGCTCGCCCTCCTCTCCCGCGCCCCCCACGGCTGCCCCGCAGGGCTGGCAGGACAGGGACGCGACCGGCTGGCTCACCTTTGCTGGTGAAGCAGCGGCGCCCACTTGGCGAGGCCGGGGGGGGGGGGGGGGGCAGCGATGCCGCGCAGGGCACGCTGGGATCGCAGGGCAGGCCCTTAGCACGTGGTGCGCGGGGCACGCTGGGATCGCAGGGCAGGCCCTTGGCACGTGGTGCGCGGGGCACGCCGGGAGCTTTGGGAGCTTTGGGGCACGTCGGGCACGGCACCGTCGAGCAGCGGGGAGGTGGCGGGAGAACCAGCACCTTGGGCAGCGGCGGCCCCACCAAGCTGAGGGCTGGGGGGGGCGGCCGCTGAAGGCCCCTGAGAGGAAGAAAGAGAGGCAGCCGCACTCCTGCCGCCCGGCCGCAGCCTCCCAGGAGAGGGAGCAGGCCCACGCCGCGGCCTCTCGGAGCGCAGGTGGGATGTGCGGGCTCGGGCGTGCGGTGGGGAGGCGGCCGCTGAGCGCCCCGTGCCGATGGCGAGCCCACGGGGCGCCGGCCGGGGCCTGACCGGTAAAGCCGCGCCGCCGGCTGGTTGTGCGGCCCGAGTCCCGGGTGAAGACGACGATGGGGGCGCTGGGAACGCGCGGCGGCCCGGTTCAGGGGCGGGGGGGAGGGGAGCGTGCAGACCGCGGGCGAGGCGGGGGGGGCGTGCAGACCGCGGGCGCCGGGGTGGGGGGCGTGCAGACCGCGGGCGCCGGGGTGGGGGGCGGGCCGTGCAGACCGCGGGCGCCGGGCGGGGCCGGGGCGGGGGGCGCTGCACAGGCGGACAGACGCGCGGGCGCCACTGCGCACGGGTCCGGGTTCCAGGGCGGGCGGCCGGCAGGGCCCGAGCCGCCTTCCCGCGCTGCTGCCCGGAGCCCGCGGCGGCTGTGAGCGCGGCGGGGCGGCCGTGCGCGGGTCGGAGTAGAAGCTGGGCGGCCAGTCCCGCGGGCATCGCCCCCCGGAGCGGCTCGGCGGCCTGACGGCTCCTACGCGGGGCCCGGCGCCGCTCGGTGGCGGCCCGGGGGCCTCGCTGCTCCCGCTGCGGCCCCGCGGTGCCGGCGCGGACCGCACGCTCCTGTCGCGGCGGCGCCGCCCGTGTGTGGCGAGGCCCCCGGGGCGCAGGATCGGCCGCAGACCCGACGCGGGAAGCCGCTGGAAGGGCGCGAGCGAGCGGCGCGTCCCGCAGTGACCGCCCCCGACGGGCAGCGAGCGGTGGACCGGCGCCCGGGACGAGCCGCTGAGGCTCCGCTTCTGCCCGCGGCGCCCGCGGGGAGGAGCGAGGGTCCCGGGTGAAGTAGGACGAGCCCGCGGAGCGGCGGCGGGAGGAGTGGAACCCCGGGCTCGCCCAGCGGCCGGGAGGTGATCAGCCGGCGCGGAGCAGCAGGAGCGGGAAACGGGGGGGGGGCGGCGTCGGCACCTCCGCGACCCCAGGCCGGCGCGGGGGGAAGGGCGGGAGCTCCCAGCGCCGGGGCGGGGAGTGGCCACGCGGTCCGGGCCCCGGAGGCCGCACAGCCCGGCCGAGGGTGGGAGGCGGGGACGGGCGCCTGGGGGACCCGCAGCCCCGACGGCCCGGCCCGCAACGCCCCGCAGCGCGGACGGCAGGTCGGGCGCTGTCGCCACCGCGCCGTTATATGCGGGATGTTGGGGGGACTAATAGGAGGAAAGACCAAAACGGGGACACGGAAACGACAACAAACACCTACCAGCAAGTGGGTCTCAAAAACACACGAGCACAACTCGGGGACAGAACCGCCGCTGGAGACGACGTGCGGGGCGAGCAGACGGGTCCGCGGGAGCCGGGAAGGCGAGGACCTTCCGTGCACGACCCGCGACGTGCCCTGGGGGACCGAAAGGGGCCAAAGATGAAAGGAGTTGGGACAAACGCAGCAGCGTAATCAATAAAATACACCTAAGGAACAAGTCCAGGGTATTAGAAACCCTTAGAGGTAAAATGTCAGTGACCTGTCAGCGGCTGAATTGTGCTAATTTGTGTCTCTGGTCTCATGTCCACACAACCCGAGACCTGTCGATGGGTTGGTGGGAAACCCTGGTGGGAAGCGCGTCTGCTGACCTTGCTGTGCTTTGTTGCTCCAGCCCCGGCCGGGACGAGAAATGAGCCGCCCCGGGCCGCCCACCCTGCTCTGCGTGTCCCTCCCGGACCTGCGGGGCCTCGTGGCGCTGCGGCTCACGCTGCCCAGCGGCGCCGACACTGCGGCCAGGAGCGCGCAGAGGAAGATGTGCAGGTGGAGACGCATCGCGGGTTTTAACGCTCCTTGCGCTGATGAGTAACTCGGGACATGTTTATATTCCGGCTCTTCCTGTGTGTTTTCCTGCTTTCACATTTGAAGCAAAATTACTGGTGACCGTTTCAATCGTGGTGATTCTCGTTCTCAGCTCATTTGGTCTTGAATGCTAAATGAAAACTTCCGATGTCACTTTGGCTTGGAATAGAAACATAGTTGCAGGAAAAATCAAGGCCATAGTTCTAGCATTGAAGTAGTTGATACCTGGCTGGCAGTTGAACCCTTAGACTTTGCCCCTGCTGCCCCGAGCCCTTGAAAATGGGAAGATGGAAGAAACTGCAATTAGAAGAGACGGAGTCTTCAGTGTTAAGACTTCAAGTCTGTAGTTAGGGTGAAAATGGGTTTTAAGAGAGGAATGCTCATTCCCAGATGAAAGAGGCTAGGACATCCAGATGCAGAGACAAGTCTAACTATTAATATTTAAAATTTTATAATTCTGCTCGTTCAAATCTTGGCCAAGTGCTGTAGTGTTTAAGGTACCACAGTAAGTGTGGGGAGAGACAGAAATCCAGAACACAGTCTTTGTCTAGAAGAAACGTCAACTTTTCATTGGCACAAAGTGACTTTATTGATTGATTTTAGAGGGAGAGACATCGACTTGCTGTTCCACTCCTGTGTGTGTCACTGGTGCTTGTGTTGCCCGGACCAGGGACCAAGCCTGGTGTCCTGGGGACCAGGCTAGCCCGCTGGGCCGGGTGGTGAGGGACGGCAGACGGCAGCAAGTCCAGGAAAAGTGAACACCTTTCATCTCCACAGGCAGTTGCTGCTTCTACACCAAGACCTGCTCGTGTCACCTGTGCCTGGAATATTTAGCCAAATTTGGGTGGTGATGGCGGTTAGTATTTTAACATTTATGATGAATTTTTACTGACGACTTGGGGCAACTTTGATTCACTGCTGTGTTGTGTATCAATATTCAGGTACTAATTTAGCTCGACTTGGAGACAATGACACTGTTTTGTAGTTTGAACCATTAACAGGCTGTAACTTTGATATTCCTGATGTTTAAAATCTACTTTCGTGGTTCTAACATCAAATTTAGTTTTCTGTGGCATAAACGTGAAGATAGTCCATGAAAGAGTATGCTTTAGCAGAACTTTTAAAGATCTAATCCTTTTCTCATATTTTACCTTTTGTAATTATACTTAATGTGAAAGAAGAAAGATCACTTTCCAAATTTCTTGATTTTAAATAATTTAGATCAATGTATAATTTTTAATTTGGAAATAAAATTTTTTTAAAGATTTTACTTACTATCCTTAGAGAGAGAGGAAGAAAGAGAGGCAGAGAGGAAGAGAGACATCCATGGATGGTTGCCTTTCCCCTGCCTCCAGCCACAGGCCTGACTGGAGACCTGGCTTGTACCCTGGTTATGTGCCCTGACCGGGACTGAAACCAGCGCCCTTTGGGTTCGCAGACCAGCACCTTATCTACTGAGCCACCGGCCAGAGGAGGAAACTTAATTTTTATACTTAGTAAGAATTGTATTTCCTGGTGATATGAGTAACTGAGAATTATAATAACATGCCAAAAATCTTTCTAAAAATAATACTTTCCTGAGATTTTTGTCAAAAATCTTTCTGAACATTCTCTTACTCTGAACTTTTAATTCCCCAGAATCCAGTGAAGTCTACATTTATTAGCAATATTGGTAACCCATATAGATTCTTTAGGCCTTTTGCTTTTTATGAGGTCCAACTTTTTCTTTTCATCCTTAGTTTTTAAGAAATACCGTTTTTGAGAAAGACAAGCTGGTGGTGAACAAGTAATTGCATTTTTCTAACCTGAAAAAGTAATGAAATGAGGTTGTTTATAGTTCCAGTGAATTCAAGTATTCTAAATCTTTACATGCTGTACAAAAGTTACAAAAAAAGTTTAAATGGGCTTGTTGTATGTACTGTTTTGAAACAGGCTTTTCCATTTCTCTGGAACAGAGATTGCTCTGTCTCGGGACACGTGTCTTTCTTGTTGAGGCTGTGTGGGTATAAAATGAGTTAATTACTGCTTGCAAATGCACATCTGGGTTTCTAGTCTGTGCTCTTGCAAATGGTGCTTCAAGGAAGCATCACTGAAATTGTATTATTTCCAGTGGGTAGCTTCTGTGGGTAAAATTCTCAGCAGTGAGCTTGCAGCACATTTTTACTATAACCTAGTCACTGAGAACTTGCTCTCAGAAAAGCTGCGTTCAATTACATTTTCATAAATCATGTTTGAAAAAGTCTGAATTTCCACATCCTTACGAACTCTGGATGTTACAAGCCTTGACACATCAGCCCATGTTTTGGTTACAACTCTATTTTCATTTGTATTGCTTTCATCGGTGATTCAGAGTACTGTGGCCTTTTGTACTTTCTCTTCATTTTCCACATTTGTCTGTTGTCCTTCTTAACGCCTAAGAGCTTCCTATATGTAAAGAAACACATTAACGTGCACTGGATGAAATTTATTGGCCTCTTCCATTGTACAGTTTCTGGGATCAAGTCACCCCTGGAAAGGCTCTCTTCACCTGGAGAGGAGCACCCCGGTTCTGCTCCAGGAGAGACGGCCGTGGCCTGCGTCCCGGGCTGGAAGCCCTGGTCAGGGAGGCACGCTGGCCCCGCGCTGCCCACTGCGTGTGCTTAGTCTTACGTGTTGCTTCTTTACTAATACGTTTGTGATGTCGTTTTTACAAATGTGATTTTTGTTGTAGGTATCATTTTATAAAGCTGGAAAACTTAATGCCTACATTGAAAAATACGAAGCTAAGGTAAGTTTTTGAAAGATAATAATTCCCAATGCTGTTGATTTTGTATTCAACTCTTTTTGTCAGCCAACAAAAATTGCAGCGTCTTTCATATAAGTCATTGTTACGCACGTGAAAGAACAGAACAATTTTTTCTTGGGTAATTACTTTGTGCATGTTTAGTGCAGACAGGGGAGCTTGGTTCCCTGCGCTTCCCTGCGGGCATTTCCTGCGTGGTCTTACCAACCACACGGCTTCTCAGGACAATAGTCTCATCCACAGACAAAGGGCGTGAAACCCAAGAAGATGTGAGTGTTGTTCACAGGAACAGAGCTACTTGGTGGAGGCACAAAGCATGTAGTCAGCCGGAATCCCCCGAACAGGGGCACTGGACTGTCTAAGCCATTTCTAAGCTAGAGCCTGAGAGCTGGCGGGTCTGTGCGGCTGCGTGGCCAGCACCCTGGGCTCGAGATCTGCTTACATGTCTGTAGGAGCCTCCATACCTCTCTGCCAGGCCCACGGACCGAGTCCACTGCCACTGCCAGACTCGTGACTCACTTCCCAGGAAGCACCAGGCGGTGTGAGTGCGAGGTGGACAGCACTGGAGGCAGTGGCCGCGGTGTCTTCCAGGCTGTCCTGGTGTGGCGTCTGCAGAAAGTGCCTGTTGCTCCCGGCCTGAGCTAATCGTGCTCAGCAGTGGGTGCACAGGGGCTCGGCCTCCGGGTCCTCCTCTGCACAGCGCTCTCCTCCAGCCCCTGCCCCAAGCTCCACCTCCCTGGTGGCCCTGGGCCGCGTGCTCCGGCCCCCCTCCCAGTAGCCACGGGCTCTTCCAGGACTGCCCCCTGCCCCGGCCTGGAAGCCCTCTGTTGGAGTTTCCCCCTCCTAGGGGCTGCTCTAAACTTGGTGTCCATCGTTTCAGGTGACTCGCCCAGTTTTTTAGTTTTGTCTCAGGTGGGAGGATAAATCTGCATCCTGTTACCCTCAGTGCTCAGAAGTTCTCCTTTAAAAACGTCTCTGCGAGTAGAGATGCTTTGCTGGTACCCACAAATTCATGGTTTTCAGGTTTGAGCTAGATAGAGTGAACAGGCATGGAAAGCATGACGGTGTAGGCTGGTCTGGTTTCCGCTGTGTGGAGCAGAATAGAGTCAGGTTTAAGGTTCGAGCTCAAGGCCCCCAGAAGTAGGTTGGTGGGTCAGGATAAGCTTTCTCAGCCGACAGCAGCTGCGGTGTCAGAGGGAAGCCGGTTTAGCACATCCCTGACCTCGGAGCCAGGTAGGGCTGTGATGACTAGTGATGGCAGCGACTGACTTGAGTACCAATAGCCCGGCTTGTGGGCGGTGTGGTCCACAGACAACCTGTGAGTTTGTAGGGACAGGCTGGTGGGTGTGACTTGCTCACGTGTTGTCCTTGAATCTTTTTAGGCAGAGGCCCCACAAAGAGTACTTCCTGTCCTTCTGCAAAACTGCCTCTCGTTCTCACTCACGGCAAGGCTGGCTCCCGCCTGGAACAAAGCTGGCCACCTCCTGGTGCAAGGTGACCTCATCTCGCTCCGTCACTGGGACTCTCTGGGGCAGAGGATTTCTGTGTGTGCATCCGGTTTGAGGAGGTAGCTCTGAAAGCAGAGCCCCAGCCAGCCATCCTGGACGCAAGGGCACAGCTGGGGCACAGCTGGCGGCCCCCCACTTGAGGGCTCTAGGCTTAGAGGAAGTCTGGTCATTGCGTAGCACCTGATGTCAGAGGAAAAATAGAAGTGAGGGGCGTTACTATAAAATGAACAGGAATTACCAGTACTGCTGGAACCAAAGGGTAGTCTGAGTTGGGTGTTGAGGCCTGTCTGGTCAGTTTCTAACCATTTTATACTACAATATAAGTAGTTGAGGGTATGGAAGGTGTTTTTGTCCTTTAATTAAAGATACACTTTTTGAATGAATTTATTTTTGTCTGAGATAACATCAGATAATTCTTTGTATAAAACTGCATTTTAAACCATTGATAACGTCACGTAAAAAGGTTTATTTTCAAGCACTATTTACGGGTTATAATAATATATCCTATCCATTTTTTAAGGAAGAGAGTTTCTTTCTCAGATGGGAAAGCAAAATGCTGTTGGTAAGTAAAAATGCTTCAGTTAATAGATGAAACGTTAATAGTTATTAAATACTGTTACAGATTGTTGACTTGTTATAATCTTGGTGATTTGATTATATCGGAATTTAAACAGATACTATAATCACAATTTTTCCTGGGGAAATCACCTCTGATTCAAAATACATACTCATGGAGAAAAACTCACTTCTCTCCATTGGCATTAAAGCTATACATTTTTTATTTAGTTAAAGAAAAGTGTGGCTATACATGACTTTAATTTTTACTGCCATTTATATATAATGGTAGTTCCTGGTGAAAGCTTTACTTCTTACGAGAACATGGTTCTTTTTCTCCTTAAAAAACGTCTAAAGAGGCACGGCTGATCTACAACAACACTTTATGATGTGGTCTAATCTAACTCAGTGCTGTGCATGGCTGGTGGGCAGACAGCCCCCTAAACGGCACCCGTCGGGTAGCAGACAGGTGGAAACCCTCAGCCCATCAGACATTCCGATCAGTCACGGGAGCTCTCCCCACGCCGGACACAGCCTGCAACCCGGACCCACACCTGCCGGCCACAGCTCTGCGGTCCCCCCTGCCCTCCTGCCAGTTGTGTGCTGGCGCCGGCCGTGGCCGTGCCCGTGCTCCAGCGACGGGTCGGGGGATCCTGGCCAAACTTCGTTTCACCCACGGATACTCTCAGGAGACGGCAGCTGTCAAAGAGAGAAGATGAACAGTTCAGGAGGGCAAAATCCTCCGCTTCTGTGTTAGAATTTTTATTTTAGTTTACTGAATGTAATCTGCAAAACTGACAGATGGGAAGTGAATAGCTCATTGGATTTTATAAACTAAACTCACCCTCATAACCAGCCCTCAGGTCAAGAAGCCCCGTGACCAGGACCCCACCATCCCCCGCCGCTTTCTTCTGGTTCTGCTGCCCTTCCCGGGTGCCACTAGCTGGCCTGGGTACTTTCAGCCACCAGCAGGCCAGGCGGGAGCCTTGGGCTGGACCCACCCAGGGCCACCAGAGCCCTGAGGGCCTCTGCTGGGTCAGCAGCAGCAGGGCCTGCCGAGTGAGGGGACCCTCTCCGCTTCCACCTGCAGCCAGCGCCAGGCCCGCCCAGGACAACTGTGGGGAGTCTCCTGTTTCTTACGGCAGGCCTGCCCGTGACCCGCGCACCCGCGTGGCTTCAGCCTGCATCTGCAGCGGCGGAGCCACATGGGGGTTGACGGCACCGTGTGTGGAAAAATCCGTCCTTGCTGAGTTCTAACTTGAATAAGTGAAGTGATTTTTGTTATCGAAACAATCCCAGAAAGCTCATAATTAAATATTTTACTTTCAGTGTTAGACATCAACGTAACAGAAACTCAAGTTTGCCTAAGCATAGAAGCTCACACCATCCGACTGCCGCCTCCCAAGGTACCACGTGCTTTTATCTCTGTCATTAACTTCATTGTATTTGTCTACTTAACGTAGGTGTTATTACTAGCATGCCACTCGGTTTTAATTTTTAATAAGCAGTGATACAATTTTTTCGTTTTCAAAATCCATTTTAAATTCTTGATAATATGGATACTCTCCTAAATCTGTTTACCCAAAGAATTTCTTGTCCGCTCAGCGCAGCCCCAGGCGGGTGACTCCCTGCTCAGGACTGGCCACACCGTCCTGCCCCCGTGCCCCTTGCTGCTTCCTTCACCTCCAAGCAGCGAAAGCTCGCTTTCAGCTCACAGTAAATGTCACCCCACCGCTGGCATTCTGGTGGCGTTTTCCTTCGTGTGTTTTACACATGGCACCTCTGCCTTCTTAGCAGGAGGGTATGTGTTTCATGTTGCTGATCTCACAGCGCCCAGCACAGGCCTTCACGCTAATGGGGACTCAGAGCGTCAGTCGCCTTCGATGCCGTGGTTCCCAGCCGAGGCAGGTGGGCAGGGAAATGAGTGGTACTGTTCCCCGTGAGACGCTGGCAAAGCCTGCGGACTCGCGGGCATCACGGAGGGAGGATATGTTGCTACTGGCAGCTAGTGGGTAGAGGCCAGAGTTGCTGCTAACACCCCACAGTGCGGAGGACGCACCCCCCTCACCCCAACAAGGGCATCCAGCCTGAAGGAGCGGGGCGCCCAGGCTGAGAACCCCAGGCCCAGGGCAGGAGCTTTGCTTAGGGCACCTGATTGCTCCCCATCTTGCTCATTCCTGAAGAGCCGGCGCAGACGCTGCTCCTTCATCTTCAACTTCTGACTGCAAGGCTTTTCCTTCTGTCGAGGCAGCAGCCACTCACCGAGGAGCAGGACCGGCTACCTGGCCGTCAGGATCACATGAAGCAGCAGGATGCTGCCCGCCCCTCAGCGACGGGGCCAGGCTGCGTGGTGCCAGTTCTTGTGCTAGTGGGCGGCCCCCTAGACCCCAGTGGGAGCGCACGTTTGTCACCCCCCTGCTCTAACCGGACTCACGTGCCTCGCCTCACCCGTGTTGCCTGCCCCACTCTAGTCGGCGCCTGGGGCCAGCCGCTCTGCATTGCCTGCAAACAGGGCTCGTGCTCTACGCGTCGGAGTTGCGTACAGTTCGAGACTGACGAAGAGTGAGACGGAGCCCCCTTCCTCCCTGGGGCACTCTCACGTTCCCAGGACAGGACCCTCGCCTAGGGGTCCTGACCCAGCGTGGATGAAGGGCCGTGCGTTTAAACTACAACATGGTCACCTGAAGCTGTTCACTGTACAAGAAAAGAAGAGTTGGTGAGCCAGGAGTGTGGAAACCACCAGGCCAGGAAGTTCGGGGGTCGCAGGACCGTCTGCAATGCAGGATGAGGGAGCAGTTCAGCCTTCATAGTCGTCGTTTGTGGCAGGGGGCTTCCACGCAATGGGACTGGCGAAAGCCATTATTTTACGCCTTCCTGGGAAACAGTGTAAGGTTTCGTGTGTGATCTCGAGGCGTTTACAGAAGTAGCGTAGGTTCCATCGTGCTGCCTTGTGGAATAAGATCAGGTCTGCTTGCACGGCGTAACTGGCTCTGTTTGCACCAAGAGTTTCCAGCTTGGTCTCCATTTTACTTATTTTGACTGACATGTGGTCACACTATGACTGAAGAAGATGAGCAGGTCTTGGAGAGGGTGGCCCCTGGGCCCCACTCTGCCAGCAGGCCAGCCCCCAGGAGGGCCCCGCCATCTGCACACGGGAGGTGTGGAGGGAGGAGCGTGTCCTCGGGGAGCCCTCCCAGGACACGGGGGAGGCCCTGCCTTCTCTCGGTGCTCAGTGTCGTGGGCTCGTGCACACTTGCCCGTTCATTCCATCCCTAAATTACAGCCTGTCCTCAGCGCCGCTAAACCTCACCCTACTGGCCTTTCTGATGCGGACTTTTTCACGCCCCAGCTACGACGGGTAGTCGGTACACGGCTGAACGGCGGCGAATCGGGGTTGGTCTGCGGGTCAGGAGGGGAAGCGGGCTGAGCCCGAGCAACGGAGCCTTTAAAGTGACTTTCTGACCAACTGCGGGGTGGGGGCCTTGAGTGCTTCTTGCGTCCAATTCTTTTGAGAACTTAACACGTTAAAATCTGATTTATATTAAAAGCTAAAAGAGTTTGGCATTTCTCAACGTGTTATCGAGGGCTTTGATGCCCACAAGGACGCCGTCATCGAGGGACACTCGATTTTAAGCAACTGGTGCTACGTTTTGCCAAGGTGAGCTTTCAGTTTTTGTATCAAAACACACCATTTTTCTCTAATTTTGCTTCAGCGCGGATATGTGCAAAGCATAAACCATTTTGTGAATTTTTGAAACAATTTTAACTTTAAAGAGATACTGTAACAATACTGTCATACCTACCAAAAGCTGTTTCCTTTATTAGATTACTGATTTTATTGTATACGAAATGCATAATATACATTTATAATTTTTGTCAGATCTATTTTTTCAGTAAAACTTGTAGATATCATGAGATTACAACTATTACAGTAATCTCAATAAAACCATGTGAACGTTTACATATTATTGATGATTATCATCTGATATGGGGAGTTTGTATTACAGTCAGAAACAAAGACTTATTAGTAACATAAGTAGAACTAGCGGGATGAAATTTTAACCTGTTTTACAAAAAAGAACTTTAGCAAACATACCTATTAATAATTGAATCCTTCGGGAAAGGGGGTAGATGGGACAGATTTGACTCCGATTGATTAACTCTTTAATTTGTGAGTCTACGTGTGGCAACAGAGCCGTTTTGCTGTGTTTTTAACAGGCATGTTGTCCGCCTCAGGTGAAGTTAGTTTTTCTGGACAGTTCTAGTTAGATTTAATGCAGTGTGGCGGCACGTGTTTGGAGCAGGAGCACGTGGTGAGTTCATTGCCCGTGTGGACGGTTGCTAAGTCTTGAGCACTTGCTGGTTCCCACGGCTAACTTGAGCTTTGTCTGAGCATCGGCTCATGGTACATCACCGCTCTTATTTTCCATAGTATGAAAATGGGGCAGATAGTAAGTATCCTTCACAGCTCGCCTCCTGACTGTCCTTTTCACTCGTACGAAGATTTCCGGCTACACTGGGATGACCTGGTAAGGAACAGAAGAAACACATACTACATTAGAAGTTGTTTGCTTTTGAGCCCTGGCTGGTAGCACAGTGGATAAGGCGCCGGCCTGCGAACCCAAAGGTCGCAGGTTCGATTCCCCAGCCAGGGCACATAACCAGGTTGCAAACCAGGTCTCCAGCCAGGTCTGTGGCTGGAGGCAGGTGAAAGGCAACCATACATTGATGTTTTTCTCCCTCTCTGCTTCTCTCCCTTCCCCTCTTTCTAAAAATGATTAAATAAAATCTTAAAAAAAAAAAAAAAGAAGAAGTTGTTTGCTTTTGTGTCTTACAAGTTTAGCTTTCTCTCAAGAGAATTTCAGCTTTGTTCTTAACTTCTAGTATGGCTATCAACTTCCGGAAGGCCACGGAGATACGGACGTGTACTGCAGCCTCCACTTCAGGATGCTCGGAGGAAGGGTCTTCACATATCCTTTGCCCTCCTGCCCTGCCCACCACAGAGCAACTCCTGCCCACGTGTCCTGGTGTCGGCCTCCCTGGGTCTAAATGAAGCCATGTTCCTCTCTGATGCTTTTGACCTGCACAAGTAGTTTTATTTTTCTTAGAATTTCTCCAGTTTAAACAGCAAAGAGACTTTACAGTAGGTAGGGAAAGTGGTAGTTTGATTTCTCTTAGAAAGTTAAGAAACTAATCATAGGGTTCTCCTTAGCCAAGGACTCTCCAGTGGTGTTTTGAGTATTACCGAAAGGGTGGAATTAGGGTTAGTTGTTTAACAAAGAATTCTTATTTTTGGATGGTTATTCTACAGGCAAAATTTAGAGGGTTTGACATGCACTATTAAGTGCACCCCATGGATTTAGGCAAATATCATAACGCTCTTTTTAGAACTCTACCGATGATAGAGCCCGGGTGCTGGGTGACACCATCAGCCTTCCTGCTCCCGCCGCGTGGGCCTGCTGCACTCGGCCGCGAGAGTCTGCGTGGGGGAGGGAAGGGCCATGATGGCCCTGCCGTGTCCTGCCTCCTGGCCCAGACCCTAACGTAAAACTGAAGTGGACAGATAGCCACCCTTTCCTTCCATCAGCTGCCAAGTCATTATTCCAAATCTTCAGAGTGGTTTTCATCAGAAAAACTAACAGCCTTTTTCAAAGAACTGCTCTTGGAGCCTGACGGACGTCCACCTGTGTTGTTTCTCTGTACTGCATCTTCTCCTTTCTGGAAGGGTTTGTTGTTTACTATAAACACTTTCATAACCTGTAAAGGTCAGCATCTGTCTTGCAAGTCGTTTCTGAGCTACCGTAGTTCACCAGCCTGTACGGAGCGCCCTCCTAAGGATGCAGGGAGCGGTCTTGATGGTGACTATTAAAACAGAAGTAACTAACGTTCTTCCTGTGAGGCTTTTTAACTTTGATTACGAACTTGGGATTATGTGCTTGGAGGAAGTAAGATGTGAAGCGGTTAGGACTTGTAACGGGTACTAGGTAACGCCCTTCCCGCTCCGCAGCCGTGTCCCAGGGTTCTTTAACGCTGTGCACTTACCCCCTCAGCTGCGTCCGGAGCCAGCCTGCCCAGTTCTTCCCGCGGGGGGATGTGCAGGCTGTGTTGGAAAGCTTCCTTTCAGACGTGAAGTCTGCCTTGCCCCATGTATGCGGGTTTCCTGTGACGATGACGGCGAAATCGTGCTGCTGCGCCCCGGAGCTAACTCAGCCACGTGTCCAGGTGAGGGATTCCTGTCCTGTCGTCCCAGACTCCGCACCTGCCCCTCGGCCCCTGTCGCTCCCGTCTGTTGGCCCAGCGTTGACCGCGCTGTTGTAGAAGGAGCTGTTGGCCGGCCGGGGACCACGTCCACCTCCTTGTCCCCAGCGCCTGCTGCAGCACAGGTGTTCGTCACATGCTGTTCTCAGTGAGTCAGTGATCGTACGGGGTGACTTGGAAACACCTGCTTCATACAAACCCAACTTGACTTTGAACTTCTGCCACTTTATTGGTCTCATTGATGGAAAAAGCCTTTGAGTAATTTCATTTATGGAAACTAAATTATTTCAGTAATATTTTCATTGTAAGATGATGTGCTAAGTGAAACCTTATTTATGAAAAAGAAATAGAAATTAAGTAATACTGAGGAAGAGGATGGCCTATCCTCACACTCACTAGAATAACATACTTTCAAAGAAAACAAAATTAAAAGTTTTTAAAGAATAAGGAAATTAACTTTAGATTTTCAGCAATGGTCTTTCTTTGGAATGACAAATAGTTAACATCTTCATCCAAGGAAAGGCAAAAATTTGAACCATTTGGGCAGTTTGAAATACAGTGTGAAGGAGATGAATGCTTCCGTGTCTGCTCCGTCCCCTCTCTCTGACTTGTTAGTGTCCCCGGTTGCTTCTAGTCCCACTGGCCCAGGGCTTGCGCCTTTCACGGGGCACTGACGGGCTGTGGCTTGAACACAGGCCTTGCGGCACTTTCCAGCTTTTGCCAACACACTGATCCTTTCCCTCTTTATAATCCTCAACCGAAACTCACCAGAGCTGGTGGGACAGCCCCATTCGTCTCCTCAGGCCTGGCCACATCAGCGGTCACCAGCCAGCATCTTGATTTCGTACCCTTGGGTCAGGGGTCAGCACCCCTTACACATGGCCTAAGAGCATGACCGCCTGGACACTGGGCCGCGGGCAAGGCTGCTTCCTGGGAGGGCGTGTGGGCGGGCAAGTCTGCTCACAGTCGGGGAATGACTCAGATGCAGCAGGTTGAAAGCTGAACGGCTGGACAGGTCCAAACCTCAGGGATCTAGGAGGTAGGTCATTTCTTCAGGTATTTTTATTGAATATATTTATTAAATGCTAAATATTTCTAGGCCGTATCTGTTTTAGAAACAGTGACTGCAAACAACATGTGAAAATTTGCTTCTTAACTATGAAATGCCAGGTTGGAAATTCTGGTCTTCTTATTGCTCCTGACAATAAAAATGCCTCCTGCTGAGTTTCATTTAGCGCCTTCTATGCCAGCTGCTTTCATGTGGATTATGTATGTGGATTATTTAATTGTCAAGATAAAATCTCAGAACAAAGGACTGTTTTCTCGATTTTGCGGAAGAGGAACCTGAATCTCAGAGCAACCAAGTAATCTAATCAAAGCCGTACAGGTAAACACGTTGCAGAATTAGCACTGAAGCTGCAAATCCGATGGCTGATCCTGAAGTTGGAAAAGGTTTAGAAGTGCAGTTAAGATTCCAGGCTCCAGAGACCGGCCGTCTGGACTTGAGCTCCTTCCTTCCCGCACGTGTGACCCTGGGTGGGCTCTTTGCTGTGCCTGTGCCTCAGCTCCCCCGTTGTGGGCTGGGCTGTGGTGGTGGTAACCGTAGGTCACAGGGGCGGCTCTCGAGGAGGCTGACTGACTGCAATGGCGCCCGGGCACGCGGTAATTGCTGGGGACCGCCCTTGGCACCAGCATCCGCTGGGTGGAGGTGGGGAGGGTCAGGAGCAAAGCAGCTGCCCGTGGCCTTGACCAGCCTTCCGTCCCTCACCCGCACAGACTTGAATGTGTGTTTCTGTCTCAGAAGCATTTAAAAACACATTGAATGTCACTTCCTTGATATCGGACACTGTGTCATAGCCCAGTTCCCCGTTACCTCCGACATTAATTTTTAGGCATTTTTGTGTGAATTAGAATCCGGGCAAGGGCCACATAATTTCATTTGGTGTTTCTGTCTGAAATCTGTTACTCCGTAACATTCCAAACCCACTTCTCTTCGTTTAACTCTTTCAGTGGTGCGGGGATATATTGTCCCAAAAGATATTTGAAAAATACTGTACAAAATCACACTGCTTTATAATACACTGGGGTGAGATTAGTTAAGATTAGTTAGTAGTTGTGGACATCTTTAAATTAATTTTACATAATTATCTTGGTTAGCCAAAAGTCATATTGAAAGGGTTAAGCCAGTTATTTGCTGAGAAAACTAGATCATTACCCCTGGAAGCTGTACTGCTTCCCAGATTTGGCTATTTGCTTCCTTGTATCATGTCATTTAAAGTTAAGGCAGCCCTGACTAGTGGCTCAGTGGATAGACACCTGCCTGTGAACCCAAAGGTCACTGGTTAGATTCCCAGCCAGGGCACATAACCAGGTTGCAAGCCAAGTCTCCAGCCAGGTCTGTGGCTGGAGGCAGGTGAAAGGCAACCATACATTAATGCTTCTCTCTCTCTCTCTTTGCCCTCCTCCCTTCCCCTCTCTCTAAAAAAATAATGAAAAAAATAATAATAATGAAATCTTTTTTAAAAATAAATATAGTTTCAAAAAAAGCCTTTAATAGCCCTGGCTGGTGGCACAGTGGATAAGGCACCGGCCTGCAAACCCAAAGGTCGCTGGTTTGATCCCCAGCCAGGGCACATAACCAGGTTGCAAGCCAGGTCTCCAGCCAGGTTCGTAGCTGGAGGCAGGTGAAAGGCAACCACACATGGATGTCTCTCTCCCTCTCTGCCTCTCTCCCTGCCTTCCCTCTGAAAATAATTTAAATCTTTTTTTTTTTTAATTTTTTTATATTTTTTTAATATAAACCTAGCGGTTTCCCCCTCTGGGCCATTTACCGTATTTAAGAAATTGGAAGCAAGAGTAAATAATACATTGGCAGGCTTGGGGCAAAACAAGCTCTTGTCTGGGAATTATTTCCATCAGACACACACATTTTGTGGTGACAGATGAAGATGAAACAGGTGTGAATATAAACATATTCCAGATTCATATTCCAGATAAGTTTTATGTCTCTTATCTGTGAATCTGCCAAGAGTGAGGTGGTTTGTTTTTTGCTTTTGTTTTTGTTGTGGTATCTCAAGTACTAAGTATGTTGTTGGAAAGTTTCTGTTGTTTATGAAACCCAGGAGTCTTTGACTTTCTGATTAACATCCGCTTAATGCTTGAATTCTGCTTTCATCAAATGGGAGAAAATTCAGCCTAGACACGTTAAGATGACTCGCTCACTTCTAACAAAACCTCTGTTGTGAGGCAGCCCCTGACTCCAGCTGAGGGTCTGTTCTTGGCTGCAGGCGTCTGGGTGCAGGGGAGCCTGGGGGAGGGGCCTTCGCCGGGTCCACGGTGGCGTCCACTCACCGAGGGCAGCCACACCAGCTGCCCAGCAGCAACCGCAGCCCCGTGGCCTCACCTCCGGCCACACTCAGAACCTGGTGTGAGAGCCTGGATGGGTCGGGCCCAGATCACATCCCGAACCCCACGGCCAGGGAGGAGGTGTTGGCTCTAGCAGGCGCACAGGAGGAGGCGTGGGGTGGCCGTTGGCCACCAGGCCCCTGTGTCCCTCACGGTCACAGCTGCATGATGGCGGGAGTTGAGTGAGATGGTGGGGCTGCGGGGGCACGGATGACAGGGTGGCCGGGTACCACAAGCGACGGAGGACGGGGCAGCAGAGTTCAGCAACGTGTCTCATCTTAACGGGCGTCATCGGAGGCTGGCGTCTAGGAAGGGCCCAGGCCGTAAGCAGCGCACGTTTCCTCACCAAGGCCCCTTTGGTTTTGTGGTGTTGCTTTCTGTCCTTATTAATGTGATTTGGTATCTATCCCATTAAGGGCATTATTACATTTTCCAAGTCTCTTCATCTGTGTTCTTTCAGGAAAACAAAATGAAGCCACCCAGTGTGACCACTGAACAAACGCTCAGGCCGTGTCTGGCGCAGGCCCCTTGCACAGGACTCTCCGTGGCTCCGCAGCTGCCGGCGCACCCCGTCACCGTGGGCCGCAAGGTGGAGCTCCGGCTGGGCCAGCAGACGTCCTGCGTGTCCTGGGCTCTGCCTCTGCGGCCACACGCTCCACGAAGACAGCAACCCCTGTCCCACCACGGGCATGTGGAAGTACCGGAGCCCACCAGAGGAAACGTTCCAGTTCAAGACACAAACTGTAGCTCCCGGGATAACATGGCCCCTAAACTCATACCAGTCTTCAAAAGTCGCTCCGTTCAGAGGAACAAGTGTGTCTCAGAACCTGGCAACCTGGAAGGAAAACAGCATGTTACAGAATCTAAGTTGTTTGTGCTTAAGCCCAGTGTGATCCAGGACAACAAGCTGAATTCAAACCCAGCTCTTAAAAAACGATGTAATCGTAACATTCAGGTCGATGCTAAAAGTTTAAACCAGAAGATGTCTAGACCTCAGCAAGCGAAGAAGACCGAGTCCTGTGAAGGTAGCACGAAATATTCCCCTTTTATCGGGAAGTCATCTGCTGTGAGTCCCAGTGGAAGCCAGCGACTGTCTGGTGGCTGTAGATGCCAGACGGCAGATGGCAGCTTCAGTGCCGTAAGACGTGCGCCCGACTGCCAGGTGAACAGAAGAGAGACTCTAACAAGCAAGCACATAGCACAGACTTTAGGGAAAGGACACTCATCACTGAAAGTGACAAAACCGCACATTTTTGAATCAGACACAGAAATGGAAGATTCTCAACTACTACAGCGTCAGTCAGTAAATCAAACTAAACAAGTCGACGTAAGTGACCACAAGCTGATGGAGAGCCGGACAGGCCGTAAGTCCAAAAGAAAAGGGTGTCAGGAGCCATCGAAAGCTGCCAGACAGCCTCGTTCCAGTAACGTCTACCACAGACAGTCCGGTTCTTCTGTGGACCAGGTAAGAAAGTAGTTTATCCTACGACAGACCTTGGAACCCACTAAATAAAGGTTGAGAGAGTTTTCACAAAATCGTGCTGAACACATTGAGACAAAAGTTGTGCTCTAACACATCTGCTATGGTGAACTTGTTAAAAATGTGACTCTTGGCCCTGGCTGGTGGCACAGTGGATAAGGCACTAGCCTGCAAACCCAAAGGTCACTGGTTCGATTCCCCAGCCAGGGCACATAACCAGGTTGCAAGCCAGGTCTCCAGCCAGGTCCGTAGCTGGAGGCAGGTGAAAGGTGACGACCATACATTGATGTCTCTGTCCCTCTCTGCTTCTCTCCCTTCCTCTCTCCCTGGAAATAATAAAATCTAAAAGAAATAAAAACATGACTCTCAATCTGATTACAGATGCATGACATGGACAAGTCAAAGCCTAAGAAATGTCTCCTCACCCCTCAGCCTTACAGCACGGACATGACAGCAGGGAATACCCATCAGGTAACTCGGGTGGTATCTTCTGACTTATTTTTCATTATCTTGCCTGAATTGGAATTGCCAGGTTAGGGGTCCCCCACCTCTGCCCAAGAAGGAGCTCCTCTTGGAAGCTCCACAGGGAAATGGGAGATGCTGGGTCAGGGCGGCACAGCCTTGCCACGCACAGCGGAGACCCCAGCCGGGGGGGGGGGGGGGGGGGTGCCTGCATGCAGCAGACCAGGAGGGCGCAGCCTGCCCAGGGGTGTGAGTCCACGACCCCTGGGCCTCGCACCAGCCATGCTTCAGAGCCAGTCATGGCGTTAAACCGGCCCCAGAAACGCTGCAGCGCTGACGGAAAGTCAGCTCGAGGTGCCCCTGACGATGCCGGGCCTGCAGCGCTCGGTCTGCAAACCTGCATCTGGAAGTTAGTTTTTCATCCTGCTGTACGTCCTCATCTGAGAATAAACGCAGCGGCCAAACTTCCATAGACGCTTTTCTGCATGAAACTGTTGGAATCGGTTCAATTCAAATTCTTGATGAGCAAGCTAGGAAACATTTTCTTCTTTCTTCCAAATGTTATTTTTATAATTAATAGAATTCTCAGCCTGATTGGAGTTAACCAAGAGATACTTAAGTCTATTCCTATATATACGTTTCATGTAGTTCTTGACATCTTATATTTTAATGCACTCAGTAGGTGGTTGAGGAAAACATGTATGTGCTCAAATGCCTTCATTTTTTTGTTTTCAAAATAATTCTAGTTCGGATTTCATAGTTTTAGAAGTACGTCATTTTTCCAGTTTAAATTGCTGAAGATCTAGGGCAATTTTAAGATACAAAATCATTCCTATCACCAAGGGACATTAACATATGCCCCTATAAAAACCTGAGAAGCACAACCCAGTTTGAAGGAAAAGGTTTGAAAACCGCCCGTACGTCCCTTTGCAGAGAAGCCGCCGTGAGCAGTGACACGCTCCTGTGTGGCTGCAGCCAGGAGCCGGGCCCCACCTGCTGCGGGGCCTCCAGCTTCACCGCCAGTGTCATACGCCATGGTCACCTACCCGGTTCATGGGGACATGGTTAACTGTCCCTACTGATCAACCCTGAGTGTTCCCAGCTTTTCACTATGACAATGTTACATGAATAGCCTTACACAGATGTGTGCGAAATGTTCATTCCTTTGACTGGTTTTGTTAAAAATATATTTTGTCCTTCCAGTTTTTATTATTGAAATTCTTTTATGATTAAGAAACATTACATTTTGGGGTGTCTGCCATTTCTGTGTTGGCTCACTATATTTCACCCTGGTTTATCACAAACTGTATCACAAACTGACAGAAAGCCCTCAGTAAAGGTGAAACCTGTTCCACGGAAGAGCTAGAGGCCAGCGTCACACAACAGACCTCAGGGTAGAGGTGTCTTTGGCCAGACCTACCCACGAGCCTGTGCACTGAGGGCTGAGAGGCGGCACTGCCCTGGCCTGACCGCTGCCCAGCAGGCCCTCCTGGCTCCTGGCGGCCGTGAGAGCACAAATGTCAGGAACACCTCCTGGTCCCTGTAACAAATCAATGATCTAACACAGGAGAAAAGAGAAACAGAACTGAACCTACTCACTAGCACTGTTCTGGCTTTCAGACATTCTGGGTGTTTAATTTACAACATGTGAGAGAATTTCTGTGGTCATATTTTGAAAGTCAATATTCCACTAAAGTAACCATCAGGTTTTTTTTTTAAATATGAGCCAGGTTTAAGTGGAACTTTGTTTTTTCTAACGTAATTTACGGTTTCGTGATTTCACTCAACCATTGCAATTAAATGCAGAAATTAGCATGAGCTCTACTTTAAAACTGCAGTGTAATTTTTCTCTTAAAACTATGCCTGGCTTACTTCTTTCGTACTTTTATTGTAAGCAACTCTTTTCCAGAATGACCTGTTTAACAATTACTTCCCATTTTCAAATCTTTTTATTTATTTTTTATTTTCATTTTTATTTTTAGAGAGAGGGGAAGGGAGAGAGGCACAGAGACATCAGTGTATGGTTGCCTTTCACCTGCCTCCAGCTACGGACCTGGCTGGAGACCTGGCTTGCAACCTGGTTCTGTGCCCTGGCTGGGAATCAAACCAGCAACCTTTCAGTTTGCAGCCCGGTGCCTTATCCACTGTGCCACCAGCCAGGTACTTACCATTTTCACAGGGAAATGCCTCCAGTTGAAAGCCCGCCCGGAGCGTGCCTTCCTCCCACTGCAGCGGTGTGGTGGGTGATTGGCAGACAGCAGGAAAGAGTGTCCCTGGGTGGTGGTGACGACATGATTTACAGAAGTGCAGTTTTTGAGTACGTGGGCCACCTCCCTCAGTCGTCCGCAGGTGCAGTGCTCCCCTCTGCGCCCCATCTCCTGGGCTGCCACCAGCCCCTGTCTGGCCACTGTGCCACAGTTATGAAGTCTCAAGTCATCAGTACACCGGGCAAAGCAATCCAACAGCAAATAAGCAGTGTGTAGTGCCTTCCGATCTTTACATAAAGAATCTTGATAGTTCCTCCTCCTGTCCACTAGCATCTAACACTCAGAATGTATAGCCCAGTATCTCACTTGGACAACTGTTACCCTAACATGGCAAGGCCTGTGTGCTAGGTTCAGTCTGCTGTGGTGTGGAAGTGGGATGATGGGCATCCTAAGGAACGTGTCCCGTAAACACACACCTAACCGCATGTGCCTGCGTGTGTTTGTTGACACGGCAGACCGCAGGCTTTCCACTTGCCATGTCCAGGCTCAAGACCAAATTGCTGTGCTAGATCTCAATGGAGAAATGCAGGGAAATATTGGTTCATTTTAAGATTACAATTTTGAGCCCTGGCTGGTAGCACAGTGGATAAGGTGCTGGCCTGTGAACCCAAAAGTCACTGGTCCAATCCCCCAGCCAGGGCACATAACCAGGTTGCAAGCCAGGTCTCCAGCCAGGTGCGTAGCTGGAGGCAGGTGAAAGGCAACCATACACGGATGTTTCTCTCCTCTCTCTCTCTCTCTCTCTCTCTGCCTCTCTCCCTTCCTCTTTATGGAAATAATAAAATCTTAAAAAAAAGATTATAATTTTGAAAACCAGAATAATCCTAAACTTAATTAAGGAAAACTTAATCTCACCTCAAGTTTCTGATTTATATGCATTGTGGGCACCCCCAGCCCTGCCCCCCAACATTCTTCACATTCCAGCTGAATTTCATTTTATAACCATTATGTTATAACCATAATGTTATAACCATAAGTAAATGATTTTTATGTTATGAAAAATATAGAAGAGCAGCCAGTGCCTTTAAACCTGTGGCAACCTAATGCTAAGCATCATCTTCATAGAAATGTCAAAATACTTTTTGTATACTATTTATATTTTACATTTCATAGCATTTGTTGCTTACTCTTTGTTTTTATGTATGTTTGTGTTACAATTACTATTACGTATTATTTGTGTTTGTCGCTTACTGTAACAAACAGTAAAAACGTGGGTGGGGCCAGTTGGGCTTTGCCTGGCGGGTCCACTCCCTAGATGGGCTGTTTTCAAGCTGCTCACACCCGGCACTGGGCTGGGACCGAGGGGGGTGCGCGTAGATACCTGATGGGTCAGCGTTTACAAACCCGTAGATGTCATGATCTAGTTACGCTTAAGTTGTTCGTATGATTGTGTCTTAAATTAAAAAGGTATCTCAAGTAGATGTGTTTTTCGTATGTCCGAAGGAAAGGGTTTAGATAAATTCCAGGTGTTCACCTCTGTGCTCTATTTTAATTCACGTGCATGTGTCTCCATCACTCACGGACCTTTATTCCAAACGCCCTTCATGCTTCAGTGTGGCTGGTCTTTACTTGACACGCCACAGCGTGTGACACTGGCCATGCTGACCTTCACAAGCGGTAAGTGGTGTCTGTCGGTGGCAAGTTGCAGAAACGGAGCACAGGGCCTGGGGGCGGGGCAAGGCAGCCCCGAGACAGACGGGAAGGGATGAGCTGTCTGGCTGGGGTGGTAAGGACGGTCACGCCAGCGAAGGAGGGACCTGCCCTGACTCCGCTTCAGCAGGGCCCGTGGGCTGGCCTCGCGCCGCCCTGGGCCCCATGGCCTGTGTGTAGAATAAAAAACCTTTAAAGGTGATGAAGCTGAGCAAGCTGCTCCCCATGGTGGTACGTTCAGCCTGGACTTAGTACCTCGTAGGCTGCAGTCGGCCACGCCATACGTGCAGCTGCTGAGGCGGAGCAAAGGAAAGTCGCCTATGTCTCTTGAACCAGGTCGACCACATTTCGTTACTTTGCTGCCTGCTGTTGCTCTGCGGTCCCCTAGGAAATACCAGAATAAAAGCAACATAAAATCAGGTATTCAGCGCCCAGGTTGCACGTACCCTGTCAGGTCACACAACGATCACATTCAGCCCTGGGTAACCTGTGTCAGGTGTGGTTCCGTTCCAGGGGGAGGGACAGAAAGCGAACTCCTCGCCATCAGGAAGTGTTTCTGTTGAGACATGTGGCCTGGAGCATCCCTGCCACGCGGGAACGTGGGCACACCACGGGCAGATCACTGGCCAGGCGTGCGAACCGCAACGTGACCCAGACGGGAGGACAGCGCCCGCCCAGCAGTCTCGCTGTCCCCTCTGCGCACCCGCGTGCGGCCGCAGCTGCCTGCTGGGCGCTCGTGAGGGACACGCAGCTCCACGTGGACATGGCTGACAGGCAGCTCCGTTAAACTTGGTCTCCCCTAACTTTCCAGCTTCGAAAGTGGCGTCTCGTCGTGTGGGGAGGGTCCCAGGGTGAAGAGCAAGTCCAGAGAAGGAATGGTCACTGTCACAAGGCCGTGTGATGGCTCCTGAGGCAACGGAGTCAAGTGTCCTAATCAAACGGGCCCATCCTGCCTGGACTGGTTCTAGTGAACCCGTGACTGCGGCACGTGCGGAGACGGGCAGGCGGCCTTGGGTGGCCCGGCAACCCGCCTGTCCTTGGCTGCAGGACACAGGACACAGGCCTCAGGGATGCGGCGGCCGTGTCCCTCAACGGGGGGAAAACGCAGTTCCCACTCGTGTGACAGTCAGGAAAATAATTAGGCTTTATAGTCCCGTTTGCTCTTAAAAACCCTTCTTGTGAAAATTACCATGAATTTGAACGTGCGTCAAGTTTGCGGGAGTGATGCAAACGACCAAAGGGAACTGACCTCACGCTCTCCGTCCACACAGTGGACGTGAACGCTGCGCACAGTGACCCCCGGCCACCAGCGCGTCCGAGGTTAGGCTGAAGTCCGTCCTCCCCAGCCTGCGCCCCGCTCAGCAGGAAACCAGAAAGGAGGTGATAGGCAGCCCCCCGGGTGCAGGTCGGGAGCAGGGTCGAGCTCCCGAGAGCTCAGGGCGGGACCTGGGCTCAGCCGGACCCCTCAGCTGTGGCCTCAAGCCCCCTTCCTGCTGCCACTGGGGACTTCCAGCCTGGATCGGAGTTTCCAAACGCGCTGTCGTGTCATCGAGCGTTTTCCTCTTGTGCTTAGGGGAGGGCGGCTGTGTTAACCTCTGGGCCGGGCTCCCGTATCAGCTCCGTCCACCCTGCCCTGTTAACCGAAAGTCTGAGATCGTGGGGCAGAATCGGAATGTTCACTTAATGCCACAGAAACCCACGGGCGCTGCCCAAGTGCCCGCAGCCCCCCTTCAGCCCGCGAGGACGGGCAGCCTCCCGTCTCCTGCCCTTCCCGTGCCCCACACCCGCCAGGCCCAGCTCTGCACCCCGCAGGCTGCGGCCACTCTGCTCCTCACTTCCTGCAGTGGGTGCGGGCTAACCCCCCACCTGGAAGTGCAGTGAGACAAGTCACTTGCCCCAGGCCACACAGCGCGGACACAGCCCCGCTGGGAACACCCCTGAGGGCCCAGTCCCGGGGTGCACGCTGGAGCCTCCCACATGTTTGCCGAACAGCGTGGAGGGAGGGAAAGGGCTCTCTCCCCTCGACCTCCAACCTCCAGCCCCCAACCTCTGGGGTGAGACGGATACATGAGCAAAAGCCCATTGGAAACGGACTTTGACTCAGGTACCTTCTCAGGCCAATGAAACCAGCCAAGGGGCCCGGTGGTCTGAGGCCCTGGCCCTGAGGGAGTTCAGATTCGCAGGGCTAACGGCGGTGGGGGCCGGGCGGGAATTCCAGCCTAGCTGAGCCCAGGTTGGACGGCTCCCTTCAGGTCCCTTCGCCCCTCCATTCCCGGATTCTGGCAAAAGCCGCTGCCCATCTATTCAGAGCCGGCCATTCACTGGATGATGATGCCTCCTTTGAGCTAATGATGACCCAAATAGCTGTCAGTGGCTCCCGTGGCTGTGTGTTGTGCAGGGATCCAGGCCCCGGTGGGTTTTCACTCTGCAGGGCAGGGCCTGGGGCCCCGGGGCCAGAACAAAGGGCACCTTTGGCTGGTGGGGGCCCAGGCCGGCCCCCTGTGACAGTCCGGGGACCAGGCCAGGGAGCAGAGGGGGGCCAACTGAGAAGGAGAGGGAGGAAGGGAAGAAGGGGAAGACGGGGTTGGGGTAGGGCAGGGAGTGGAGGGCTTGGAAAGTGACTGCAGCCATTAATGCCGGTTCCCCTCCACCTGCATTCCACCTGCAGAGGGGCGCACCGCCGTGTGGACGGGCCCGCAGTCTAATCAGAGGAAGGCACTTAGCTCCCGCCCTGGGGACCCCGGGAGGGTGAGCCTGAATGTGCTCCAGGCTCCCCAAGCATCAGGTGGCTGCTGGTCCAGCTCGCGGTTCCTCCAGCCCTGAGCTCAGCCCACAGCGCAGGGCCTTCGTGGGGGCAGCTGATGGGGCTCCACCCTCCCTGTCCCTCCCGCCCTGGCTCAGTGTCACCTGACAGTGCCGCCCTCCAGGCCACGTCTCCTCCCTCTGCTCCACCTCGGGGGGCCGGGCGTGGCCGGCGAAGCAGCGGCTGCCTCCCCCCTCCCCCCACCCCCCGCGTCCACACACTGTCACGGGCCAGTTCTCTCCCGACACACACACAGCGTTCCTGAGACGGGGCCCGGCTCTCCGGGGACCCTGACACGATAGCCAACCCCGGGCCCGTCTTGGCGCCTTAGGGTCCCGAGAGAGGAGGAAGAGCACATTCCCACACGCGCAGCGGCTCGGGACGCCTCGGTTTTCGGTCAGTTCCAAGCAGTTTCCATCCCGACTGACCGTATTTGGTGTCGGAGACAAAAGCCTTATTATTTGTGTATTTGCTTTGAGGAAAAGAACGTCTCTCAAGCACCGTTATTTACGTTGGGTGACGGTCTTTCCCAATCCTGGGGTACTTGCGAGAGGCGTCCCTGCAGCAAGGCCGTGCCGACAGGCGCCGTGATTTGCGACCTGCTGGCCTGCGAACCAACCGCAGAGCTCGCCGCAGAGCCTGCGCACGCGGTTTTGCCGGCACAGGTTCCAGGCACCTTCCTTTAGGGGCGGGTCCCTCGCCTCGGTGGGCTCCACCCGAGAGCAGAGGCAGGGAGCCCCCCAGGACAGCGGCGCTCGCTCGGGACGGGTGGGTACTTTGCTGTGAGCAGGGATCGTCGCCCGACCCAGGAGCCTTCCAGAGGGGCTGGCCCTCCCGTCGCCCGCACACCCTTTCCCATCCGCGTCTTCAGGTTCTCCCGCCCACCCCTTCTTGCGTGGGGCCCCCTTGAGCCTCCTTTCACCAATTACCATTTATTTCTTCCAAGGGGCCAGGAGGCTTCCTGTCAATTTCCATTTCCAAAGCGGGTCCCAGTCTTCAGATCAATACCCACCCTGACTTGACGCGAGTGATCAGTGGTGACATGGCGCACGACTTCACTGGGGGAAGCGGGCCAACGCCACGGCAGCGCATGGATAGAAAACTAGGGGGTTTCCTCCGAGACGGGCGTCCAGGGAGGCCGCCGCGGCCCAGAGGTGCCCAGGTCACGGCCTCCCGTCCGCACGCGCGGGAGACCATCCCAGGGAGCGGGTCCACCTGGAGAGAGGCCCTTGCACAGCTCCTTCTGCCAAGTGTGCGGCAGGTCCTTTTCCTCTCCGTGGTTCCCCGTGGGGCGGACTGCGGGCCGGTTCAGCAGTTTACTCAGCCGGTAAGACACTCAGGGTGATTCTCCTCCTCATGTAAAGCCCCTCCGGAGCTGCCCCTCTCTCTTGGGGTTTTCTCCCCAGGGCTCCGGTCCCAGCCTTGGGGACACATCGTCCTCCTCTCCCAGGCTCCGCAGAGGGCGGCCCAGGAGCGAGGCCTTCCCACCCCCTTCTCACCCCCACCCTCCACCCTCCACGACACTACCCAGGAAGCTGAAGAGGGTCCCCCAGAGGCGTTCAGGACAACGGCTGAGGGGAGCTGTCAGGTAGAAGAGCAGGCTTTTCACCAGCGTGGGAGACCACCGCCACCGGTGCAAGGGGGGGGCCCAGAAGGGTCTCCCCTTCTCCCATCCACACGCTGCCACATCCAGCTGGACCCCAGTGGCGCCTGTGCCCTACTCGGACCCACTGTCAGAGCGTGCACCAGGGGGTGGGGGGCCCAGAGGACCCCCAGGCTGGCGTGACTTCTCAGGGTCATCTCCGCTTTTCCTTCCAAACATTGAACCGGTCCCAACTGGTGCAGCACACACACGTGAAAATACACACAGACAACCTCACACATGTGCACACACATACATGCACACACGCTCCCAAGGTCAGCCGTAGTGGGGAGCCAGGGGGTCAGAGTGGCTGGGAAGGTGCCCACGCTTTCCTCAGAGCACCCCCGGGTGGTGCTGTGGGCAGCGAGCCCTCCCTCCGGGCTCAGTACATGGCTCACACCCCTCCTGCTGCCCCTCCCTCTGCTTCCCTTGGCCCCCAGGGGTGCAGGGTATTCTGCGGGCCTTAGGGCTGACAGCAGTGCAGCTGCTAAGACTGGGCAGCCCCACTGTGAGCGGGTCCGCCTCCAGGAGGATCTGTGTCCCCTCTATGGCCTTCCTCCCAACCCTACGGTCTCACCTAACATTCTCCTTGCGCTTCTGTGCCAGCTACTTCTCTTTCAAGGAGACACTGCCATTCATAGGTGACTAGACAGCTGTGCTGGGGTGGACCTGCGGATGAACGGGTTGGGGAATAGCTAAGAGAACAGCTTTTCTCTCCAAATCTAGTGCTTTCCAGCTGTTTCCTTGGAGCAGGAGCCCTGGCTGTTTTTTAGTTGAAAACGGGCCCCTTTTGGCTTATCTTCAACTCGAACGGGACAGAGAAGGCTGCACCGACCATGTCACCAGGGACCTCGGGCCTGCATGTTCCCAGGACAAGCCACGTCAGAGGTTTTCATGAGCCCGCAGGCCTGGGAAGCAGTGGGAACAGCCATCTGCGGGGCCTCTGGCCAAGAGACCTGAAAACTAGCTGCACTGTTGACCTTCCTGGGCCACTACATCTATTTCTTCTACCTGTGTCCTCCTGTCTGAAGAGGACGCTTCATGACGCCCGTGCCCTTGACTATTTTGTCTCTATTTATAATTAGGTTCACGGGCCACTTACCATTAAAAAATAAATACACCCTGACCTGCGTGTCGTCCCATAAAGCAAAAGGTCACCAGTTCCATTCGCTGTTGAGACCGGGCCTGGCTTGTGGTTTGGCCCCTGGTTGGGGTGTGGGTAAGAGGCAGGCAACTGATGTTTTTCTCTCACCTCGGTATCTCCCTCTCTTCCTCCCTCCCCCCTCTCTGAAAACAAACAATATTTCTTCAGAAAACTGTTAAACATTTTTTTTTAAAGTCAATATCAAAAGTGAGATCAAATTCCATCCAGTCAGCCTACAGGGTGGGCAAAGGTAGCTCAACCATAGTCATCATAATAACAAAGGATACAACGTAGTAACTAATAATATAGGAATAAACTCTGTTTCATACACTCACAATGGTAAACCCTGCCTTTGAGCCACGAGGACCATGAGCAGCGGGTACAAACCATGCCATTTCCCCTCAACGTGAGCATCCTGACCACGGACGCTGTGTTCCTGGAGGTCAGATCTCACGGGCGGATCCCAAGTCCCAGCCAACGTGAGGCCGGCCCCGCGCATGACAGCAAGTGCCAGGGCCTCTCCGGGCTGCTCACAGGCAGGCAGCATGGATTTTGGGCGTGAAGCTGTGGCTTTGCCTCCCAGACAGACGTAGAAGCCCGTACCGGGGATCTGAGCAAAAATAACCTGGATTTTTATAGACTTGTACTTCTTCCCAAGGCCTTGGCCCATCGTCTTATTACATCCAGCATTTCAAAATAAGTTTCCCTGGGAAACTTTGAAAACTCACTCTCCAGAAACTTTTGAAAACGTTGACTTTCGAAACATACGTTATTAATTTTCAACGATCAGCAGGATGATTACCAAAAACTCAGAAATATACGATGCTGAAGAACACCGTTTATGAAGTATCCCGTTCTCGGAGAGAATCACAATCAGCTTTGTGCGTGTGCTCTCAGAAATTTACACACACGCTTTTCCACATATGTAGTACGCACACAGGCACGAACACATGTGGCATTTTTCTTTAACAGAAGGTGAATTGATCCCCAGCCAGGGCACATACCCAGGTTGCCAGCCAGGTCTCCAGCCAGGTCTGCAGCTGGAGGCAGGGGACAGGCAGCCACACATGGGTGTGTTTCTGGCTACTCCGCCGCCTCCCGCAGCTCCCTCAGCGCCGCCTGGAGAAGGTGCCGAAGCTTCCGGAACACGGCGGGGGCCGCCGGCGGGGGGCCGCCCGGGTCTGCACACTCCTGCACGGCCTCTCGCAGCTGCCGTTGCAGCCGGGGGGAGAGGGCAGTGCTCCCCACCGAGGAGGAGAACCAGTGTCGGAAGATCTTGTCACAGACCACCTGGGGGACCGGCGGGGGACATCGGTTCAGGGCGGCGCAGCCCCTGAGAGCCCCCAGCCCTCTGCCCTAACTGATGGGGTGCCCTCTGCCCTGACAGGGTGCCCTCTGCCCTGACGGGTGTCCTCTGCCCTGGCGGGGTGCCCTCTGCCCTGGCGGGGTGCCCTCTGCCCTGACTGACGGAGTGTCCTCTGCCCTGGCAGGGTGCCCTCTGCCCTGACTGACGGAGTGTCCTCTGCCCTGGCGGGGTGCCCTCTGCCCTGACTGGCGGGGTGCCCTCTGCCCTGACTGGCGGGGTGCCCTCTGCCCTGATGGGGTGTCCTCTGCCCTGGTGGGGTGCCCTCTGCCCTGACTGGCGGGGTGCCCTCTGCCCTGACGGGGTGCCACGGTGCCGGCGGACAGGGAAGCCGAGGGCAGCCTCGCCGCGCTCACCTGCAGGTTGCTGTTGACTCTCTGGCCTCCACACCTGTTGACACGCAAGTCACACCTTGAAAAGCAGTCAAAGAAATTACAGTCTTCGTCTCCCGTGCAATCCTGCTCCAGAATTTCCCTCATTTTAGGCTCAAAGAAGGCCATGTCCACATCAATGGCCACCACCTGCAACCGCACAACACAGGGTGGTTCAGGGGCTTTGTGTCCATCTCCGCGCGGGAGCAGGTGGCACAGGGGGCAGGGTCCCCGGCTCTGCAGCCAGCAGCTGGGCCCAGGCCATGCTGGGAAACACGGGCTCCGTTACACTCGCAAGTGGCTACATTGCAACGCTCTTCCTGCAAGAAGGGCCCTGGCTACTCTCGTGAAGGCCTAGGGTTAGGAGCACGAGAGGGGCACATCCCTGTTCCTCTTCCACCATCTCCCCGCTTTCACAGCAGCACCCCCAAAAGGTCTTCAGAATGAATCACCGCCCCCTCCTGGCTCTAGCACTGTGGTTGCTGACCTTCGAGGGTCAGGATGAGGACGCAGGGAGATACAGATCACCTGCCCCACGCACAGAAGCGATTAAAAATACACGTTCACAAGGCAGGTCTGTGGGCACGAGGGTGAGGCGGAAGGGGCGTTATCTGGGTTCCCTGCTGATGCGCCTCTGTGACCAGAGCCAACTGCTTTGCCGCTGGCTGGTGGGATGGACACGTGGGGAACACGGCAGCGTCACAGTCCTTGACTTAGGGCTGCCACGCCTGAGGCCTGATCCAGTATCAGACACCGCATTCCTTCGTCAGCACGGGAATTGTGACCCCGGGGACTTCAGAGGTATCTTCTTGGCTTCAAAACCACAAGAATAATATCTAAATTATGCAGATTTCCCTTCCTCGCCTGGATTTTAAAAAATGATAAAGATGAGCTGAAACCTGAGAAAACCTGGAGGCGGCCCAAATCAAGCAGCTCCTAGCTTGAAGGCACTAAAAAGCCATGAAAAGACTTGACAGATTTCAGGGTGTCTGGGTCACCCTACGGGCCTTCACTGGTCACCCTCAAAGCACTGCCCTTCCACTCTGGGGGGCAGCCCCCTCTGAAAGGCTTCATTTGCTTTGGTTCCTCACCCAGGACTGACGCCGGAAGGCAAGAAAGTTTCTCGGGGAGTAAAATGGAGGTGGGAGAATCACTTATTTCAAGATAGGGGGAGAATAATGAGGGGGGGAATAATCAGGGTCGTTTTTCCTCACTAAGAGCTTTGCCTGCTTGCTAATTCAGGCACAGCACACAGAAATTAATCATTTTAATCCGTTTTGCCTGTCTCTGGCCACAAGAAACAGCTCCCTTTGGTGTTTGCACTGGCTAACAGACCGAAAAGGAACTAGGTTAGGCTGATGATCTGCTGGCTCTGTGGTGTCTTAGGGGAGCCATGAGGCCCTCCTTTCCCTGTAGTTCCCAGCAATGCCCCCCGCTGCCCAGGGCCCCGGGGTGGAATTTCAGCTCCTGGCCGTTTCCCACCCTCCCCACCGTTTCTGCTGGTTCCCTGCTCATCTCCCAGAAGAGCAGATTCCTGTTGTGATCTCTGTGTAAGGCACAGTATGGATGACAGCCGCTGTGGGCAGGACTGAAGCATCTGAGATAGGAACAGTGGGAAGCAAATCGGGAAGCCTGCAGGGGCTTCTTCCCTCATGACAGGAGGATCTGAATTCCTCCCCTGAGGAGGACCAGCCCCCACCCCCTTCAAGCTGCACCCGGGCCACCGCCTAGAAAAGCCCAATGAGATCGCTTGGTTCTCTGGGGTTGGAAACATGTCACCTGCGACAAGGGACCCTGGTTGGCAATGAGAAGGATGTTTTAACTTGTCCGCGAGCAACCAACGGCGAGGTAAACCGTCAACACCTGCTGGGGACCCGCGCAAATTGAACAGCTTTGAGCCGTCAGTTCTTCCCGTCACCTGAAGGGCACCGGCCCCGCCCCCTCCCGGGCAGGCCTGTCCCTTGCAGAAGGCCACCCAAACTCCAGGAGTCCCTCTAGGAGTCTTGCCCACGCAGGGGCGCCACCTAGAACCTGCAGGAAAGGGCTAGAAAGCGCTGCGCGTTGTCATGGCGCCTGAGCCTGTGAAGACGATGTCTCCCAACGGGTCACGGCCCAGGCGCTCCCAGAAGCCACCCGCCCCACTCTCAGCAGGGACGGGCTTCCCGCAGGAGATTCCGGCGCCCCCGCAGGGAGGACCCCACCTGGGGTCCCCAGGCCCTCGGTCCCTCCGCCGTTGCAGGGGCCCCTCGTGGCGTGGGGAGGCTGTCGAGCCACGCGGGCGCACAGGCCAGGAGGCTGCGTCCCGGAACCGAGCTCCCAGGATTCGGGAAACCCTGCTTCCGACGGCGCCCTGGCCCACAGGCCGGCCACAGCCGCCGCCCCGGGGCGCGCTCTCACCGTGAAGTCCCTCCTGATGGCGAAGTTCTCGGGCTTGACGTCGCAGAGGTGCAGGCGGTGGGAGAAGTCGCGGTCGAAGTGCCTCACCAGGTCCAGGAAGCTGAGCGCCAGGCCGCCGACGGCGCGGGCCCGGGCCCGGGGCGCCCCGCGCAGCGGGAAGAGCGCGGGGTGGCGGGCGCTGCCGGCCGCCAGGCGCTCCACCGCGTAGAAGTGGCCGCAGGAGCCCAGCACGGGCGGCGCGTGCGGGCTGCGCCCCCGCAGCGCGCTGAGCAGCACGAACTCCTGCTGCTGCGCCAGCGCCCAGAGGCTGGCCAGCCGCGCGCGCCCCCGCCCGCCCGTGCGCCCCGCCGCCGGCCCGCGCGTCGCCGGTGCCAGGCCCAGGGCGCTGCGGGCCTCCGCCGCCACCAGCCGCAGCAGGTCGGCCTCCGCGAGCCCCGGCGGCCGGAAGCTGGAGAAGGCCTCCTCCCGCGACTTGAGGAGCACCGCGCGGCCGCGCCAGTCGGCCTGCAGCACCTTCTTGCCGCGGTCCAGGTGGAGGCAGCGCCGGAACCGCAGCGTCCCCGCCACGCACAGGTCCTCGCAGAGGTCGCCGGCCAGCGCGCCGCCCTCGTAGTCCCGGCACTGGAAGGAGGGGACAGCGGTCACAACGGGGCGCGGCTGAAGCCAGGCCGCGGCCGCGCTCCGGGCGCCCCCCACCGCGTTGGACCCCCGCGAGCCGGCCACACGGGCTCTTCTGGCCAGTGCGCCACGGAGCCAGGACTCAGAAGTCCGGTTTTCTGCTGCTCAACCCGGCCCAGGACTGGGTGGTCGGAGTCAAAACCCCCAGAGGGAGGAGAAGGTCCCGGCCCAGCTGGGTGACACAGGAAAGGCCGTTTGCCGCCTGGGTTTGGTGTTCTCGCCTCTCCATGAGAGGGGGCTCGGCGGTGGGCACCCCAGAGCTTGGGAGCCCCTCCGGCACAGCTAAGTCAGACCTGAGAGGTGGGCCGGAGGCTGGGGTGGGGGGTCGCAGGGGGCAGAGGACTGACCGGCAGGAAACGGGAGCTAGAATGGCTGCTGGTGTCCACAGGACTAGAGAGGAGGCGTCACCAGGGACGCACTTCAGACAGAGGAGCCACGTGGGATCAACTGTGGACGCATGTGAGGGGACCTGTGACACCCCCAACCATGCTGGAGTTGCCCCCAAGAAGACAGTCCCGCCACGCCCTGCAGCGAACCTGCCAGAGGCCTGGCCACGGACAAGGCCTGCCTGACTCAGCCACAGCTGGCCACCCTCCGAACTTGGTCCTGGTACCGAAGCTGGGGGCCAGGGAGCTCAGTCTGGAAAAACAAAGTCAAGTCTGCCTGGCGGAGCAGGAGGGAGGTTGCCTGCGCAGTGCCTGGAGTCACGGAGTCGCGTGGGGTGTTCCAAGGGCCAGGCCGGTTCAAGGTGTGGAGAACAAGGCCAGACGTGGGCCTGGCTGTGCCCGACCAGGGTGTCCTGTGAAAGATGAGATTCCTACTCTCCACCTGGTACAAATGCTTCCTGCGTTGCGGAGGTCAGAGCCGCCTTCCCCCAAGGCCGCCTCAGCTGCCGGTGGGCTGCTTGCCGTCTGCCCCAGGCTCCCACCAAAGGGTCCACCGGAGTCACTTGCACCCCTCTCTCCTGCGGGCTCCCCGCACCTCAGCCTTCCCTGCGAAACTGCTGAAATCAAACTCAAATCAACCTGGAACCCACACAAGATTTGCCCCCCTACCACTGCGAGTTTGGAAGGCAGTTCCCAACAGGACTTGCATAACATCTTGAACAACGGTCCGATCGTTGAATTTGGCGTGCGGCCTGTTGATTTTGGAGGGGAACCTTAACGTTGGCTGTTTCCTGCAGATCAGCGCGTTGAGGCAGGAGGGATGAGGTGTGAGGCGTCAGAAAGGACAGAAAGTGGAGCGAGGTGCCCAGGTGAGGCCTCCGGTCTGTGACTAACTCTCGGAGCCCCGGGACCTGGTTTGCCCTAGGAGACTGTTTAATAGAGCAATGCACACGCAATGCAGCTGTTACACAGCTGTTCTTTGTTTCATCCTTTAGGGTGGAGGGTGTTTTGGCATTTCAAGTCAGTCACTCTGATGACTTTGTGTCTGATCCCCTGTCTTACAGTCTGTCCCCAGGGTCTCCTGCATGTCCACGCCTGCTACACGCAGGGAAAGGCCGAACCTGGCATTAAAAACCAGCAAACCTTAATGTAAATCATGAGGTTACAAACGGATGGATAACGGTCATCAGGCTAGAGACAGGAAACTTATTCGAAGCAGGTCCTATCGAAGTAGCTATTTTTAACTAAAAATTAACTGGTGTTTACTTGAATGCCATACCTAAAATCAGAGTTCTCTGACTAGGGAGCAGGCCTCCATGGTGAAGACAGGCACATTTCCATACCCGAACGTGTGTGCCCACAAAACCCACAGGTGTGCGTTGCAAGGAAGTCTCATGGCAACAAAGTGGCATTTTCTCGTCAATGGGCCCACGGGGTGTCCGCGTCCCCTGGGGTCGTGTGCGGATGTGCAAATGCACCTGTGAGCTCTGCAAAACGCCTCCTTGGTGCTGGCTGCCCAGAACTTCAGCTTGTAGCATGTTTTTCAGGCAAAACCAAAACCTGTCCGCTCCAGCCTGGGCGCCGGCTGACAGGGTCCCAGAAGTCCTGCCTAAGATCTGCGCTTTCTTTTGTGGGCCAGCTTTGTTAAGAAGCGTTGAGTGCCTACGTGGTTAGCAGCCACCCTGTCACACGATGGGGTGACTCTGTGCAGTGCAGAATCCCAGAGCAACTGGCCAGTCCCCTGGACAACGCCTTGTGACCCTGGATAGCCTAGACAATGCTCGTGAGGGTCACGGCCGAAGCCCAGAGGAGAACAGTTGTTCTCTGCTGTCAAGACTTTGTGGGTATGTGTCCCCCATGCTGTGGTCCCACTGGGGACCATCTCAGCAAAGACAAATCTGTTTTGGCAAAGAGGAACTCCGAATGTAGACAACAGGATGAAACCACATCAAGTCTGACCAGCCCAAAGGGAATTGAGCCTCTGAGTCTGCGGGAATCGTTTTGAGATGCTCTGGAAGTGGTGTGTGCTGGTGGGTTAAGTGTGCCCAGTTGTCACCGACGGTTTTCATTACTGAAGAAGCCACCTCCTGCGTGGGTGTCTGTGCCGCACAGCACAGGATTCGCCCTGGCTCCGTGCACTCTCGCGCCCTGCCTGGCCTGCGTGAGGCTCCATTGCGCCAGCAGCGAGGTGGGGTGGTCAAAGCACCGCCCCCCCAGGGTTTTGAGGGGGTTCCATGGAATGATCCGTGTGGAACTTAGCGCAGTGCCTGCCCAGCGAGGCGGACGGGCACCCACACCCAGCCCGGGGCACTGCTGCGCGGGGCTGACCGAAGCAGGCGCCAGGTCCCTGGATTCCGGAGCTGGGCCCAGCGCCAGGCCCGCCAGCCCGGAGGGAGCCAGAGCCCAGACGCTGCTCTCCGGAAGAGCGGGGCGCAGAAACCCCACAGGGAGGCCACAGAGGGCACGGGAAGGTTTTGGGTACGGGGTGTGCGGGAAGCCTCAGTGAGGAGCGCACCGCAGCCCAGCTAGACACATCCACAGGGCTCAGACCCGGGCTGTCGACTCGTCGGAACAGGTCCGAGGGTTCTGCCAGGGCCGGGACGTGTGGGGGGGCTCCCTCAGAAGGCGGGTGGGCTGGGGGCTCGCAGCAGGCCTGGCTCCCAGCTCCTCCGCTTTCGCTGGACACCCTGCAGGCCTGGGAGGCCCCCGCTGCCCTTGCAGAAGTGAAGGGGGGCTCCCTGGGCTGGGGTGTCAGAGGGAGAGCTAATGAGAGTCTGGAGGCCGTCAGAGCAGACACAGCCAGTTTCATTCCGAGGATAAAAGCCGGGCGGAATGAATTGAAAGTGCTGGGGAGCCTGGAGACAGAAGCTCGATTCAGCTGCAGCCCCAGGAGGCCCGCGCCAGCCTCTGCGGGCAGCCGGCCGCCACCGGAGTTTGCAGGCCGGGGGCAAATTCAGCCGGTGGGCTAGTGCGGGGAGTGCCTGCTCACGGGATCCAGGGTGTTGTGTGAGGCCCATCAACAGGAAGACAGGGAGGGAGAGTCAGGTCCTGAGCGCCAGGCGGGGACCATGGCCTCCACCAAGTGGCTGAATGAGGCCTTCCCAACACTCGGTTCGCTGAGACCACGGCAATGACCCTTAGGAAGGCCTGGTATCTCAGATCGTTCTTCTGGTGATAAGAAACGGGGGAACCTTCAGAAGAGGGACCAACCTGGCCAGCTTTACGTCAGGCTAAAACCAGTCCCCTGCAGCTGCCGTCAGAAAGTACTGGTAGGACCGCTGGTGGGAACTGGTTTTCATCCCTGCGCTGAAATGCTGGGCAAGTTATGAGTAGCAATTACTGAAGTTATATGAGGCTATTTCATTTCCATTTGGCCTTTCTCCCCTCAACCAAAGGCAAATAAATGTTTAAAATGGCATTCATGATTCACTTTCTGAAAGATGATGCTAGTTTTGTAAACAGAAGTAGTACATCCTGGCCAGACTAAGTACCTTGTGTTCACTATAAAGAGTCAACCAGTCAGGCTCCCCAGAATGAAAGGAATTTTTAGGTGGGTTACTGAGAAAATCGCGCTCCTGGAAGGTAAGGACAACGTGATAGAACTTCAGTGTAACTGTGGTTGGATGGAGGGGCTGATGAGTGGATAGGATCAATAATGGGCGTCTCACCTGCTTTAGGATCAGTTCATGATGACACATGTCAGGCTCGGTTGGGGACTGTTTCTTTTAGCCTGTACCTTTCATCATTTCCTTCATTTTCCCAGTCCCGTTCTTTATATAATACAACCATTTACCTGAAAACACGTACGCTGCCCAGTTTGGATAACCTACACTAAATATGTTAGCAGCTGGACCAGGAACTCCCCATGTGCCTGAAGAGTTCTTAGAAAATAGGTGGCCCTTCCACGCCAAATGCTTAGGTGCTCCCTGCATGGGAAGGCGAATAAACACTTCAAAAGTCCACGGGACAGTGGTCACCGCTGTCTTCCCCTCTCTTGGCCGTTCTTTTGGGAATTTCTACCTAGTTCCCTTCTCCGGATGCGCATGTTCTTCCGGACGAGATGAAAGGCTCAGGCAGCCCGCCCTGGGGAGGCGACTGACCTGCTTCTGGGGCCCGGCGGGCAGGCTGGCGGCGCAGTTTCCTCTCTTCCCTACCGCCCCACCCCGCGGAGGAACAACGGGGCGCCCCCGAGGGACCCACTCGCCTAGGACCCGGGTCGCACGCAGGGCGAGAACCACCTCGGAGGAGGAACGCGCTCTGCCGGGGTCCAGGAGGCCGGGCCCGGTAGCCGTGTGGACTCGCGGAGCGGAGCCTGAGCGACGGAGACGCGACCCCGGCCGCCTGCTGGCCAGCGCCCCTACCCGGCTGCCTACCCCCCCGGGCGCGGGCCGGGGCGGAGGAGGCAGAGAGACGGGACGAACGGCCAGTTCTGGAGACGGGGGAGAGCCACCCGCGCCCACCGAGAACTGCGAGCCGGCACCGAGTCCCTCCCGGTCACCGGGCGAGGCAGCGGACCTACCAGAGCCGCCAGGACGCGCCGGCTCCTCTCGTCCGTGCAGCGCTCGGAGCGGGCGGCCGGGGGCGCGCGGGGCAGCAGCGCAGCTGCCAGCACCCAGCCCGCGGCGCAGGCGGCACAGGCGGCCAGCGCGCCCCAGGCCACCACCGCGCCCTGTCCGCGCCACCCGCACCGCCGGCGCCGGCCCCGCGCGCATGTAGCCCGCGCCATGGCCCGCCTGCCGGGCGCCCGAGTCGCGGCTCCCGGCTGCCGGCCCGCCGGAGGGGGCGCGCGGGAGAGGCCTCGAAGGGGCGGGCGGCGCTGCGCTGAGCGCCCTCCCGCTGCGGCCCTGGGGCGGGTGCGGTGTCTGCCGAGCGCCCGCAGGGCTGGGCCTGGCCGCTCTCCCGAAGGGCGCGCGGGCCACCCCGCCCCACCGCCGCAGCCGCGCCCTTGCCGCTCCCTTGCACCCCACCCGCCAAGACCGGCTCCCCTCCTAAGCAGAATCCGCGTCGATTCAAACTCCCTGGTCAGCACCCTGAATGCAGACAAGACCTGGGACCGCTGCCTCCTCCTGGGCACGCTTGGTGTCCCAAATGTGGGCCCCGGGTGCTCTATGCTCCCCACTCGCCTCTCTCCAAGATTCTTTCTGCCTGTGCGTCACCCTGACTTGGGAGAGATCGGCCGGTGAGACCCGGGGCTGGCGTAGAGTCGGGGCCCCGACAGTCTGGGGCACTGTGGCCCTGCGGGCGCCTCTCCGCATCCCAGGCCGCCCCCTGGGCGCAGCGCCCCTCCGCCTGGCCTGGGTGTCGTCAGTCCGCGGGGCTGAGGCGCCACTTCCCCTGCGGACGAGCAGCAACGGCTGCACCGCGTCGGCGTCGGTGTGTAAGGCCGTGGGGAGCGTCCTCGCTGCGTCCCAGCGGCGGCAGGAAGCAGGCCGGCTGCCCACGGACAGAGCTTCTGTGCCTGGCTCTTGCCAGCCCGCCCCTCCCCAGCCACCAAGCTGCCCCTCCCTCCCTGAACGCTGCTCCCCAAGAGCGGAGCCCTCGCTGGCTGGGTGGGGCGCCCTGAGCTGTGCCAGCCCTGGCGGCTGAAGGCGCCACCCCAGGGCTCCCGCCCACCTCCACTCTACAGACGCTTACCCCCCACCCTTAGGTGCCAGCCCCGTGCCCCCGCGGCCCTGCCTGCGCTGGGCCTGCATGTTGTCACAGATCGGTTCTGAGTGTGGGGACGGCAGGAATTCTCTGGCCCTGAGGAAGCAGCAGCCTGTCATTCTCCCTGGGAACCAGCTTCCCAGCCTTCTCTGTTCCCCAGCTCACTGGTGACACGTGGATCTTCCTGACTCAGTGGGGACAGCAGCACATCCCATTAGCAAATGCCCCACCCTAAGGAGTGCTGGGCACCCCACAGATGTTCCCTAAGGCCACAGCCACGTGGGATGTGGGAGTCACTCAGCCAATGGCTATAATGCCGGTCGGTCCCTTATGACCAGCCCACCCCAGGGCACACAGCCCCAACCCCAGGCACCTCCAGGAATGTTTTCCCAGGCTGGCTGGACCAACATGGTCATCTCATTTCAAAACAATTGTGGGAGCCCTGGCTGGTGTGGCTCAGTGGATAAGGCACCAGCCTGTGAACCCAAAGGTCGCTGGTTCGATTCCCAGCCAGGGCACATAACCAGGTTGCAGGCCACGTCTCCAGCCAGGTCTATAACTGGAGGCTGCGGCGGTGGGGCAGGGTGGCCCACGTGCGCACCCCGTTGGGGGAGCGGCCGGGCACAGCCCTGTGGGGGCAAGGCAGACACCACACCCGCCCCAGGGCCATAGCCAGAGGGAGCCCAGCATTGGGGTTCACCTGCTTTAATTAAGCACGCAGGCTTAATTATTCCTTGATTCCTTCCATTAGACTCTTACTTATGATCCCAGCACCTAGTCTAGTATTTGAGCCAAAAGATGTCCTTAAACACCTGCAGACGAAGCACCAGGAAGATGCAGCCTAGCCTTTCTGCTGAAAGAGCAAAAAGCTCAGAAGCGCCCTGTGGGATTCCTCCGGAGAAGCTTTCTTTTAACCCGTAAATCTTTCTCTCCGATTCCCTGAGGCCAAATGGAACAACGCAGGTGCATCACAGGGTTATGAATACGTTTGAACAGATCCTTTGGGTCCTGAACTCACATATTGACAGTTGAACTTGCCGCTGAGAACAGAATATGGATATTTTGCTTATGGGCTGTGACTGGAAGACAAGGTATAATTCTGTAGTTTTCTGACTCTGACTCTGCCAGACAAATAGCTTTATCAGTGCTCGCTTCTCCCACATTTCTGCATACATTGAGCTCATAAAACGATGTTTCTTCCCACTAACACTTGGACAACCACAAACACACCTGTGCTTGTATGTACTTAATATGTTCACGCACAGTCGCTCACGTCATTATCCAGCACCTTGTTGGGTGAGTGGGTGAATGTCATTCTCTAATATCGCAGACAAGGACATGACCTTTTTATATGATCTGTTAGTGCAAGTGACAGGTTAGAAGCCCACGCATCTGCTTCAGAAAGGGTGACTTCCCAGGATGTATTTCCCTTTGGGCAAATGACAGGGAACTCTTCGCAGACAAATGCTGCCTGAAACTGCCCGCCACCCCGACTCCTGAAAGGTGGCACTGGGTCCCACTGCGGGACCTTCTAGGCAGCCATGAAAGCAAAGGGTGTCAGCTCTCCCAGGGTCCGAGCTGCAAAGTCCCAGAGGCCTCACTCAGGGCATTGGATGCGGTCGCTTTGCTGAATAAACGTCCTCGAGATACCGACAGCTCTGGGATGAGACTCAACGTCAGCACGTGAGAAGCCGGAGGGTCAAACACCCCTCACCCCCCAACCCCGTTCGCCCGGACCTCCAGCTGCTGCTGAGCATGGCAGCTGTTAGATGGTGTTGCTGCTCAGAAGCGGCCGGTGGAGGGCGTCCCTCGCCTCTGTCGCCCCCGATCAGCCCACCCCCGGGAGCCCTTCAATCCACCAACGGCATCGGAATCCGGGAGGGACCACCTAGTTCACACGCCCAGGACCAGCCAGGGTCCTGCCCCTCTCACACCCCACACTGGATTTTTAAAAAAATAAAGACTGGTTTTTTTACAGCAGCTTTAAATTCATACAAAATTGAGAGGAAAGTACAGCTATTTCCCATATATTCTCTCCCACACAGGGGCGGCCTCCCGTGATGTGAACGTTCCCTGCCAGAGACACACACAGGTCAGATCCCATAGACCTGTCTCGGCACCGTGACCGCCGAAGTCCATCGCTGGCCTGAGGCTGCACTCCTGGTGCTCTGCATCCATGGCCTTGGCCAGCGCCACGGGTCCCCCACAGCAGCATGTACAGGTGTCTCCATGCCCTAAATACGCTGCCCGGCCTCCCCCAGCCATCGCCGCTGCCGGCCTAGACTGTGCCTTTTCCTTCGTGGCCTGTAGTTGGAACCAGACAGCATGTGGCCCTTTCAAACTGCCCCTTTCACTGAGTGATGGGCATTGAAGGTCCCGCCACACCGTTCCATAGCTGGGTAGCTTCATTTCTTTTCTTTTTATTTTTAAAGATTTTATTTAGTTATTTTTAGAAAGAGGGGAAGAGAGAGAGGCAGAGAGGGAGAGAGACATCCATGTATGGTTGCTTTTCACCTGCCTCCAGCCACAGACCTGACTGGAGACCTGTTTTGCAACCTTGTTATGTGCCTCTGGCTGGGGAATCGAACCTGCGACCTTTGGGTTTGCAGGCCAGCACCTTATCCACTGTGCTACCAGCCAGGGCTCTTTTTAGCGCTGAATAATATTCCATTGCCCCGGTGGCCCACGGTTTGTTTATACCCACCAAGAGACTTCTTCTAAGTGCTGACAACCCTGAACAAACCTGCTATAAATATCCACTTGTGGGCTTCGGCATGGACGTAACCCCTTTACATAAATACCAAGGAATGCAATTATTGCATCATACATTGCATCATAGGGTTGAAGTACTACGTGCAGTTTGTAAGAAATTGCCACTCTGTCTTGCAAAATGGCTGTACCAGGCTGCGTTCCCGCCGGCGGTGACCCAGAGTTCTTGCCGCTTCACGTCCTCGCCAGCGTTGGCTGCTGTCGGGGTCTTGGATTTGGGCCATTTAACAGGTGTGCCACAATCCCTCATTCTTGTTTTAATTTGCAGGCAGCCTCTGACGACATGCGAGGTCGAGTGGGTTTGTCTCTGGGCACGGTCAGGACGCCTGGTTGGCACGAAAGCTCAAACTATTTGTTGAAAGGACTTGAAATCATTTTTATGGAGTAGCACATAAAAATGCCCCTGGGTGTCCCTGCCGGCTGGGGCTGCCAGTTCCCAAGGCCAGGCAGGTCCTGCCTCCTTCACTTTGAGTTGGGAGCTTGCCTGCGCTTCCTGCTCCCCTGGCAGAAGTGGTGTGGGACTGTGGCTACAGCACTCGGGGCGCAGGGCTGGCCACAGCTACCCCCAGCTCTGCGGCTTCTGTCTCATCAGAGGGTGACCTGGCCTGGCCTGTGCAGCACGATCTGGAAGCAGATTTCTGAGCGTTCTTTTTCCCCACAGCGTGGAATGTGTTCAGTACTCCTGGCTCCTGAGGTTTCTGGCGGTTCTCAGAGCTTAGTCACGTTCAGGGCTAAACAATGGCCTCTTCCCTGGAAGAATAGAGTCCGGTCCTGTTTAACATTAGTGCTCCAGGGTTCATTTCCAAATTCCATCTTTTTGGCTCAGGTCAGCCTCCGGCCAGAACATCTGCGCTGCGGACCCGGTGGGACCGCTTTCTCTGTGTTTCTTAGCCTCCCTACTTCCCTTACATACACCCAGTGATGGTTTGACTTCCACCCTTCCAATCCTATGTCTTTAATTTGGTGACCCTCCAGTCAGCATCGTTTAGAAGTAAGTAAGCACCAGTGTCTTATCTCTACCTTACTTGTTCTTCCTGCAACAAAACCAGGTATAAACCAGATCACGTATTTGCATAACTGAAGACAAGGAGCAGCTGGTGTTGGGAGCTTCGAGGAACTCAGGTCCAATGAGGGCCTTGAAGGTACCTGTCCATTGAAGTGCATGATAATCACCCATAAAGCTCTAATATTAGCGTCTACAATTCCACTTTCCGTGTGAGCACAGGTGCTGCTCTACGAATCAACACATGTGTAGATTCATGTGACCATACCTTCGGAATAGTTCCATCACCCAAAAAACTCCCTCATGCTGCGCTTTTATAATCACTTTTCTCTGCCCATATCCCAGTCACCACTGAGCTTTGTCCATTGAGAATCACTGAATCTAGCAGGATCGATTCCTCACCAGGGGTCTGTCCTCTGGACAATGTCCTAGATACGGAATCATACATTTCGGAGACCAGCTTCTTTCACTCGGTTCTGACATGTGTCTCTGGCAGGGAATGTTCACAGTGTGGGAGGTGGAGCCTGTGTGGGAAGGAGATTTATGGGAAGTATCTGTACTTTCCTCTCAATTTTGTGTAAATCTAAAGCTGCTATAAAAAAATAGTCTTAATTAAATACTAAGGATGAGGATGCCTTTTCTGCATACGAACATCCAATTGTTCTAACACTATTTGTTAAAGAAGGCAATCCTGTTTCCACTGAATTGTTTTTTGGCCTTTGTCAAAAATTCAGTTTGCATATTTCTGTGGGTCAATTTCTACTTCGGTATTCGGTTCCGTTTCTATGCACTTTCCCCTTTGCCAGTATACACTGTTATGCTTACTGTTGTCTTATAACAAGTTACAAAATAGCGTAATTCTTCAAACTTTAATCTTGTCACAATTGTGTTGACTCTTCTAAGTGCTCTGCCTTCCCATAAAAATGTTAGTGAGATTGACTAGATCTGCAAAACAGTCCCGCTGGGATCTTGTTTGGAATTGCATTAAACCTGCAGGTCGCTTTGGGAAGAATCGACACCTTTACTGGGTTGAATCTTACAATCCACGAACACAATCTGTTTCGGAATTTATTTGGGCAATCTTCGATTTCTTATCACATTTCTGGTGGGCAGATGACAGTCTGCATTCGCAGCAGGTGCGCGCAGGCCCTCCCGCACACAAATCCCGTATACAATGTTCCATCTGATGACAATCCCTGGAAAACTCCACCTCCGAAGCTTCTCGGCTTCGTGGGTGCCCCCACCCGCCGGTGGGCCCGGCGCCGATTCTCACTCTCACCGCCAGGGGCGGCGTTGCGCTGAGAACCAGTCCAACTGCCGGGACTTGACCTTGCGCTCTGTGTCCCCAGACACCAGGTACTTCTTTTCCTCCACTTCTCCCTATTTTCCTGCTACTTTATATTTATCTTCTTCTTTCCGGAAGCGCCGGTAGACGCCATCAACTGCTCTGGACGCTGCTTCTGGGTGAGTGGCGCCCACAGGGCGGCGACAGGCGGCAGAGGGGGCCGGTGAGCGTTTCCTCTACGCGCCCCGGGAGGGGGACACAGGTGTGCGGTTCTGCACCTGCCGCAGCAGGTCCGTGAGCCGCGAGCTCGCCAGGCGGGGGTGTCGCCCTCCTTCTGTCCACCTGGATTCGCGATTGCAGCTCGTGTGGAAAGCGTTTCTGCAGGTGCAGCGGGAACCGAAGTTCTCTGAGCAGAAGAGGGGACACTGGGAGGCACAGGCAGTGACGGGGCCACCTGCAGACAGGGCCAGAGATCGGAGCGGCCCAGCGTTAAGCCAGGGCAGGAAAGGCGGGCACAGGGTCACCCGGAGCCCCCCGAAGCTGCAGGAGGCGGGGAGTCAGCCCTGCCCCCCCCCCCCGCGCCCACCCGCCAGCCTCCCGCTCGTGAGCCACCCAGGGTGTGGTCATTTGTTAGGACAGGCCACGGAGCCTAATGCGCCTGTCAATAAATTACTTTAAAAAACAAAAATAAAACAGGGTCCCGTGTGGCTGGGTGCACGAGGCCTGTCCCGAAAGTAGCGAGCCAATGTCAATTTAATTAAAAGTTTGCGCGGCCGATACTTTCGGGACAGACCTCATTTTGGGCAGCGAGAGGAAAACCTTGACCTTGTATTTGATGCCCGAAGTTCTCAACGTGACCTTTGTTTCACCGTGCGGTTTAAGACCTCACGGTAAACAGCCCCAGGGGAGGTAGCGCACTGATTTATTTAACTCAGACTGACTGGAAAGGACCCCGAGGAGGCAACCCCCATTTGCAGACCTTGCTGGGGTCACTGACGGTGCCAAATACCTAAATGCAAACCGACAAGGCCAGCGCCCAAGCGGCCACCTCCCTGGCACGCGGGATGCTGCCACGCCCAGCGTGACCTTGCAGCTTCGCACGGAGAACGCGCAGCTCCGGTGTCGGCGGGCCCTGGCCTGCCTGGCCTGACCCTCCAGCCACGCTCGGATAACTATTCCAGCACTCGGAACTCTTGCCATTTGCTGGGACGTTAGCTGGTTTCAATCTCCCTTTGCTGATCTGAGGGCTTTTCAGCTGTTTTCATTCTGAAATAGGAGAGGGTTTTTTTTTTTTTTTTTTCCTTTTTTTCTCTCACAAGAAGAACAAGCTGGGAAAATAGTTTCAAACCGCTGATGAAAGGGAAACAAATGATGACTTTTTTAAATTCCCCGAATATAGACTTCCCTGCTCAAATAAGGAAATGAAAGGTAACTAGAAAGTCCATCAAAAAAGGAAACTTGACCCCTGGCTGGTGGCTCAGTGGATAAGGCGCCAGCCTGTGAACCCAAAGGTTGCTGGTTCGATTCCCAGCCAGGGCACATAACCAGGTTGCAGGCCAGGTCTCCAGCCAGGTCCGCAGCTGGAGGCAGGTGAAAGGCAACCAAACATCGATGTTTCTCTCCCTCTCTGCCTCCTTCCCTCCCCCTCTCTCTGAAAAATAATAAATAAAATCTTTAAAAAAATTTTTAAATCTTTTAAAAAATAAAATAAATGTTAACTTCTCTCTAAAAAAAGGAAAGAAACAAAGAAGCAAAGAAAGAAACTTGATTCCTTATCTCCTAACCACCCCGAAGTACATAAATACCAACTACACTGGCTTAGAAAGAGTGGAAGCCCTAAAAGCCTCGGGTACCAAATACGACATGAGGGTTGTTGGGGCAGAAATCTGTGGTGAGTTCCTGGAAGCGGGCATAATTTTTGGTGAGCACACATGTTTTTGTTATGTTTTATACCCTTTCCTTTAAATCAGAAGTAACCTGTCACAAGTGTAGTCTTTTCATTTCACTCAGCATTTGACTCCTTTCTAAGTAGTGAGTGCGGGATGGGGAGCAGGTTTAACCATTATCAAGTTTTCCCCCTAATATATTAACAAATGTAATCCTTCAGTGTTTGGATACTTTTAAAGATACTGAGGAACGAGAAATGGTATGCTTGCAGGGAAAAGAGATGATTCGCAACAGTGTGGGAATTCACACAGGTTGTCACGGCGGACAAATGCCGCAAATGCCTAAAATGAACGATAAACCATTTTTATTTACGCTTCTGTGATCATCGAGCAGTACATGTAAGTGACCTTGGTAACCCGTCCTCGTTGCCTGTTCCGGACATTTGTACCCAGGGCTCTCCTCCTCCACATCCCTGCGTGTCCCTGGAAACTTCCTTCCCCGTCCTGGGCCACAGCCTTCGGAGCTGTTTCAGACGCTACTACACTTACGCTCGAAGAGCTACCGTTTCTCTTTCTTGCACAAGAAGTGACTTTCTCTGACGTACCAGTGCTGCAGGACTGTGTGAAGTCTGTCCTTGAAAGCGTAGCCCTGGCTGGTGGCTCGGGGGACTTGGCTCCAGCCTGTGAACCCAAGGGCACGTATCTGGGTAGCAGGCCAGGTCCCCAGTTGAGTTGTGCCAGAGACAAGCAATCAATGTACCGCTTGCACATTGCTGTTTCCCCCTCCCTTCTCTGAAAATAAGTAAAAATGTAAAGAAATGCCATCAGCCACAGGGCTCTGCTCAGAGCAGCCCATGCTCTGGAGAAAGGGGTCCTGGGCAGAGGGCAAACCCCCCACCTCCGGTCACTGGGGCCACAGAGGCTCTACACAGGGGCACCCCTCAGGGCTATGGAGGGGGAATGGGAAGTGTGTGTCCACGGTCACAGGAACCCTGAGTCAGGGACGGTGAAGCCACAGGCGAAATACCAGAGAAACTAAAACGCTCAGCCTGAGCCTTGGAGCGGCCAATGGCTCCCTGGTCCCATCATAAACATTGGGGCGCCGTCTGCAGCGCGCCTATCGACCTGCAGGTCAGAAGGAAGGGGCGCATTCGCGGGGGGGGGGGGCAGTAGCTGCAGATGCCCTGGGGGTGAGAGCCGCGCCAGGGCGGCTGGGGAGGCGACTGTGGTTGGACCAGAGACCCCGGACCACCAGGGCCCGGGGAGCAGGAGGCCCCTGCGCTGTTGCCTCCCACCCCGGGCTCCGCTTTCTCCCCAGCCGCCTGCCGGCTGCAGTCCTGAGCTCCCCAAAGCTGCCCAGCGCAGTTCTGTTTTCCGGGGTGTCCGGGGCGAGGTGGTCCATGGGGCGAGTTAGGTTTGGCCACACGGAACTGACTCGGACCCTGAGACCGAGCTGTGCGACTCGAGCCAGGATGGATAGTCGTGGGGACCGGACGCAGGATCCTACGGTCATCAGCGGTAACTTTCGTCACGTTCGTGTTTCTTCAATTCTCAGAATCAGTCCCAACGCTTCTGCTTCGGCAGCAACCAACCTCAACTCAGCCAGTGTCGCACTGTTTTCTCTCATCGCGCCCCTGTTCCCGAAAGGCCGAGGAGAAGGAGACAAACCTCTGAGCTCCGCACACCGAGGTCAGACCTGCGGGCGGAGAAAACGCGGGGTGCAGCGCCCCCTGCTGGCCACCCGGGCCGGGCGCACGTGGCTTGGGCCGCAGCGCTTTTGCTCAAGACCGATTTCCAGCGGCTCGACTCCGCGTGGCCTGTCTCCAGGGTGACAGACCGGGGAGCACGGGCGGTGGAGCTGCCTGCTGTCGTCCTTCCTGCCTTCCTGCCGCGGAGATCTGGTTCCCCCAAATTCCCGTGTGGAGGCCTGATCCCCATTGTGATGCTAGTTGGAGGTGGGGCTTTGCGGGGGGATTAGACCCTGAGGGTGGGGCCCTCTGCACCCATGGGCGCCCTTCTAGAAGAGGCGTGGTGTGGGGCCGGGCGCTTGGCGGGAGCGATGACGATGGGTGGGGACTTGACTGCGGAGGTGAACACACAATACCTTGCGCACGTGTGTGGCGGAGTTACATGGGAACAGACCAATCAGGGACCAGGGCTGGGACATCTGTCTACGTGCCGGAGTCATCCGCTTCCGAGGCCACCCCCACGGCCGGTGAAACGTGAGAGGTGCGCAGAGTGGAGGTGACCTGGAGGCCCCTGGGGCCACGTCACAGCCCCGTTCTCCCAGCTTTGCGGTATTACCGCCGTCCATGTAAGAGGTGTTCTGACCTGGAAGAATCTTCATGAGTTTGTTGGAGGCAAGCGGACCGTTGCTGGGAAATGAAATCTCAATGCCTTGAGAAAGTGCTCCGGATAGAGAAAATGCTTCGGTCTTGCACCTTATTTTATACAGTCGAAGGGAAAGACCTAAGGGGGTTCCATAAAACGCATGACAGATTAGGGAAGTGGGACAAAGCAAAGCAGTGGGGGGAGGGGGAGGGAGACCTCTGGGGTTGGGCAAAAAGCAAAGGGATAGACACACTTCCTTTGCGTAGGTGGGCGCAGGATAAGTGCCAGTCCGCAATGGCAGTGACAAGAACAACGCCGGGATTGGTAGTTCCCGCTCTGATTCGGTTGCCTGTCCTTTGAGGGGTGAGAAACAAGGGAAATTACTTTGAAGGGTTTTTAAATTATTATTACTTATTATTTTTAGAGAGAGGGGAAGGGAGAAAGGCAGCGAGGGAGAGAGACATCCATGTGTGGTTGCCTTTCACCTGCCCCCCGCTACAGACCTGGCTGGAGACCTGGCTTGCAACCTAGTTCTGCGCCCTGGCTGGGAATCCAACCAGTGACCTTTGGTTCGCAGGCCCGTGCCTTACCCACTGTGCCACCAGCCAGGGCCGGGCAATTACTTTGTTACTGCTTTTGCAGGTGTGTTACCCCAGACGCAACAACAAAACAGGCTGGCTGGGTAAGGTCGAGCTTGGAAAAGACACTGCCCAGGGCAGCTGCCCCCAGGAGTTTCAATTCAGACCCGGCTCTGTGGTTCCCGTCTGTCTCCACACAACTGAGCTGTTTGCACGGAGTTTCCCTTGTCATCGAACCCCAAATTGGGGGTTTCTGTTGGCATGGAATGGGCCATAACGACCCCTGGTTGATAGTCTGCCTTCCTCACTGGTTTCCAAGATAATCGACTTTACATGCTAAAATGTCGTTAATTGTGAAAGTGGCAAAGCTACAGCGAAGGGCAACGTGTGTGACCCGCAAGATGCGCACTGCCCGGGAGTCTGCGTGGATCGACATCCCCAAGCCCGAGGGTCGGGGGGCAGGGTGTGGACTCCCCGACTCGGACCTCAGACCATCATTAAGGGCCACCCATCAGACCCCAACACGGAGGCCATGGGAGGCATCGGAGCCCTCGGCCCAGGAGGGGCGGCGCAGCGCGGGGCAGCGGTGCAGGGAGGCGCGGGGCGGCGCGGGGCGGGGCGACCCAGCCCGGAAGGGGCGGGGCGGGGGCGGGGCTGGGCCCGCGAAGCGGCCTCCTCGCGGCGGCTGCAGGCGGTGAGTGGCCTTCGCGGGCGCGGCCCGGAGGCCCCGGGGCGGGAGTCGCGCGTCCCCGGGGCGGGAATCGCGCGTCCCCGGGCCGGGGAGCGGCGGGGGCGGGGACGAGGACGGGGCCGGGGCGGGGCAGCCGCGCCCACCGCGGGGTCTGCACGGCGGGCGGGACCGGAAGCGACGGTGCCGGGCGCACGCGGGGGGCGCGCGGCCGCGGCTCGGCGGGGCTGGGCGGGCAGCGAGCGGCAGGGTCTCCCCGCGGGGCGCCGGCGGAGGCGCGGGTCGGGCCGCACTGCGGGCCCGGGTGCGAGGGCTGCAGCGCCCAGGCCCGGCGCGCCGTTGGGGTCGGAGCAGGTCCGTCGTCCCCGCAGCCTCAGTTTTGTTGCCTGTGAAATGGGCGTGACCCTGCGTCTGGGTCGCCGCCCCCACAACCTCCCTCGAGCCCGGCCCCCTGCCCGTCCCGCCTGCCGAGACGGGGCCCGGGTGTCGGCGCGGACGCGTGGGCACCGGCCGGGTGGACCTGTGCCTTGGGGACGCAGCTCCGGCCGTGCAGTCGGTGCCGCCCCGTTTCGGTGGCTCTTTGCGGAGGCCGCGACTCTGGCGTTGATTCCCTGCGGGGTGCGCCGCGGCCCGAGGCTGGTGGGCGGGTGTTCGGAGGCGCCAGGGCCCGGGGGCGTCCGCGCGAGGGCAGGTGGGGCGCTCTCGCGCACCCCATCGCGGCGCCTTCGCCGAGTCACGTGGGGCAGCAGGTTCCAGGGAAAGGGGGCGAGAGGGGACCGAGCTACCCGGGTGCCCCGGCGCGGCCGAGCCTCTGCGGGGCCCAGTTCGTGGCGGCCGGGCTGCTGGCCCCACTGCAGGGAGGGTGGGATTTGTGGCACTTGGGGACAGAAGTGCCTGCCTAGCACGTGGTCACAGACAGCGCCCTGCCCACATGCCTGTGGATCCCGGATGCAGGCTGGGTTCACCCCTGAGGTTCCCCTGCAGCGACCCGACCCACTGGCTGGGCTGTCCCAGGCCGGCGGGAGCCTCAGCTGACCCCGCTTTAGTCTGGGAGCTTGTGTGTCCCTAGCGCTGGGAAGAGGCCACTGAATGCGGGTCCTCCCTGAACTCGCTGCCACTCTTGTGACTCCTCAGCCTGTCACGGGGGACCGTCACTGATCCGGTCAGAAACGACTGGAACCCGACACCCAGCGAAGCAGTTTGCGTTGCCAGCGTGAGCCCCACCCGCATTCTGCCTGCCCTGGGGGTGGGGCGGCTGGGCCCTTTCCTGCTGCGGAAGCAGTTTTGAAAGTCACCAGACCAGGATTGCTTTTGTTTCTCGTGCATCTCACATTTTTACGGGGATCCGGCCATCGAAGGGTTTCTTTCTCCAGTGCGTGTGGGTAGGCTGGGTCCCACACGGGAAAGTGCTCCGGGGCCTGGGGCAGAGAGGGTGCAGCTGTGTCCCCATCAGGCCTCTGCCTTGGGCACACGCTGGACTCCGGTTGTCACCCTCCTTAGAGTTTACCTGCCTGGCCTTGGGCTTTCCGCTGCTTTGTGATGTTTTTGCTGGGGTCCCAGGTGCGATGGTGGCTTCCATGGTCACAGCAGGTGGCAAGTGCTGGTGCGCTTTGAGCGTCATGAAATGTGGACGTGTTACTGTGACTGTTGCTGAGCGGTGTCTGCTAGTCGTCAGATCGCCCCCACCAGGCAGGCCCTTCCTTCCTTGCCCTCTGACACCCGGGTACGTTCTCCTCCTGGAAAGGAGAACTACGCGCAGAGCTCTCGCTTTTGCTTTCTCTCCTAGGCAGCGGCCCCTCCCCGGAACCGTCCTGGTGACTGGCTGCCGGCCTGGGAGGGGCTTCTCCCTGGGGAGGAGGTGACACCCCTGACCCTTTGGCCTCCTGCGCCAGAGGGAACCTGTCCAGAGCAGAGGCAGGACTGACCGAGATCGCTTTTCCTTCCAAGAGTCCTCAGGTGTGCCCGGGCGTGAAGATGTCGGCTCTCACAGCGCTGTTCAAGTATGTGGATGAAAACCAGGATCGCTACGTCCAGGTAAGGGAACAGCGGTTTACCTAGTAACCCAGGTAACCCTGCGGGTCTCAGGGAAGCTGATGCGGGTGGTGCTGCTGAAAGCGAGGGCTGATGAGGGACGGAGCTGCCTGTTCTCATCTGGGCTCTGAGAACCGAGCTCCCAGTGCAGAGCAGAGCCTGGTGGGGTGGGGGTGGGGTGGGGGTGGGGGTGGGGTGGGAAGACGCTGGGTGATGGCAGTCACTTCTGATTCTCAGATGAGCCCTGGCTGGTAGCACAGTGGATACGGTGCCGGCCTGCGAACCCATAGGTCACAGGTTCGATTCCCAGCCAGGGCACATAACCAGGTTGCAAGCTGGGTCTCCAGTCAGGTCTGTAGCTGGAGGCAGGTGAAAGGCAACCACACATGGATGTCTCTCTCCCTCTCTGCCTCTCTCCCTTCCCCTCTTTCTAGAAATAATGAAATGAAATCTTTAGTTCTAGAAGTTTTAACATGACCAGTTGACAAACCTTGAAATTTGCTGACAGAGTAACTCTTAAATGTTCTCACATCAGGAAGAATAGCCACAAAGTGTATGTATATATGTATGTATGTGTGATAGCAGGTGCATGCATGTAACACACACAGGGTGGGCAAAAGTGGGTTTATAACTGTTCAATATTGAAGATGACACAATAATAAAGATAATACAAGAATAAACTGTTTCGTGTACTCAGAACTGTAAACCCACTTTTGCCCACTCAGTAGATATGTAACCTAAAGATTTTTTTCCTTTACCTTCCCGTTACAGTATAGAAGTTACATTTTTTGGCTTTTGACAGGAAATTCTACAACGTTTCTGTTTCATCTCCATCTGTAATTCCCTGTAGATTAAAGACCTGTTTTGCATTTAGGATGCTTTAAATGGTTTAGTGACATTATAGGTCAATCTGTTTCTTTTTTTTTTTTTAAAGATTTTATTTTTATTATTTTTAGAAAGAGGGGAAGAGAGAGAGGCAGAGAGGGAGAGAGACATCAATGTATGGTTGCTTTTCACCTGCCTCCAGCTACAGACCTGACTGGAGGCCTGGCTTGCAACGTAGTTATGTTGCCCTGGCTGGGAATCGAACCTGCAACCTTTGGGTTCGCAGGCCGGCACCTTATCCACTGAGCCACCAGCCAGGGCTCATCTGAGAATCAGAAGTGACTGCCATCACCCGGCGTCTCCCCATCCCACCCCCACCCCACCAGGCTCTGCTCTGCGCTGGGAGATCGGTTCTCAGAGCCACCTTATCCACTGTGCTACCAGCCAGGGCTCAATCTGTTTCTTGAGGCTAATAGAAGTTACTGTTGAAGTTGTTAGTAGACACATTTCAGAAGAAATCTGTAGATTTCTTCTAAAAATTATACGTTGGAGAACTTGCTGTTGTCAGGATGCTAACTAAGTGACTTGGGCTGAAAATCGTGGGTATTTTCTGTATCCCTTGGTTGCAATTTTGTTAGATTCAGATATAAAAGTATTTCTAGAACTTTGGACATTTTACATTCACCTCATGCTCAATGGTTAAAAATACACATTCTGACAGTTTCTATTAAGCTCTACTTCTTGCTCTGGGGTCAGTAAAAGCTGGTTTTAAAAACCTGGAGCACAGGCAGGTATGACGGCTCTGTCCTCCAACCTGGGCAACAAGGTCAAAACGGAGTGGCCGCAGGGTGCAGGTCCATGCTGGGGGCCCAGACCCGGCAGAGGTGCGGGTGCCTTTTGTCGTCAGGAGCACTCGTGAGAACCCGTCTCTGTCACTGTGCCCGTGCAGAAGCTGGCGGAGTGGGTGGCCATCCAGAGCGTGTCCGCGTGGCCCGAGAAGAGAGGGGAGATCAGGCGGATGATGGAGGTCGCTGCCGCAGACATCAGGCAGCTGGGCGGCTCCGTGGAACTGATGGACATCGGGCAACAGAAGGTGCGTGTGCGGCCACCCTGCTGGTCTCCAGACAGACAGGCCTGATTTGCACCCTGGTCTCTGCGCAGTTCCTGCAGCTGGATGGGCAGATGTTTCATCGTCAGGGCATTTCCCTCTGGAAGGGGAGCTGCAGGGTTACCCTGGAGGAAGTGGGCCTAGAGGTTGTTTTTAGGAAATGGCCAAGATTTCCCAGAAATTGGTTCTTTCGAAAGAGGCCCTTGGATTCTGTCCCCACCCGCTGTTCCCAGGTCCCCATGCTCAGAGCAGCGCCCGCCGCGGCAAGGAGCAGCCCGGGTGGGGCAGGGTGCTGACAGGCGGCTCTGGTCTGGTCCTTCCGGCCGGAGGGAACGGCCTTCAGCTGCGGTGGGTTCAGCCCGGGGCTGCCTCGCACGCGAGTCTTCTCAGGGCTGCAGCACGTTTCACGCCCCGGGATGCTGGCCTGCCGGCCCTCCCCGGCGGCGCAAGGCGAGGGGGTTCTGCGCGGACATTCAGGCCAGTCTGCTCCTGCAGAAGAGGCCGGTGGGCTGGTCTCCACCAGACCCCACAGGTCACCGGGCCGCAGTGCTCTGGGTTTCAGGAAGCCCCCCACTGTGGACAGGTGTGGAGGGGGATTGGGTGTCACCCCACACTCACAGGCTCGAGGAGGAGAGGTGACATTGGGGCTCCGGCCCCTCACCTGGGGCCATTTGGACCTGGCCCTTTGCCAGGGCCGGTATGGCAGAGGTCAGGTGGGCCTGGCTGCTGCCCCTGCCCCAGGTGGTACACAGAAGGGGGGCCTGGCTGGCAGGTGTGGGAGACCTGGGCCCGATCCCCAGACAGAGGAGCTCAGAAAACGGGAGCCAGGAAGGGACATTGTGGGGAGGAAGCTCACATCATGCAGGGCGGGCGGGGCTGCCCGGGGTGGCCCTGCAAACGGGTGGAAAGGAGGGAGCAGCTTGGAGTCCCCATTCCGGGCTGCGTCCCAAGCAGGCGCTCTCATGGAGGACAGTCCCTTATCCCTGTGAGCACGGGCCACCATGCAAGGACTGGCGACCCTACCAGGGTGACCCCGAGAGACGGGCCTTTGCAGCACGGATTTCAGCACGGACTCACGGTGGGCCCGAACAGCACCTGGGAACTGAGAGGATTTCAGAGCTCTCCTGAGCAGATTTGTTTAGAGAAACTACCGTGTGTGGAAGGCACTTCCTCCTGAGGCAGGCTGAGGACCCTGGGACTCAGCATCACATGGCGGGAGGGGATGTGCCTTTCTGTCCTTGCGCCTCCTTGTGAACACGAAAGTTACAAAATAACCTGCCTTTAGGAGTTTACCAAGTTGTGTGCAGTTGGTAGACGTAATGCAGCCGTTGTTCTCCGGACGGTAGGGAAGCGAGTTCTTGTTAACTAGCGAGCCGAGCCACCTGGCCTTGAGCTGCGCAGTGAGGGTGACTGACGGAGGGGGGGACGCCAAGGGACCTCAGTGACGTCTGCCGCCAGCACCAGGTTTCTCGGCAAGTCTGTGCTCACCTGCTCCCTCTCCTCGCCCAGCTCCCCGATGGCTCAGAGATCCCCCTTCCTCCCATTTTACTTGGTGAGCTGGGCTCCGACCCCCGCAAGAAGACGGTGTGTGTCTACGGCCACCTGGACGTGCAGCCGGCAGCCCTGGAGGACGGCTGGGACAGCGAGCCCTTCACCCTGGTGGAGCGAGATGGTGAGGGCCCCTCCGGGGGGCAGGGCTTCCCGGGCCACCGCTGCCACCAGCACCACTCGCGTGTCATCTCCCCAGGACAGGCTGTTGGACGTAGTGTAGAAACCAGCTTCCGGAAGGAGGTGCCACCCGTGTGCACAGTGGCTGCCGTATCAGCGCACCTCCATCCCCTGGGAGTGGGGTGTCCTGGCCTTGGGTCAGCTGGGCTCCCCTGTTCCGAGCGGAGGCAGTGCAGCTGTCAGACACAGGTCACCCAGGGAGCCCTGCGACGCGTTTCAGTAGCTCCGTCGGTCACGGGGAAGCATTTGTCACGGTCATGGGTGCCACCCTACCCGCAGGCAGGCACAGGCGCTCAGCATCTTTATCCCGGAGCCCCCCTCACGGGGCTGACCCCTCCTTCCTGCCTCTCTGCTGTGCAGCTTCCTCTTCCTTCCTGTCCCACTGTCCTCTGTGGCCAGGTGAGGACGCTGGTCCCTTGCCCCCTGCTGCCTTGGGCTGTCCTGCTTGCGGTCCCTTCCCCACGGGCGCCCTCCCTGATCCCGCTGGACAGGCTGGAGACTCGGTTGCCCCAGGGTGGGGGCACCTCTGCTGCACCCTTGTTGGGGTCGGGTGGGGCCAGGGGTGTAGTCCTCCTGATAAGGGAGCCATGCGCTCCGACCTGTGCCCAGCTCTGCTGCCCTTCGCCCCCGGCTGGTGTGGCGAAGGTTTTAACAAGAGCTGCTGACAGTGCATCCCTGGAGCAGGAGCCAAAGTCTGTGCCCTGAGTCAGCCGGCCCAGGAGTGCTGAGTGCTGCACCCACGGGGACTGGGGTGGGGTGGCAGTGCTGGCGACCCAGAGGCATCCACAAGGCTGCCGTAGACGGTGGGAGACTCCCTGGTGACTCCAGCCGCAGTGCCGGTGGCGGCTTGGGGCCTGGCATCCCGAGGGAGAGAGGAGGATGCGAGTGGCTTTGCTGAGCTGGGACCAGGCGGCCCCTGAGGGTTCACTCCTGCCTGCCTCCTTGTCATGGTCACTTGACGGATTCGCTGGTTGCTCTTCTAGGGAAGCTGTACGGGAGAGGCGCGACCGATGACAAGGGGCCGGTGGCCGGCTGGCTGAACGCGCTGGAAGCCTTCCAGAAAACGGGTCAGGTGCGTCACCGCTTGGCGCTGCGCCCGGGGCACTCAGCACTGCCTGGGCCGTGGGTGGGCTTGTCCAGGCTGAGGGTCGTGGGCGTGCGAGGCTGCGGGCCGTCCCCAGGCACCGGCCGGGGACTCGGCTCTTGGGCGGTGCTTCCGTGCCAGCGCCAGGAACCGGCAGGTGTGACCGTTTCCGCGTGTGACTGACTCCAGCGCCACGTGGGACGGCTCAGCAGGCCCCGGGGAAGCGCCGACCCCGCTCTCCTGGGCTGTGTTGGCGAATACGCCCCTCACTTGCTCTGCACGGTTTACAGCCCCTGCAAATGCACGTGGTGGCTAAAAGTGCATTTCCTTAACTACGTGCACTGCTTGTGGAAAGTTTGTAAGACACCGAGAAGTGGAGAGAAAAGACTGTCTAGAATCTCAGCCCTCGGAGGCCTAGTGTTGGGTCGAGAGAGCAGTTCAGGCATCCTGGAGACCCCTGAAGGTCCCTGTGACGAGGGGACGCGTCACCCTGAGTGGGGGCTGGCAAGGGGCTCCCAGCGAGGAGTGGGCTGGAGCCAGGCTCGTCCCCGACAGCCTGGTAGTGCCTGGGGACGGGGCACCCCTTGGGGACCCGCACCGCTGGCCCGAGTGCTTGGTCTGGAGGAGGCCGGGTGCTTGAAATGGGTGGTTTCAAAGCCCTTGGTGCCTTCCCGTGTGTCACGTCTCGGGCTGAAAGCTGCGTGCCCGCTGGCCTCTTTCCCTGTAGGAGATCCCGGTCAACATCCGCTTCTGTCTGGAGGGCATGGAGGAGTCGGGCTCCGAAGGCCTGGACGAACTGATTTTTGCCCAAAAGGACACGTTCTTTAAAGCCGTGGACTACGTCTGCATTTCCGACAACTACTGGCTGGGGAAGAAGAAGCCCTGCATCACCTACGGCCTCCGGGGCATCTGCTACTTCCTCATCGAGGTGCGAGCTGCGCTCTGCCCGGTCCACGGGGTCCCTGACCCCCAGCCAGCCGGCCCCTCCCTGTCCCATGGTCACAAGGAGCAGGAGGTGGGCTTCAGGTTCCAGGCGCCCGCTCCCATCGGCAGGAACCGCCAGCGCCGTCAGAACCGGCCTCCCCACCTGCAGGCTGGGGCATCCCTTGCCATGCTGCCCGCCGCAGCGGAGCACAGATCCAGTGCGAGTCCGCTTGGGGGACAGACCTCCCCCCGGGCGGGCGGGGCTGTGTTGGTTGGAGCGTCAGCCCCTAATGGAAAGGCTGCAGGTTTCATTCCCAGCAGGGCACCCGCCTGGGTTGCGGGTTTGATCCCAGTCAGGGTGCGTAGAGGAGGGAGCCCATCAGTGCCCCTCTCTCCCTTCCTCCCTCTGAAAAAGCAACGGAAAGATGGTCTCGGGCAGGGGTGAGAACACGTGAGAGGGTTGGTATTTTAGCCCTTGGACTCTCATCCCTGGACGGAGTGGTCTTGTGGGAGCCGGAGCGTCACCCTGGACACAGACACCGGGGGTCTTACAGGCTCAGTGTTGGGCGGGCTGAACCCCCCGTTGGCCGTTGCAGGGAGGGGCGGGGGGCCCCTGTCGGGGTTGGTCCCTGCGGGCGTGGTCGGTGCTCCAGGTACACGTGTGTTCAACCTTCCCAAGGTCGTGTTTTGTTGCTTCCAATTGGTGTGATTAGGAAGCACCTTACAGGCCCATCGAAGGAACAGATTCTGATGTTGAAAGTTGTGAACGCTGCCAGCTCGATTCCCTGTCACAAGATGAGACAGGCCCCCACCCAACAGTGGCCTTTGTCCCGTGCAGGTGGAGTGCAGTGACCGAGACCTGCACTCGGGCGTGTATGGCGGCTCCGTGCACGAGGCCATGTCCGATCTCATCGCACTGATGGGTGAGCGGGGTCATGTATGATGAGGGCGGGCATTTGCAGGCTGGCCCCAGGGCCCTGTGTGCCCCCGCATTCTGCATGGCCCATTTCCCTCCCCTCCCTGTCTGCTTCGGAAGATGGGGAGCTGATGCTTTGCTTCTGCCTCTTCTTCCCTGCCCCCCACGCCTGTGTCCCGGAACCCGGCCCCCCCACCTCGAGGCCCCAGCTCCTCCCGGGGCGCCATGCAGCCGCCTGGCCCTGTCCACATGACCGTCCTTCCTCTAGACACTGTGTTTGCCCCGTCTCGGAGGGGGCGTGTGCCGGGGCCTGTTGGCCTGGGGCTGCTGCTGGGCCCCGGCACTGCCAGCTCCTGGAGGGCGAGCCCCTGGGCTGCAGAGCCTGTGCCCCTGCCCGGCACGCTGAGCGCTCCCCGCCCCGCAGGCTCCCTGACGGACAGCCGGGGGAAGATCCTCGTGCCCGGCATCAACGAGGCAGTGGCCCCCGTCTCGGAGGAGGAGCTGCAGCTCTACGACCAGATGGACTTCGACGTGCAGGAGTACACCAAGGACCTGGGGGCGCGGACCCTGCGGCACAGCAGCAAGGTCTGCTCGCCGGCCCGGGCGGGGCGGAGGGGCGGCACAGGGGCACCCGAGCCACGGGTGGTGCAGCTCCCGGCTGGGAGCCGAGAGGGTGTGAGCGTGTCACGTGTTGGGCAGGGGCGCCTGGCACTGGAGACCATGGGCAGAGCCGGCCCAGGCGGAGGCAGGGGGCCGTCACCCGCTGGCCTCTATGGGATAAGCTGTGGCTGTTGCCTGGTGTCTCCTGGTGAGCCGCTGCTCAGGGCCAGCCGTGCAGCGAGCCCTGAGGCTCGGGGGACAGCTGTGTTGTGACCTGTGACTGCTAAGCCCCGGCTTAGGCGGTCAGTTCAGCCAGCAGGAGCTGAGCCCCACGACAGGCCTGGGACATGAGAGGAACGTGGCTGGGCCTGGCCTTGGCCTTTCATTGCCGAGGGGCCTTGGCGGGGAGTGAGGCCGGGGAGACGGGGGGCCTGAGCGGGAGTGGGGCACAGACCTGTCCCTCTGCCCAGCGCTCAGGCTCACTAGGAGAGGCTGGCGTTGTCCCTGGAGCACCTGGTGTGTGCCAGCGCTCCTGTGCCCTCCCAGGGCGTGGTGTGGCCAGCACTGAGCCAAGAGCCGGGCTGTGCGGACCTCACTCGTGCACGGAGGGCAGCAGGGTGGGTGCAAGGTAGCGCGGTCTGCAGGAGCTGGGCCGCATCAGGGTGACGTCCTGAGCTGGTGTCGTGGGGACAAGTGGGTGGGGAGGGGTCTCCTTGGGCTGGGCATGCGTCGTGGGTGGCAGCGTGTGGCATGTGAATGCGGTGGTGGGCAGCGAGATGGGGCCTGGTGGCCCTCAGCTGGACCCCAAGGCAGCGCCCAGGGCCGCACGCCCCAGAGAGGGACGGTCTAGGAGAAGGCAGGTCTGAGCCAGCTGCTGTCCCCTCGGCCCTGCGGCCTTCGGGTGGGTGTTTGCTCTTACGTGGGGGTCGCTGCAGGGCCCTGTGTGTTAAAAGTGCCACCGAGCTATGTGGCTCACAAACAAGAGCTCTAAGGGTCGAGGGGCTCAGCCACTGGGGACCCCCAGGAGCCCGCCAGGTGCCTCAGTGCCCACCAGCCGCACGTCTTCCCTTGCGCATCTCGTGCCGCGCTGGGAAGCCGGGCGAGAGAGGCATCGATCGTTACACGCCCGGGAGAGGGCAGGCAGCTGCGGGCCAGCCCCTCGGCCGGGCGATGCTGGTCTGTGGTCAGGCGGCCCAGGGCACAGTGGCCTGTCCTGGCTTTTCTGCCCCGCAGGGTCTATGCCCACATTCTGTGCCCCGAGAGTGTGGGGGCGGCTGGCAGGTGGCCCGAGCTGCGCCCCTCGCTGTCTCTCAGTGCCTCTGGCCCACGGGAGCTCTGATGGTTGCGGGACTGTGACCCTCGGATTCAGCCGAGTGGCAGGGGCCCGTGGCTCTTGTTGCTGGGTGAGCCCAAGTGGTCAGAGCTGCATCGAGGCCCGGACGTGGCGTCCTTGCGGCTGCTGGGGGTGCAGGGCCGTCTTCGAGGGGTTGCGTGGCAGGTGCCAGGGTGCCCCTGGTGCCGGCTCTTTGGCCAGCCTAGGGGGGTCTGCACCTCCTTCCTGTGCTGGTGCCCAAGAGGGACACCCAGATGGCGTCCTGGCCCCTCGACAGTGCCGTCCCCTGACCCGCTGCGCTGTCTTCTGCAGCAAGAAGTCCTGATGCACAGATGGCGGTTCCCGTCCCTCTCCCTCCACGGGATCGAAGGCGCCTTCTCCGGCTCCGGGGCCAAGACCGTGATTCCCAGGAAGGTGATCGGCAAGTTCTCCATCAGGCTCGTGCCCAACATGGATCCTGAGGACGTCAACAAGCAGGCACGCATGTGGGGTGCGGTGCGGGGCTCCTCAGGGCGGGGCACGCGGGCCACACCCACACAGCCCTGTCCTGCCCTGTCCTGCTCTGGCCAGCTCGGCAGTTCCTGAGGAGGCAGGTCGGAAACTGGTCGGAGATAAAGGCCATAAAAGGCACCACGTGGCTCCTGGCCTTTGCCGCTGTTGAGACACACCAGCCCCTGGCTCGGGGCCGAGTGCGGTCTGGGGGGACCCTGGGGAGCCTCTCTGGCCCGGGGCAGAGCGCAGGGGAGGAACCCAGAGAGGGGAAGTCTCGGGGGGCTCCTGGCAGCTGCAGCCCAGCAGGCTTCGGGGCAGCCACGCTTCGGGGGGCGGGCGTGGAGGCCTCCCTGCGGGAGAGGACACTGGACGGGCGGTGGGTCGGCAGGAGGTCCCTGGGTCCCTGGGTCCCTGCCTGGCTCCGGCTTTGGTGCGGGTGCAACCGTTTCCAGAAAGCAGCAGGTCAAAAAACGCTTCAAAACTTGATGCAAATGTTATAATCCTAAAGGAACATCTACCTGAAGGGTGAATTGCTTGATGTTAAAACATTACCTTTAACTTTCAAATAACTGAACTTTGATCCTTGATGAAAGTTGTTCCATAACCCCAGTTACGCAGATCAGGGCTTAGCAGATGATTAGCCCATTGTACACTTGCTGCAGGGCAGCTGTAGGCTCACTGTAGGCTGCTGTGGGTGGGTTGTAGGCTGCTGTAGGCTGCTGTAGGTGGGTTGTAGGCAGGTTGTAGGCTGCTGTGGGTGGGTTGTAGGCGGGTTGTAGGCTGCTGTGGGCTGCTGTAGGCGGGTTGTAGGCTGCTGTAGGTGGGTTGTAGGCAGGTTGTAGGTTGCTGTAGGTGGGTTGTAGGCAGGTTGTAGGCTGCTGTAGGCGGGTTGTAGGCTGCTGTAGGCGGGTTGTAGGCGGGTTGTAGGTTGCTGTAGGTGGGTTGTAGGCAGGTTGTAGGCTGCTGTAGGTGGGTTGTAGGCAGGTTGTAGGCTGCTGTGGGTGGGTTGTAGGCGGGTTGTAGGCCGCTGTAGGTGGGTTGTAGGCTGCTGTAGGTGGGTTGTAGGCTGCTGCGGGCGGGTTGTAGGCTGTTGAGGCCAGTTGTGAGCAGGTGGTAGGTCTTGTAGGCCGCTCTGGACTCAGGCCTACGCCAGAGTAGCTCTCTGGCAGCGGCTGGGGTGCCGGGCTTGAAGATCCCTGTGTCTCTCCTGCCTGGGGTTCAGGTGACGACGTACTTGACGAAGAAGTTTGCTGAACTGAACAGCCCCAACAAGTTCAAGGTGCACGCGAACCACAGTGGGAAGCCCTGGGTGGCCGACTTCAACCACCCTCACTACATGGCTGGGAGAAGAGCCCTGAAAACAGGTCAGACTTTCCCTTTGGAGGCACTGCCGGGCCTCCCACGGGTGAGGCGTGGAGCAGGCGGGGTGGCGAGCCCGAGCCCAGCTGCAGGTCTCATCGTCCTTCCCTCCCGCAGTGTTCCACATGGAGCCGGACCTCACCAGGGAGGGTGGCAGCATTCCCGTGACCCTGACTTTCCAGGAGGCCACGGGCAAGAACGTCATGCTGCTGCCCATGGGCGCGGCGGACGACGGTGCCCACTCGCAGAACGAGAAGCTCAACCGGTGGGGCTCCCAGGGGTCCTGAGCGGCTCGTTCCCTGTGGGGCCAGTGAGGGACCCTCGCGGGAGCCTGGGCGTCCCTGCCCCTCGGCCTCCCCCAGAGCTGCCCTGTCACCGGCCGAGAGGCCATGGCTGGGGCCTCTCCCTTCTGCCCTTGGTGGGGCAGGGAAGGGGCCTGTGGGAGGTGGCAGCTCTGCTAAGCAAGGCTCGCCCCGGCTTCTCTGCACCCCTGCGCTCCCAAAGGCCTCTGGAAGCGTGCTGGCACCCCCGCTGGCCTCTGCATTGGCGGTGGAGGGGAGCCCTAGGGGGACAGAAAGCAGGGACAGGGGCAGAGACGGCAGAGACCGTGTGCGGAGGGAGGGGAGGGACAGGAACCTCGTGCCAGGAGGCCCGGTGACTTGTTCCTCTCTGTTAGGTACAACTACATCGAGGGAATCAAGATGCTGGCTGCGTACCTGTACGAGGTGTCCCAGCTGCAGGACTGAGGCCCGTGTCCGCTGCGCCCGCCGAAGACCCGCCTCTGCCCTCATCCTCCTCGGGTCTCTGGAAATCGGCCTGTCTTCCTTCTCTTCTCCGGATGAACAGAGAGACCAGCCTGTCGTGCTCCCAGCAGGGACCTGCGTCCAGTCCTGGGGGCCGGTCCGTGGCCGCTCTCCCGCTCTGGTCGTAGGAGTGTTTCTGCAGAAGTTCTGCGTGAGGCCCTATGGGCCAAACAGCAGCCTCGGTGCCCCTGGCCCACCTCTGCCTCTGACTCAGGGTGGGGCTGCTAGGAGTGCCCCCTGTCATCTGAGCCCTGTCTGACCTCTCCTCCTGCCATCTGTCCTTTTCTGAGCACTGTGACCTTTAGGGGCCTCACCTGCCTGCTTCCTAACCTCCCCTCCGGGCTGGGCGGGAAGGGTAACTGGGCTGTGTGTGAGTCTGAGCAGATCAATAAAAATGCAAACGGAGCCTCTCCCTGCTGATGTTGATGGAGCTCCCAGCAAGTGGGGGCGGGGCTCCCCACGCAGCCCCTGGGGCAGCTGGAGAGGTGTCTGGCCCCAACCCCTGCCTTGTGCCGCCTCATCACCAGAAAGCAAGTCAGGTTGGTTTAAACCAGTGGAGACCCGGGCCCAGCTGGCAACCGTCCCACCGAGAATGGGAAGCTGGGCTTCGTTCACCCTCCAACTCTGCTGACCGTCTCCCCGTCAGCCTGGGCGGGGAAGGAGCTGCTGTTCACGGGCCTCATGCCTCCACTCAAGTGAGCGACCGGAAAGGTGACGCTGGAGGTGGTTCTTTCACCCCGAGGCCCCTGCCCCTCGGGTCACCTCCGCAACATCCCAGAGCCTTGGGTCCTGCCACCTCCTCGGCCCCTCAGTGCCCCATTCTTCTGTCCAGCCCAGGGGGGCTTATCCGGGGAAAGCCACCCGCTGTCAGATCCCCCACTCCTGGGAGCCCGTCCTTGGCCCCCGCCAGAGGTCTGTGCACTGGTGCTCGGGTGCTGGTTAGAGACGGGAAGCTTGACCCGCAGCGAGGGGCGAAGCCACTGCACTTGGGCAGAAAGGGCCGAACTTGGCTGTGCAGGCTCCTGGCTCAGGTGACAAGGGCCCAGGGGAAGCCATGGTGGGTCTGCATTGGTGGCTCTGTGGTACCTGGATCGGAGCACACGCGGGACGTGTGGGGACCCTTAAACCTCACCAGGTAGTGACCTGGCTAGGCCGCTGTGCCGAACCAGCCAGGGCTTCACCGCGGGGCTGTTGGACATCGGTCAGCAGCACCAGACGCGGCCACCCGCGCCCTCTCGTGGTCGTGACCTCAGTCCGCAGCCTGTAACCCCTGCTGGCACTTAAGCTTGGGGACAGGGAGGAGGACCAGCCTGTTTTTGGCATCAGGGTCCGCAAGGACTCCGGCCGGCCCTGCTGGCTGCGCCAGAGGTGGGAGCAGGCTCAGCCCAAGTTCCGTCAGACACGGGGAGTCGGCCTTCCAGCCTGCCCGTCCCCCTCACGTCCCCTCAAGTGGAGGGAAACCGAGAAAACAGCAGCATCCGCCCTGAGGGGAGCTAGGGAGGGGCGGGGGGGGGGAGAGAGTGTGGGCCCCCCTGCGTGTTGGGGGCACTGCAGCCTTGGCCCAAACTGGCCTTTTTTGAAATGCTGGGTATTTCAAGCGGGTTACCTTGAGTCAAAGGCGCAGAAAGGACCCTGGGACCCCCACCCGCCTGGAAGAGGTGCTGGACCCCCTGCAGCACTGCCTAGGCGGGGCCTGAACCTGAGGCCTGTCTGGGCCCCTGGAGCAAGACGGCCCAGCAAACTGAGTTACCAAACATTTGTAAACTAACTACGAATGCTTAACCACACGGTATAAAGATGGTTTTCTCTTCTCAGCTTTGTCCCTCAACCTCTTATACCTATTCGGTTTTTATCCTTCATTCTCCGTCGGAGCATTGGGGCAGGTCGCAGAGACTGCACAGGGCGCTGGCTGGCGCTCCCTTCGGTCGGCGAGCAGCGGGGAGACGGGGATGTTTGGCCTGGCAGCTCAATGCCGTTCACCCTGCCTGCGATTCCTGGTTGAATTAAAACGGCGCTTAGGGATGAGATCCCTCCCAGCCCCCCTCCGAGAGGGGCGCTCAGCTGCCCCTCAGCCCCTCTGACCTGGGGACGCCTGAGTCTCGCCTGCTGTGAACCATGCTCAGATGGCCACCGTCCTGCTAGCATGGCTCTGGCTGGGGCCCTGTCCACCCCCACACCCAGCCGGACACCATGGCAAGGGACACGTCCTGGTGGCAGCGGTGAGGCCGGAGTTCCGCCCAGCTCCGCGCCAAAGCTGCTTGTCTTGCTGTCCCGGGTGATACGCACCTACCTTCTTCGCAACCCTCTGCTCTGTCCCACCCGCTCTGCGGCCATCTGGGGGCGGGAGGTGGCCATGGAGACCCGGGAGGGAAGCAGGAGGAGGTGACAGGAAAGTGCTGGGCCCACAGTCCTCCGCAAGTCCCCCCCCCTTCCCTGCCTCTCTGCACCCCCAGGCCAGGCCAGCACCCCCGAACTCCCCCGGGGAGTCACAGCCTTTGCACCCTGAGCCTCCCTGTTGCGTCTGGCACACGTACGTGTCCAGCGCATGGTTATGGAATCCACCGTCACCCTGGGGCTGTTACATGCACGTGATGACAACCTCTGCCCGTCCTGTCCTGCAAACGCAAACCTGCACATTCCGGCCACTGTCCTTACACCTCCGCTTCTCGGGCCCTCCCTGGTGGGCTGGGCCTGCCCTTCTTTGCAGCCCTGGGGGCCCCCAAGCTTTGGGAAAGCCAGCCTCCCTCTCACTGCCCCCCATCCTGCTCTCCCCGCCCGCTCCCCTCTTCGGGCCTGGTTTCGCCCCTCCGGCCTGGGCCCACCCTTTGAATCTGAGCTCCCAGGAAGGGAGCCTTCAGGTAACTTAACTCTGTCATTTGAGCCTAAGGAAGTGCTTTTCCACAGGCGCGCTTGCTGTTTTAATTAACAGTGTCTGCGGTGCCCATCCGAGAGCCCGATAAAGGGTGATTAGAAAATTACGTGGGCTCTCCAAGGACCCTGGGGCAGAAACCGGACTCCTAAAGTCATGGCTTTGGGTTTTCTCGGGGAACCACCCAGCATTCAGGGAAAAGAAGTGACCCGTTTTCCCTCCGCAGCCGCCTGATGGTCGACTCTCCCGACCCTGCCTGTCATCTTGGCCGAACTGGGGGGTGAGCCAGTGAAGCCCGCCCTGCGCTCCTACGGCCTCCTGGACGTGCAGCCCCAGTCGGGGCGGGCGGGTGGCTCACGGACCCCCAGTCGGGGCGGGCGGGTGGCTCACGGACCCCCACACGTTGACGGAGATGGAGGGTAAGGGACCTGCAACACACCCTGTGGTGAAGGGGTTGCTCTTGGGGCCGCGGACTTAAGAGGTGCCTCCTGTCCCCGGCGTCAGGTCTTAGTCTGTCATTAAGAATGAACACGTGCCCTGACTGAGCATTGTCTGCAGAGCAACAGGGTCACTGGTTCGATTCCGGTTGCTGGTTCAGTCCCTGGTTGGGATGTTTCTCTCTCACACTGATGTTTCTCTCCCTCTCTCTCTCCCTCCCCTCACCGCCCCCCCAATTTTTTTCTGTTTAAAAGCGGCACATTTTCTTGCATTCGAGAAACTATGAACCGTTGTACACCTGGGTGAAGCAACTCCCTGGATGGGGTCCTTGGGCTGTGAGGAAAACAGCCGTTCGCATATTTTATTTCTAAAAATACCAAATGCAATGTGTTTTAAAGAAAAGAGGAAGGGAAGGCAGGTTAATAGCGATCCAGGTACCTTTTCGTCATCCTTCTGCTAGTTGTGAAATCTCAGAACGAAAGGCTCTGTCCCTTGACCTTCTGTGACCAACCTTCGGGTCCTTTTCGATGAACATGGAGAAAAGAGCTAATTCCTCTGCGGGCCAAGCAGATCTGTGTGTTTCACGTGAGCTCACGTTGGCCGATGAGCTCACAGCCTTCCCCTGGGCCCATGAGACACCGTACTTTGCGATTTCAGAGCAGGATTTGTCCCTGGAAAGAGAAAGCTCTTTCTCTTTCGACCTTTGCTGTGATTCGAAGTCACCCAACTTGGCAGAGGTACCCAAGTTTTTCTGAAAATTCTGCCCCTGTTTTCAAGGAAAACTGTTTGGACAAAGAGCAATAGACAATAAAGGTCCTGTGTTAGCGTTGATTAATGCCTGGGCATGTTCCAGGCGCTGCAGGACGTAGGTAACCGGTGGTGTCCGGGAGGGAGGGTGCTGACCGTGACCATGGCAATAATGGTGACGGTGATGGTGGTGATGGTGCTTTGAATCGCTATGACGTCCTTTCCTCCTCCCAGGGGTCTTTGGAGATAGGTGTCGTTATAATCACACCCATTTTACAGATGAGGAGGGTGAGGCTTGAGAAGGTCAGGGAACCTGCTCAGAGCCACCCCGCTGGTTTGGGGCGGACAGGGCACCTTCAGTTGTGCTGCTGACCACACTGACCGACAGAATAGCTCAGGAGACATGCTGTGTTCCTCTCTGCCTGGACTTGCCTTGTTTTACCCTTACCTTAGCTTGTCTTCTCCTTCTTTTCAACATCTCCCCGTCCTTCTTCTCACAAAGACTGATTTTATTAATGGAGAGAGACTGCAGCCTTGTCTTCTGATTCTTGGCGCTCACACTAAACGAGCCCCACGCAGCCTCTCCTCCTGTCTTGTGCGAGGTGAGGTACTCAGCTCAGTGGCTGGGCCACCACCAGCCAGAGCAAGTGTCCCTGCCGGCAGTGAAATGGCGGGTCTGGTCCCTTGGTGCCCAGGGATGGGACAGAGGCCCAGACCCAGGCTGGCTGGCTGGCCTGCCACCCTCCTCCAAGGTGCAGTGGCCGTCAGCTTGTATTGTATTAATCACATTTCAGGGGAAAATTCTCAGGTTTTCCAACTCCTTCTCAGTCACCGTTTGCTCGTTCAAGGGGGTGTGTGTGAAGAGCTTTCAAATAGTAAGATTTTGGAGCTGTGGCTGGCCTTCCTAAGACTCAGATGTGCAGACAGTCATTATCCCCACATGCCCTTAACCCAGGGCCGGCCCCAGGTCACACGCTCTAACACGTAACCCCCACTCAGTCTTTGGGGAGTCACCCCACCCACTCACTAGCACTAAGTAGTCTGTTTGGCTGTCGTTTGTCTGATTATCATCCCTCTAGAGTCTCCTAGGCGCCTTCTGCTCCAGGGGGAGACTTTGACCTCCCTTTTCACGCCTCTGCAGAGATGCAAAGTTATAAATTACTGCGATTCAATAAGATCAAAACCACCTGGGGAGAAAGGCACACTGTGAAAATGCGAAAGGAGCTGTTCCCAGCTCTAATATTAGCTGAAGGGAAGCTCCATCCCTGTCACATGGTCAAAGACCCTGAAGAAGTTAAAAGGCAGATTGAGCTGTGGTTGAAAAATAACAGACACTTGAAATAAAAAATTATCCTGAGGCTTAACCATGAGACAGTCTTTCAGAGGAAAGTGTTCTCGTGGATCACGCGCAGAATTCTGAGGGCAGAGAGGAGACGGGTAATTCAATAACCTTTCCTTGGAAAATTCCTCTTGGGGAGAAGGAAGAAAGCGCCCCTGGTCAGAGGTCCCCCGGGGTCCTGCCGTGTGGGTGTTGCTTTTTAAAGGGGTTCCTTCCCGGACCCCTTCATCAACGTTAAACTGACGGGCCACGTGGGCGTTACCTTGAATTCTCCTTCACCACCTTTGCTGTAAGCAGAGCTGTTGGGGACACGAGGAACCCCTGGGAGCGTGTACAGTAATTCGCTGCATTTACGTCCGACGCTCTGATCCCGGATCCCGCAAGGCGAATGGGCGAGGCGTGTGGCGTTGGAGCAGAACGATTTGCTCCCGCTGATGTGTGAGTTCAGGACCTCCCTGTGAAGTCAAGTGCATCCTTGAAGGGGCGGCAGCGTCTGTGGCGCTGTGGGGACCCGTTGAGGGGGAGGAGGACGGGTTCCTCTCTGGGTGGACCGCATGGCGAGTTCGGACCACCTGTGAGTGGTGGCTCTCGCTTACGGAACCGAGAGCCGCTTCCCGGCGGAGGTGCCCACCGACCGGATGGCTGCAGGCAGGGAGAGTCCTGGGCCCCTGCCGAGACAGGACGCGGCTCCGGGCGAGCAGAGGGTTCCCCTGGGTGCTGGGCCTGCGGCACCATGGAGTTTTGGGACTGGGGGTTGGGGGTGAGGCTCCCGAGGCCCCCATGCTGTGAGTGGTTGTGCCTTGTGGGCTGTGCTGCAGACGGGATTCAGGGGGTTGTGACCCGCAGCCAGTTAGGAACTGCGGCTGTGACGTGGCGGGTAGGGGCCACTGGGATGAGTGACCTGAACAGTCTCTGCTCCGTCGGGCCTGCCAGCAGGTCTGGGACAGAAGACGCGGGGCCTCTTCTCCTGGCTGTACCTTGAACATGGAAGGGGCAGGGAAAGGCCAGCTGGGCGGGAAGGATGAGTGGGATGAGTGGGAGAGACAGTTAAAAACCTCCCCAGTGCCCTGGCTGGTGGCTCAGTGGATTGAGTGCTGGCCTGTGAGCTCAAGGGTCGCTGGTTCGATTCCCAGCCAGGGCACAGAACCGGGTTGCAAGACAGGTCTCCAGCCAGGTCTGTGGCTGGAGGCAGGTGAAAGGGAACCATACATGGATGTCTCTCTCCTTCTCTCCCTCTCTCCCTTCCCCTTTCTCTAAATATAATGAATAAAATGTTAAATTAAAAAAAAAGAAACAAACAAACACACGAAACACCTCACTGGACCTAGGTAACAGATGAGATGGGGTGTGCTTAGGAGGGATTCCAGGTAGCTTAAAGGTGACAGATGAACAGGGCTGGTGACCTTCCTTGCTTTGGAAGTGAGCAGGCTGGTAGGGAGTCGGCATAGAAGGCGTTGGGTTGACTTGTAGCTGTGTCAGAAGGCGGGCACACCGGGCAGGTCAGGGCTGCAGGCCGGGCAGGTGCGGGTAGGGGCTGGTTCTCGGAGCTCTGACTGTAGTGGGATAATGCGCCCCCGAATAGGCTGTGGGGGTGGCCGACAGAAAAGCTGTTCCAGGGGACTTCAGTAGACTTATCCTGCAGGCAAGAAACATGGGGAGAACAAGCTTTCTCAGAACCCACAGGAGGAGGGTGAGCAGCGGATGGGGTGACAGCCAAGGCAGAAGACAGCATGGCCTTCGATAACTGGCCATCTCGGGTAGAAGCTTCCCTGTGCACGAGGCGGGACTGAGTCACCCCAGAACACTCGGGACATCTGGGGAATGAAGACACGGGGCGCAGGTCACCACTGTTTGAAAGCGCTCAGCTGTGGCTACAGCACCAACTTCGCTGAGCACCTGTCCCCCAGGTGAAACGCAGAGATCAAGATTTTCGCTTTGGCGGTGTCCTTCGTGAGCCAATGGCTGATTTGGTGGCTCCCCCCGGTCATGTCCTATTTCACTTTTCAAACATCAAGGGATCTGCTCAAACGTAGTTCTGTGCGAGCCAGGGTGTCTCCCCTCGCCTGGTTTCCGAGCCGGCTCTGAACGAGGGTGGCGGAGAAGAGAAAGCCCATTCTCAGCTCTGCCCCTGGGCTAGAAGTTCCTTGGGTTTCTCAAGTCCACGCCACTGCTCTCACGGGCGGCTGCTCTTCCTGAGTTTGCTCCTGTCCTTTTGCTGTGCGCTGTGACCTGTCTCGCCCCACTCAGCACAGCACAGCCCGGGGAGGCTTCGGGAGAGGCACTCAGATGTGGTGCCCAATGGATCGGCACCACATAGCCTCCTTAATGCCCGTTGCTGGGGCACCAGGTGACACGGACTGCGGTGAGTTTGCCATCGCTTTGCTTCTGAGCCACTGTCAGGTGGGCACCTGCAGGTGGGAGTTAGCCACACACAGCCACGTGTGGGTATGCACCTGTGTGTGCATGCGTGCACATGTCTCCCGGGAGCTAGGACCACCTGGCCATACCTGACGCAGAAGTGGCCTCTGTCCACATCTGACGCAGAAGTGAGCTCTGTCCACGTCTGATGCAGAAGTGGCCTCTATCCATATCCTCATACCATTTGGAATTCCTGGGATGAAGGTGAGTACTTTTTTTATCTGGAGCCTCTTGACCTCAGTTGGGATGGATGATCCCCACCCCCAGCCCCTGAATTCTGTTCTTTCCCTCTCTCCGCCGGTAAGGGCTCACTCTTGCTCCCCGGCGTCTGCGCCCGTGTGAATTCACCCCAGCAGAATCAATCCCGAAAGAAGTTCGCTCAGCCTGCTGGAATTTGACTCAACGACTTCATCTAAATTGCTCCAAGCTTTTGATAGCGCCAGCGGCGGGTGGCGAACTAACCGACCCTGACTCGGGCGATGCAGCCTATACTTAACGCCTGCAGCGGGTGAGCCGTCATGAATCATTTTGGTGAACCGTCTTGTTTGGCTTGATTGGATTGGATGGTGTAAACAAACAAGAACGTAATTTTTCCAAGGTCGAGTGTATGTAAACAAATCCGTTCAATCTTTACGAATTCATTATCTAAATCCCATTCATGGGGAAGGATTTAAGGGGTTATTGAAAATGTTTCTCTTGTGATTCCCAACAAAAACGTAGCGTAGCGCACCTCAGCTTGCCATCAGCTGCCCCTGACTCTGTCACAGAGAGGGGAGCCCACCGAAGTCTCAGCCTGGTGGGTCCTGCACAAAGGGTCCACTTCTCTGACTCAGGGAACATCAAGTTCTGATGGTGGCTGAGTGTTGGCAGGTGTTTGCCATTCTTCGCCTATTCATCTTGGTTTGTGCTCCCCAAGTTACACTGGCTCACATGACACCCTAGGTTTCACGGGGCCGACGCATTTGACAGAGTTCCCAAGATCTAACTGGGCTGGAGGTCTGTAATGCTATTTTATATTTTAAAAAGGGCATTCAGGGCCCTGGTTGGTAGCACAGTGGATAAGGTGCCGGCCTGTGAACCCAAAGGTCGCAGGTTCGATTCCCCAGCCAGGGCACATAACCAGGTTGCAAACCAGGTCTCCAGTCAGGTCTGTGGCTGGAGGCAGGTGAAAGGCAACCATACATTGATGTCTCTCTCCCTCTCTGCCTCTCTCCCTTCCCCTCCTTCTAAAAATAATGAAATAAAATATAAAAAAAAATAAATAAAATAAAATAAAAAGGGCATTCAGATAAGCCAATTACCAAAAGCCAGTTGTAAGCTATATTTTGACCACTTAGCATTGGAGCAAGAGTTTTATACAGTCACTGAATAATATGATGTTTTCTTTGACCTTCACTCTGCTGGTCTGAGACCTGCAGTGTCTTGGTTGATTCTTCAACCTCAAATGCGGTCATTGAGTCTAGGAGATTCCAACCCTGGATACCTGAGTCCAGAGCCCAGCTTTCCTGCCTCCCTGTCACCCCAGCTCTCATCAGCTCCTCTGAATTTCCTGCCTGGCCTCCAGCTGTCCAGCTGCCCAGGTCCTGCAGTGAGAATGGTGCTGGAAGACAGGCATCTTCCAGGAAGGTCCATCCAGAAAGGTCAGAGGAATCTACCCAGTTATTGGCTAGGAGATGAATGAATCAGTTGTGAGAAGACAAAGAGGTTGAGGAGAGAAAAATTTAAGTATTTGCTTTAAGAATTTTATTGAACCCAGCCAGGGCAACATAACCAGGTTGCAAGCCAGGTCTCCAGCCAGGTCTGTAGCTGGAGGCAGGTGAAAGGCAACCCTACATGGATGTTTCTCTCCCTCTCTTCCTTCCCCTCTCACTAAAAAGTAATAAATAAAATCTTTTTTTTTTTTTTTGTTTTTATTGAAGAAATATATGCATATGACACCCCACCCCCATGCCTGTGGGAGGGGACATGTGTCGCAGGAGGGCCGTGACCTCAGCTGGATTTGGCAGGTGCCAGCACGGAAGGCGTGGAGGGCTGGGGTGCTCCGGCTTCATGCTGCGTTAGCAACAGTAGCGTGTGCCGTGGGAAACCCAGGGGAGCAGGAGGGGGTGCGCGCTGTCCATGGGCCTTGCTGTGACTCATTCCTTCCTGCCGGCACCCCCACCCCTGCAATCCTCCTTTCTCTCCTGAAAGCTCACCTGCCCCACAGCATCCTCCTGCCCCACCTGGCCGGGCTCACCCCCACTGCCCAGTTCTGCTGCGGGGGACCCGTCCAGGGACCCTTTCCCGATTCCCAGTGAGTTAGGTGTCCCCGTTCACCATCAGCGTCTGACGTCCTGTTGTACTGTTTATTATTTATATACATACATGTATATCTTTTAAACCCCCACCCCCACCTGAGGACATGTTTGCTGATTTTGAGGAAGAGAGGGAGGGAGAAAGAAAGATAGAGATTGTGGTGGGAGAGAGAGAGAGGGAGAGGGAGTGAGAAACACTGATCTGCCTCCCGCTCCCGCTCTGCCCAGAGATGAAACCCCGACCTGGGTGTGTGGGGTGATGCCCCAGCCAGGACCGTGTGTGCTATCTTGAGTGTCCAGTTCTAAATGTACTCAGTGCCCCCCGAGCTATTACTGTTACTGTTATTTTTCAATGTGTTTGAATGTGAGCTGCATGTGTAATAGGTAAACAATTAAACAACGAAGTCTTGATTTTATGAGATGAAATGACGTATTTGTTCTCCTTAAGCTTGCCTCTGCACCTGTGGTTAGCTCTGTCTGCACTTCCATTCGTCACAAGCAACATGATGTAACCCAAGGCTGGACACTGGCCTTTCCCTTCTGTGCGTCCACCATGGGCTCCGTCACACCTATGTCCTGCTTTGTGGAGCAGTGGACACAGGAGGAAGGCTTGCTTGTCCCTGTACCGAAAGAACCATCCTCTCTGGGAGCAGGCTAGGGCTGGGCTAGGGACAGTCTCTTCTTTGCTGGGCCATCCAAGTGCTCAGTCAACTGATGAAGTACAGACACAGAAGTCCAGCTTTTCGGTATGATGTGAAGGAGAATGGATGGTAGATGTAATGACTACAATTCCCAAACAGTTGCCGTAAATAAACGCTTCTCAGAGCTTTAAACTTGTGTAGGTTGAAGAGAAAAGAATATCATTATGTGGAAAAATTATATTTAAAAACACCATCCTCGTGTAATTTCTTATTCAGATGAGAAAAGATGTCATAGAAATTATGCCTTTGACTATAACAGAAAATTCGAAGTTTTAAATTTCACCTCCCACACTCAAATTCACCAAAAGGCGTTCAAAAAGAACTTGTCTTTAAAATGCGCGTGTGGGTGGTTGACTGTCACCACTATTGAAGGTAGGCATCTGACTGTAATGACAGAAGATTCTCATTTAAAGGAAATTCCAACTTTAAAGGACATTGTTACAGTAAATTAGTCATCCAAAATGAGTCATCCAAAAATGACCAGTTTACTTTCAAATTTTACATAATTATGATTTTAAAAAAGGAGGCTGCCTACATTTTGAACCCCTGGTAAAGAAGCAGAAGGCAGAGCGCAGGCCTATGACACCAGCAGAGCAAGGGTGTGGGGGCTCTGGAGTCACAGAAAAGCAGCACCAAATTCTGCAGAGTCCGCCTAAGTCTCTGGACGCCCTCTGAACTACGGGCAGGGAAGGCAGGTTGAAGCCTCCCAGGTACGACCTAGGGAGTATGAGTAAGGCCCAAATACCTGTGAAAACAATGCCCGCCACCAACGTCTCTTCAGGGGAACATAGCTGAACCCAGAGTCTCTACATTCTATTACTCAAAATCACTAGGATACAAATAAAAACTACTTGACATTTAAGAGAGGAACACATGACTCATTTTCAAGAGAAAATGTAAGCTTAACAAGGGGGCAAAAAAATCACTAGCTGCTTTTAACAAGTGACTGAAGGGACAGAAGAAACTAGGAGATGTCTAAGATAGACCAACCAAAATGACCCAATCTGCAGGTCTGAGAAAAGAAAAGAGCTCCAGTGAGTCATGCGTAATAATATCAAGAAGTGTCACATGTTATTTCCATTCGAAAGAACCAGGATACCACCCTCTCTTAAGGAGCCTCTTCACTGGGACTGCACCCTGGCCAGATGGAGCGATCTGTGTGTAAGTTTGGGCCGTTGGGAGGGGAAAATGGTCACCGACGATATGCAGCATTGACAGAACCAGTGAAGGTGGTGTTACACTGTCACCTGCACTCAGGTTAGAGGTTACAGGGCTCCTGGAGATGGTGCATCTAAGGTTTTCGCACAGTGCTTGGCATGTATGGAGCTGGTATACCATCCTCCGTACCGTTTCCTTCTAATTTTCCAACCTGCATCATTCAAGTGTTTACTATCATCTCATGGAATAAATGACAATTACCTAGAAAAACATGTAAATCGATTTGGTTGCTTTAGTTCCTCAAACATGAGAGCACACATTTTTAATTTATGAAGTGAGAAAACAACTGCTCCGAGTTTTTCTTTTACGATATACTGTATCCACAGCAGTGGTAGATTTGGTAATAATCATTCTGCATCATTTAAGTCGCTTCTTGGTGCAAGGGAAAGTGAATCTGGCAAATAAGAGTGGCTTTCTACTGGCTAATGCCCAGGCGCCTGGCCTCTGTTCACACCAAGCGTGGCTCAGAGGAACCCTTCACTCCATTTCACTCTTGGGACGAGAACGTCAGTCCGAGGACACCCACCGAAACTCCCGACTGGAAACGAAGGACACCTGGGTGTAGGGGCGATGGTGCTATTTATTGTCTAGAGCTGCATTGGCCTCTTGATGAGGGACAGGAATGACTCTTGTTACCTTTTGTTCAAGACCAGCAGTTTAAAACTAAACATGAAGGCAGTGGCCTACCACTTTGTATGAGGGACATGGAGTTCTTCATAATGCTTAAGGACACTTTAATTTTTTATGGTACAAGTACTAGGGTAAGCATGAACATTTACATGGTGGAAAATGTCTCTTCCACCAACGATGCCAGAAGTAGAGAAGCGTTGGGACTACTCTTGCTTTAGAGCCATCGTGTAAAGACAAATGAAAAATTTTTCTGTAGCTACATAAAGATGTGGGGAGAAAGAACTTTCTAAAAAGCCCCAAGGCTTTATGTATAACTAATACGTAACATAAATGAATAACCCTGGGCCTTTTTTTATATACATTTATGTAAATTCTCTTAGTGAGGCACAAAAACATCCAAATTTTTCTATATTCTTGGGTTTTCCTAGAGCACGGCATGAAATACAGTGGCATAATAGCTATCATTATTGGTATTACCTAATGGAACAAAGTCCTCTATGTTAGACCCTATTACTATGACTTTGAAACATTTTTTTAAATTCATTGATTTCAGAGACAGAAACATTTGTTGCTCTATCAGTTGCTTCTGGTACGTGCGGCCCCCACCCAGCAACCTTGGAGCAACTGGATGACGCCCTAGCCCACTGAGCCATCTCGCCAGGGCGGATTTATACATTTTAGAGCCTCTTCTGCTAATACAACTTGAAAAAAAAGTAACTGGACCCTAAATGACTAATTGCACACAGGAAGAGAATGAGGTTAGATTGTCTTGAGGTCGCATTTTGATGTAAAGGTTCCCGTCTCAGCAAAATAATGGATGATGGAACTGAAAACATCAAGTCAGCTTTTATTTCACTGCGCAACGCACCAAGATGAACCCCGCGGGGGCGGAGGGGCCAGGTGGCGGGCGTCAGCGGGACCCACCACCACACCCGAGCCACAGGGAGGGGGAAACTCACCCCCCGTCCCATGAGTACTAAACTGCATCAACAGCACGACGCGCTCGGGGAACTTTCTACTACAAGTCACAGGAGTCTGAGGCAGCGTCTAGTTGGACTAGACGTCCCGTCCAAGTCGCCAAGGGAGCAAGTGCAAGCGGCGCGCTGGCCGCCCGCAGCCCCGACCCTAACGCTCCCGCCTTCGGGGCAGGCGCCGGGTGGGCCAGGTGACGCGGGTGGAAGCCTGTCGGCGCCGCTGTAGGGCCGAGGCTGCAGGATCCGGCCCCTTTCTCCCGCGCCCACGATCCTGGGGCCCGGAGAAGACAGAGCCTCCCGCCGCGCCGCCCTCCCAGGCCCGGCGCCGTTAACGTTCCCCGGCGGAGCCTGCGGGGGCGTCCGCCGCTCCCACCCGCCGCGTGTCACGTCCGCGGCCCCGCGCACCGCCGCCCCGAGCTCCCGGGCCGCCCCGCCCGGCTCGCGGCTGCCGTCGGCCCGGGACTGTCCGCCCCACGCCAGCCCGGAGACGCTCCTCCGAGGCTGCAGATGCGCGCGCGCCCGCAAGGTCTCCGAAGCGCCGGGCGCCCCTCGGCCGGGCCAAGGCCACGGGCGGCGGCCGTGCGCCCCGCAGGCCTGCGCCGCCCTCCCACCGGTCCGAGTGTCCGCGGCGCCCTCGGGGTCGGCGTTGGGCGGGCGGGGCCGCAGCGGGAGGAGCGCGGTGCGGAGGCGGGGAGGCGGGGGGGAGCCCGTCCGGGACCCTCGGTAAACGCCCGGGGCCCTGCGGCCGCGCACCGCCAGCCTGGCGGCCCGCCGCGCGTCTCCGCTCTGCGCTCCGACGCCCGGCCTTCCGTTTTCCTGGGGCAGGGGCGGGACTTCCGGCTCCATCCCCAGGGACTTCCGGCAGGAGCTGCGTACCGAAAACAAGACGGCACCTAAGTCCGTTGGCCGTTCAGGGCGAAAACGAAAAGAACGCGCCCCGAGAGCCCGCTTTTTGCGGTAGTTCCCGGCGATCGGGGCAGCACCGCGTCGACCCGGGAGCTGCCGGAAGCCGCTCAACGGAAAGACAGGAAGTCCCGCCCCTTCCTCCCAGAGGGAAGACGGTGAGCCGGAGGAGCCAGTCGCAGGGGCGAGCAGGGGCGATCCTGTCGGCCGGCAGGTAAGTTACTGTCAGGCCGGGGCGGGGGGTTTGGAGGCGGGGACCGTCCGGCGTCAGCGCGGGCCTGGGGGCGGTGGCTTGAGGGCCGGGGCGGCCGCGGCGGGCGGCGGGAGCCCCGCCAGGGCCCTGCGCTCTTCCTCCTCCCCGCCCCGCCCCGCCCCTCCCGCCCGCGGCCGCCGGGCGCCGCCCAGACTCGCCCTCGCGCTCCCGCCGGTCCTCGCCGCCGCCGCCGGCCCGCGCGCCGCCCGCCCCGCCGGCCCCTCCGCGCGCACCCGCGGGGCTGCGGTTCCCCGCCTCGCCCGCTGGCGTCGCCGCCGCGCGCGCCCCGCACCCGGGCCGCGGTCGGGCGCCTGTCACCGCCGCTGGCGCCGAGGGGACGCGCGCCGGGGCTCGGGGCCGCCGCCCACTCGGTCTCCGGGCGGCCGGACGGCGGCGCCACCCCTGCTGCTTCCCAGACGCCGCGGGGCGGCAGCGGCCTCGGGGGTCGCCGCTCCCGGCCCGGAGGGGCCGCGCTGTGGGCCGCGCTCGGGGCTCGGGCGCTGCGGCTGCTGCGGCGCGCGGGGCCGGGAACCGCCGTCTGTTGCGTCGCCGGGGGCGATCGGGACGCGGCGGGCGGGCGGGGGGCGGCGGGGGGTGCTGCGCCCGCCCTGGGCCGGCTTCGCTCTGCGGGGATCGGAGCCCGAGCGGCCCCGGGGCTGCTGCCCGCGCACGTGCCGGACGCCGCCCCCGGGTTGGGTAGGACGTGGCCCGGAGGCGCGTCGGGTCGGTGGCGCGTCCACCTCGGGGGGGGGGTGTCCGCCCCCTTTCTTGCGGGAGAACCGATTAAACACTTGCAGCGGCGTTACGTCGGGCCTCAAGCGTCGGGTGTTAGGTTCCTCGTTCTCTTTGGAGTTTGCTGCGAGGGCAACTCCCAACTCCCGCTGGCAGGTCCGAGAAACCCTCGGTGCGGTTCTCAGGTTACTAGCGCCTTCTTGCGTGACAGGGATGGCAGTTGTGATTATTGCTGCCGGTGCCTTTTTTATAAAAGCAGTTGTGACAGTTGACGATTCACAGGAAGGCGGCGGGCAGGACAGTTGCGCTCTGTCCCCGAAGGGGCCCCAGCGACACGGGGCTCCTGCTGTGCCCGCGCCCCTGCGGGTGCCGCCCCCGTTTCCAGGCCGGGTTGCGGGGCAGGTCGCAGCCCAGCGCAGGTGCGGACTGAGCTGCGGAGCCCAGGGCCTGCGGCACCGGTGAGTCGGTGGCTCTTGCCTGGCGGGCCATTCTACCCCGTCACCCTTGCTCTGAGCTCCCCAACCCTGGTCAAACGGACTCTTGTATCTGGACGCCCCTCTCCCCTGAGATTTGTTTTGCAGGCAATACAGGTTGTGGGAAGAAGCCCATTTATAAATCTATGGATAGGAGATGAAAGGAAGCTGGGTTTCTATGCAGAGAAGGAAATTTCTAGATCTATCCTTTTTTAAGTTCTTTCTCTCTCACACGTGTTAACTCCTTGTGGTCTCGTCACACGCGTTCTTTAGGGGAGGACAGGAGCACTCTTCTGAACCAGAATTTGGGGAATGCCCACAGCAGACGGGAAAGGAATGAGTGTCGCAGTCCCCTTGGGCTCCTGTGACTAAACACCCTGGCCCAGCCGGCTGGAAAAACAACCATTCCTCCCTCGTGGTTCTGCAGTTTGATAAGTCTAGCATCAGGGCGCTCATTCTGGGAAGGACCTTCCCTGGCCTGCCACCGCTGCCTCCCTGCGGTGTCCTCGTGTGGCAGAAGACTGGAGGGTTCTGTTTGTCTTCCTCTTCTGGGATGCTGATCCGGTCTTAGGCCAGCCCCCTCCCAAAGGCTCCTCCAGATGCCTTCACATGGGGTCAGACCTCAGCGCCTGCCTGTGGGGAGACAGTTCAGTGTGGCGGATGGGTTTCTCTGAATTTTTGTTCTGTGGATTTCTATAATTTCCAAAACAGACTTGATAAAGAACTAGATAGGAGGTAGTGAGATTCACATTCATGCAGCTTTTTACTAAAACAGACACCATTTTCTTTAAGCTCGTATATTTTCGATAGCGTGATCCAGAAACCCATGGACGAAGATGCTATGATGGTCCCATTGCGATGAAAACTGGTGACTCCCAGCGGTGCTCTTCCCACGGGTCGGCCCGGCAGGAGGGAGGCACTCATGGAGTCGCCCGCTGGGGCACTGGGGCTGTCGCTCTGGCATCACCATCGGATAGAGAGGCTGAGCCCCCTGGAGCTAAGGGACAAATCCACCAATGGGTTAGAACCCCACCACCTGATTGGCTCTTTCACCAGTGGTTCTCAAACTTACGGTGCATGGGGCACAGGGGCTGGGACAGAGAATTGGCATTTCTGACAAGTTCCTGGGTCCTGCTGAAGCGGCTGGCTGGGACCGCACTTGAAGCACGGCTTTTCGTGACGTTGCCTTCCGCCTTTTACAAGGCGAGCAGGCACACCTCCGTGGGTTCACGCCAGCCTGGCCCTTTCCCTGGTACTTGGCATCACGTTTTTAGCAAACAGTGATGCACCAACATCAAAATGATTAGATGGAAAAAAGGGAGAAGTGGAGTATTTCTCAGAGTCATTTTGACATTTGTAAGGATAGTTTTTGGAGATAATTCTAGAGGGTAGAACCATGTTACTGTTGAAGGGGGTGTACTTGCCCTCAGTGTTACCAGCACTGATGCCAAAAGGGTATCCAGATTGATTGCTAGATTGTATAGCAATGAAAAATGGCTTTCAGTTTTATTACTTGATACATTTCTGTTACTTTGTGTACTAAAACTATCTTCTACATGAACGGCTCCTGAGGCCCTAGCATAGTTACATGCCCATTATAGTTATTAAATGTAAGTTGAATTGAATTAACAAAGAGTAAAGGGGAAAATGAGGGAGATTATTTATCTGGAGTGACTTCAGTGCCCTAGGAACATTGCTCTGCTTGCTAATGATACCAATTGTAGGTTTTTGTTGAATAGTTACAGTTGATGCCAGCTTAAGCCTTATTTGTAGTATTTGGAATTTTTAAAAAAAAAATAGAAATACTGGAGGAGAGAGCATATTTTATGTTAGAGTTCATGAGTGATATCTTCTTACACCTTTTTTATCATTCATCTGAAATGACTTTTAAAAACTTTCTTTTGGCCCTGGCCTGTGTGGCTTGGTTGGTTGGAGTGTTGTCCTAGAACCAAAAGGTTGCAGGTTCGATTCTCGGTCAGGGCACATGCTTAGGTTGCTGGTTTGATCCCCAGTCAGGGTTCATACTACAGGCAACTGATCAGTGTTTCTCTCTCACGTCTTTATTTTTCCTTCCTTTTTCACTTCCTCTTTCCTTGGAAGCAATGAAAAAATGTCCTCAGGTGAGGGTAAAAAAGAAACAAAATAACGTTTAACTCTGAAATAATTCCAGAATTACAAAAAGGTTACATAAGTAGTCCTGGAGTTGATGTACAGCTTTCATCCCGCCTCCTTTGTTAGCATCTTCTGTAACCTTGTGCAGCCATGCAGTTGATACAATTCATCTAAAGTCTTGTTTGAGTTTCACCCGGATGTCATTTTTCTGGCCCAGCAGCCATTTCAGTTCCCACCTTGCACTTCCTTCTCATGTCTCCGTAGTGTCTTCCTCCTGCGACAGGTGCTTTTAGACTCTCCTGTCCTGACCTTTGGGAGAGCAGCGGTCGGTTGTTCTGTATGCTCTTCTCTGGTCTGGACTTGTCGGGTCTCCTTCAGGATGGCGCTGCGGCTAAGCCCTCTGGCAAGAATGCTGCGCTGGTGAGGCCGCGCTGCCTGGCAGGCTGGGCTGTCAGCGTGTCACCTGCGAATGCTAACTGGGAGCTCTTGGTTGAGGTGGCATCAGATACCTTTCTGCGCCCTGACAAAAGCTTTTCCTGTAGGAGCTGAGGAGCCTCCTACCTTCGCTGGCGTTGGGGCGGAAGTTAAAGAAAATGGACGGCCAGTGGCAGGACCCTGTGCCTGACCTTCCCCGCCAGCTGTTTCTTGCCTGGGGAGGCCCTGTTGCTATTGCTGGCCCAGCGCCGGGGGCGGACGGCTCAGAGCCGCCCTGAGCTTTGCACCGGCAGCAGCGGGAGCAGCGGGAGCCGTCTGCCTGCGGTTCTCCATTGGTCCCGCATCTGCCTTCCAGTGCGCGGCTTTCCGTACCTGAGTTTCCGAAACTTTGCCTAGTGCATTTTTGTAGATGATGAACACTCGTCAGTTCTCGCAAGGCAGCTGGTGCGAGCCGGGAGGGAGCGGGCCTGCCCCCTTCGGATGCCGTGCTGATGGAGTGCGGGGTTACTGCGAATTCACCCACTCGTGCAAATTGTCTGTTTCCAACAGCCTTTAACGTCCCAGCTGGGGCAGACTGGAACACCCTCAGCTGGGCTGTCTCCCGTGTGTGAAAGCTCTTCAGAGGCAGGGGTGGGTGTCTTTTTACCAGTGACTCGCTACCTGCCCACAAGGCGCCCAATAAATATGTGTAAATAAACGCATGTTGTGCGTGTGTGTGTTCTGTGTGCCTTTCGTCACCTGCTCTTACAAGTTCCCAGGCCACTGAACGCCTGCCTCCAGTAGCCCTGCGCCACGAGGCGTGCCCCGAGGTGCCCGCGCCCTCTGCACCGCTGCGTGTCCGCTGGGCGCACCCTCCTGGTACCTGGGCCCCTGGGCCCCGAGGTGCCTGTCCCGAAACATTCTGTCCAGTTTTTCCCCAAGGTAAATCACAGGAAGAGTCATCGACAGCTTCAAGAAGGCGCGCATCTTAAGGCTTTTGATGTAGACGCTGCAAAATTCCTCTCCAGGAAGTTTCTGTACATTTGTAGCTCTACCAGTACTATTGTGAATGCCATTTCCCCACACTTTCTCCAATGTTTAGCTGTCTTTTTCCTTTTTGGATAAGACTGAAGTATGGGTTTTTCTTGTTTTGGATGTTTCTAAGGCATATTCCTGGAATGTGGTGGTGTGGGCATCATAGTCTGACTGCTCTTCTAATAACTTCCACATTTTCGTGTTGGGAATTTCCAGTTTTTTGTTTGCCTTAATGAGAAGGCAGAATAAACTCAATTAAGTGGTTAACATCTACTTAGTATTTTACTAAGGGTATTTTTATAGCCTCTTAAAGTTAGAGTTGGTGATATCTGTGGCCCTTAACAAATGGAGAAACTTGGATGGTGAGATACATTTCTAATTCACATTATTTACAAAAATCAACTACATCATTCACAAAAGTCAGCTAAAAAGTCAACAGTGACAAGCTTAACCACGGAAGGGGAGCCCATGAAATGTGTGGAAGACAGGGTGAAACGGTAGTTGTTTGGCTGATGTAAGGGAGCAGTGTTTAAACATCACAGAAGGAACAAACGTGGAGAAAAGATGGGTTCATTTGACAGCGTCGTGAGCACTTAGCTTACGAAATGAAACCAAGGAAGTGAACAGACAAGTCCCAAGTAAGAACTAGGTATTCCCAGAACACATCACTGACAGAAGATGAGAATCCAAAAGGCAGACAAGCCCGTGAGCACGACAGTGGGCAAACGACCTGCACAGGCGTCCTGTGCGGCGAAGGCCCGGTGCAGAGCCCCAGCGAGGTGAGTGTTCAGGGTGGGCAGCTGCGCCGTGAGCTGGCAGCGATGTAAAAGTCGGGTGTGTGTGTGTGTGTGTGTGTGTGTGTGTGGAGAAAACAGCTGCACGGCTTCCACAGCAGATGGGGGTGTAAATTGGCACAGGAACTTTGGGCTTGTCTGGTGAAGTGAAAGATGCACATGCCCTGTGACCCAGCAAGCCGCTCCTGCGCTTGGGCCTGCGCCTCCAGCAGGCTGTGGAGTGGTGATCCTGGCTTCTCAGGGGAACTTGTTAGAAATGAAGACTTGAGCCCCACCCCAGACCCCCATGGGATACTTTGGGGCTGGGCCAGCCTCCAGGCTCAGCAGGCTGTCTAGTGATGCTAAAATTGGCCACCATGGAGTCTCAAAGCTGCCCTGTGTGAAAGGGGAGACGGGACGCAGCGCCTGCCCCGCAGAATGGATGCTCATGTTAGTCCCAGGGTTTAGGCCCCTGTGGGCGTTTCACTCTGCATCACTGGGGCCATGTGGTGGGAACGTCCTTTTTGGAGAAACAGCTTTTTCCAGAAGAATGCCTACAGTAATTTTCCTGGTTTATTTACTTAAAAAAACATTTTATTATTTTTAGAGAGAGGGCAAGGGGGAGAGACATCAGTGTATGGTTGCCTTTCACCTGCCTCCAGCTACAGACCTGGCTGGAGACCTGGCTTGCAACCTGGTTATGTGCCCTGGCTGGGAATCGAACCAGCGACCTTTGGGTTTACAGGCCGGTGCCTTATCCACTGAACCACCAGCCAGGGTATCCTTGTTTTTTTTTTTCAAGTTTAGAAAAATGCAGTTATTTGCAAATTGTTAGGAATACAGCTGTGGTAAAGTCGTAAATAAAACAGGTAAATTACAACAAAATTAAAGTTAGTGGGTAGCTCTGTAAGAAGAGGGAAGGTGGTAGGGACACCAAGAGGGGCTTCAGAGATGATTAAACTGTGATCTGTAGTCAAGGTTCTGTTAAATTCAATCCCTTGCACATATAAAGTTACTTTTTCTATACCAAATAACATTAAAAACTGGGAAAGTGGTTGGAGGGTCAGGAACCTCAGAGTTATCTAATCACAAACTCCTCCTCCGTGGGCAGTCACGGTGGGCAGTGTCGCTGTGGGCCTGCAGCTCCTCTTGCCAAGGTTCCTCTGCCGACGGGCAGCCCTGCCCGCCTTCCTGCGCGTCGGTGGCGCACCTGGGAGCTGCTGCAGGCCCTGCGGGGGAACACAGCATCTTGGCTGTCCGCCCCGCACCCAGCTTGCTTCACCTCCGTTACCTTCCGTCACTTCAGGTGTGTCAAGAAGCTGCCAACGGCCACCCTCCAGAGCACCTGAGGTCCTCCTGGCGGTTGCGCTCCGTTCGGTTCAGATGAACGTTTCAAATAGCCTAGTAGGGCAGCCACTCCCTGAATTCAGAAGGTGCAGGAAAAATAATCACGTGGTTCCAGAAGTCCTAGGATTGCATGTGCTGTGGAACCAGATAACCCCTCTGTTTTCGTCTGATGCTCAGAGTGCTGAAATTGTCTCAACTAGGAGAAGTGGCCAGCGTTTGTAGCTGTGACCTGCCAGACTGGTCGCAGGGCCAGCGCCTGGCTGCCGAGACGGAGGTGGCGGCCAGCGCGTGTCCTCGGGGAGCCAGGTGGCTCTCCCTTCCGGGCAGCGCCGGGGCAGGCTTCTTCCAGCACGTGTAGTCACTTCTGCTCTTCCGGTTTCAGGGCACCTGCTAACGCTGCGGTACCTGCCTTGGTTCTGAGTGCTTTTCAGCGTTTGATGTCCATACCTGTATTTTAACACTCAGGTGGTTTTAAATGAAACCAGGTAGGGTAATAAGAAGCCTAGTAGGGAAGGGCATTGTTTGGCCCGGCTGGAGGAACGCGCGGAGCCCTGCATGTAACTAAAGCCTGTGCGGCCCCTCGCTGAGCGCCACGGAAGCTGAGGCTTAGGGCCGAGACCCGCCGCAAGCCGCCCTGCCAGCGTGCCATTGATTCACTTGTGACCTCTGCCGACTGTGACCTGCGGATCACAATCCGCTATGCCATTGTTGGATCCGTTGTTATAGGACGAGGAGCCACCGTTCTAGGAGTGTGTACAATTATAAAACCATTCGAATTCAAACAAAGGTGGTAACACTTTTAAAAATAGCTTAGGAAATTCAGATCAAGGAGAGCTAATAGAAATTACAGTTTTTCACAAAAGGAGAGCAAACGGTTTTCATTAGAGATCTCTACAGTCTGTCATGGGGTTGCCCCCTGGGTGCTGTCTGCCCCCCGGGGGTGCAGGGCGGCGGGGTAAGGCAGCATTGGCCGTGACATCCAGAGGCACCTTGAACTTCGTGTGGCAAACGCAGGCGAGTGGTTTTGGAATCCGCGTGTGATAGGCCTGCCATTCGTGCAGCACGTTTTCTCTCCTTCCGGACTCCTTTCTCTCGCCCCCTTTTATCCATCTTGCATCTCGGCCCTGTCTGGGAAATCTAGGCCAAGCACATGAGTAGATGTATTTTTTAAGGCAGGAGACATGAATGCGGTGGGTTTCCGGTTGGGCTCATACTCAGGGGGATCTTTAAACCTGCAGGCGTGTGTTCTCACCCCAGATCCACCCACCCACCCTCGCTCCCTCCCTTCCTTCCTTCCTAAACAACAGGAATTTCTTTGCTCACAGCTCTGGAGGCTGGGAGTCCAAATCCAGGTGCCAGCAGGGTTGCTTTCTAGTGGGAACCCTCTCCCAGGGTTGTAAGCACTGTCTTCTTGCTCCATCCTTGTATTGTGTTAGACTTTCTTTTTTTCTTTTTTTTTTTTTTTTGTTTGTGTTAAAGATTTTATTTCATCACTTTCAGAAAGAGGGGAAGGGAGAGAGGCAGAGAGGGAGAGAGACATCAATGTATGGTTGCCTTTCACCTGCTTCCAGCCACAGACCTGACTGGAGACCTGGTTTGTAACCTGGTTATGTGCCCTGGCTGGGGAATCGAACCTGCGACCTTTTGGTTCGCAGGCCGGCGCCTTATCCACTGTGCTACCAGCCAGGGCAGACTTTCTTAATCAGAATCTCCCCACGTCTCCATGGGTAGGACCTGGGGATTCCATGTTTAGGTGATGAGCTAAATTTGCAAATGGTGTTGTCTATAATTCCATTTTAGAAAGGTGGAAGTTAGAGCTCCAGGTGTGCTCTTCCAGATTGTCTCATGTCTCAATAAAGGTTTTGGTAAATCTGCAAGACTGAAGCCTTCATCCATGGTAGAGTGACAAGCAATGTGATAAAGTTTGGGTTGGTGTATGGCAGGGATGGCCAGATGTCCCTTCCGCGGGACAGAGGTGGAGAGCTCTAGGTGACCCTTTCCAGACTCCCTTCCAGCTAAGCAGGTAGGAGGGGAAGTAGTAGATACCATTTGTGAGTCAGACTTTTAAGAAGTAAATGTGCTGCCTCTTTCATTTATAAATACATAAAGTGAGATTTATTTTAGGAACTGGTCGGTGATGGGGAGACCTCTTCCACTGGCAAAGAAGACTAATCAGAGTTTAGGGGCCCAATAGCCCCAGCTCCATCTGGTCTTTCCACTGTCGCCGTCCCAGTCTGTGGAGCCCCGTTCTTTCCTGATTGGTGCCGCACATCGGCCGTGGGCTCCCGCAAGGGGAGTGCAGCGTGCTCTCCGGAGTGGGTCCCGGGAGCAGTTTCAGCTCAGGGCTGCCTGGAGCCCTCTGCCCCAGGGCACGGCTGGGCACTCTCAGGTCATTTGTGCGGCACCTGCCCTGGAATTGTGATCCCTGCGCTCATGGCTTCTTTCGCTGCTTTGGCCAGTGACATTAGGGCCACCCTAATGAGCCAAGTCATTATGTTCTGCGGTTTTCAAAAACGTTCGTGTCATATACAGAATCACTGAGCTCTTTGCATCTTCCAAGTGATCGCTCAGGAGTGTCCAATGCAGATGGTTTGTGTATTTCTCTTAGCACTTCACACCAAGGACTGTAAGTAAATGTCCTCTTTATTATTGGAAATGAGTCGTTAGTATCTTTAAATCTTAATTATAGAGAGCCCAGAACTAATTCAAAAAACACATCCAAAGAGATATTTTACAAGTTTTTATTTACTGATTTTGAGGGAGGCCATCAATTTGTTGTTCCGCTTATCTGTGCTTTCCGTGGTTGATGTTTGTGTGTGCCGTGACCAGGGATGGAACCTGCAACCTTGGCCTACGGGGCCAGTGCCCTAACCAACTTAGCCACCCAGCCCGGGCCAGAAAGCTCATCCTTAATATTCTGGCCCACCGGCACCGGCCTCAGGACGCAGGTGGCCCTGGTCAGGGGTCTCCGGGAAACAGCCCGCGGGGCCCACATGCCCGTTGGCTGCAGGCGTGTGAGGCCGAGGAGCCCACGGCCTTCCTGCAGCTGCACACGGGACGGGACGCCGGGGATACAGTTCAGTGATTGTGCAGCCGTGCGAGGGCAGGAGAAGGTGGCTGTCCCAGCTCAGGACAAAAAGGAAAAACAAGCACATTTGCCCTTCCTCCCCCTTTTGTTCCAGTCAGGGGCCCTCAGCAGACGGGCTGCCTGGGAGCCTCCTTCTTGCAGGCTGCGGTGGGAGCCCTCCCACACGCCCGGAGACAATGGTCGCCCAGCCAGGCAGACCCAGAAAGGGAGCCTTCACGGCACCTGTTACTGGTCACCCGAAACGGTCTCAGCAGCGTTTTCTCCGCTGTCACAGGCCAGTCTGAGAACAGGTGTTACGTTTGGCGGCTTCTCTTTAGCCCCCTTTAGCCCAGAACCTGTCCATGGTCTTCGTCTGTCTCTCAGGACGTTGGATCTGTGAACAGCCCTCCCGCTGCCTTTTTCTTCTCTGCTGTCCCCTCGGGGGCAGTGCTCCGCTCGCTGTGCTGCAGTGCACGCAGTCCTGTCCCCCCAGGGGCGCTCATCCGGGGCCGCCTGCTGTCTGGCCCTCACTGAGGACCAGCAGGTGTCACTGTGTCCACTGGGCAGTTCCTGCGTGTTTCCCTTTCCTAGTGCAGGGGGACGCCGGGCACCAGTCAAACTCTGCGGGTCGTCATCGTCCCCCTAGACGCAGCGCCCTCGATGAGCGCTGCCTGGTCCTCGCCAGTGTGGTTCCGTCTCCTGCGGGCCGTCCCCATTGGCTAGTGGGCTCTCAGCATCCCTTTGCCGTGCCAGTCTGTCCTTCCGTCTGTCTTCCAGTGGTTAATGCGGACCTACTCCTCACCGCTCTTAATGCTTTAGGGGCGCTCTGTTATCGTGGTGCCCAACTGTCCCCGCAGGATGTGGTCAGCAGCCCGTGCCAGCTGACTCCTGCGTCCAAGTGGCATCGTTGTTTTAAGGGGGCATGTCCTCACTTTCTGACGCAGTACGAGGCTTTGATGCCCGGTGTACCCTCCTGGCCCTGGCCCTGGCCCTGACCCTGGAGTGTGTCATTTCTTGGGGAGCCTGGGTGCCTCCTCTCTCCGTCTTGGGGTTAGTGTGAAGTCCACTGAGTCAGAGGTGCATTTCATGGTGTCCCTGGGGGATGTGACCAAAAGTAGACCCCAAGCATCTGCAAGAGTTGTAACTCGGCTTCTAAGTTGATTTATTTTGAGTCTGAGTTTAAACCAAGAACCAAAATTATAAATGTATTTCTATCTTAGGAATTATTTTCTGTCTTGAGAGTAGTCTTCATTTTCCATTACTTCAACCATGTGTAGAGATTTTTCAAGTTATCCCTGCAGTCCTTCTCCCCAAGCAATATATTTGGAAAAAGTACAGAAAAGTACCAGGAGGAAGAAAAAAAAAAGACCTATAATTTCGCCACTCAGAGGAAAAAAACTATTAACCTTATTATTGGGTTGGCCAAAATGTTTGTTTTTCCCCCCAGTAAGATGGCTCTAGTAATGCAAGTTGCTTTTAACTTCATTCGGAACAATTTGTTAGGTTGTATTATTCTGACAACTGTTCTGTCAGCGTGCGTTAAAAAAATCAAAATTTATGAATTTCTGTGTTGCCATTTTTGGCATGTTACACTGTATTATTTCAAGACAGGTAAAAACACAACTGAGGCACGAAGAGGGAGAGACGGGTGCCGTGTGTGGGAAGGTGCCGAGCCTGCTGGAGCGTGAGGGAAGCCGCTTGTGACGGTTCCCGCTTTGGGACGTTTCCCGCTTTGTGACGGCCCGTTTGTGACGTCCCGTTTGTGACGTTTCCCGCTTTGTGACGTCCCGTTTGTGACGGCCCGTTTGTGACGTTTCCCGCTTTGGGACGTTTCCCGTTTGTGACGTTTCCCGCTTTGGGACGTTTCCCGTTTGTGACGGCCTGTTTGTGACGTCTCCCGCTTTGTGACGTCCCGTTTGTGACGTCTCCCGCTTTGTGACGGCCCGTTTGTGACGTTTCCCGCTTTGTGACGGCCCGTTTGTGACGGCCCGTTTGTGACGTTTCCCGCTTTGTGACGGCCCGTTTGTGACGGCCCGTTTGTGACGTTTCCCGCTTTGTGACGGCCCGTTTGTGACGTCTCCCGCTTTGGGACGGCCCGTTTGTGACGTTTCCCGCTTTGGGACGGCCCGTTTGTGACATCTCCCGCTTTGTGATGTCCCGTTTGTGATGGCCCCACCCTCGGCAGAGCCGCCGAAGCCGACAGCCATCAAACGGAGACGTTAGCTGGGAACAGTCGCTGTTACACCACGTGGGAGACGGCTGACGTGCTCAGAACATCCAAGTCAATCAAGTTATTGATGAAAATGAAAAACGTGTCTTTTATTTTACGGAAAAATCCATAGGGACTTTTTTGCCAACCCAATATATGAATGGATTTTTTTCAAACCATATATTTTATTTACTTAAAGATTTTAGTTATTATTTTCAGAGAGAGGGGAAGGGAGAGAGGCAGAGAGGGTGTCAAACCATGTATTGTAAATTTAATACTGAAGTTCTCCTTTCTAAATATACTTTAGCACTCAGACGTTTGATACGTAATAATTTGTGTCCCATATGTCTTGAGGCTGATAGTTTTACATCATGTGTTAGCTTATTGACATTTGGCATTACGGTGTTGTACAGATTCCTTCAACCTGTTTGCCTGCAGTTCTTGGTCAGCTGCGGTCTTCTCTCTTGTCCGTGGCCCTGAAGAGCCCTGGGGAGCGCGTTGTTGGATCTTTCAAGTTCTTTCCCCAGACTGACCCTGGGACTCCCCCCTCCCTTCATTTTCGCTGGCATGAGAGACAAACCCTGACCTGAGAATGCTTCTCCCGTTGACGGAGTGTGCGGCGGTTCTGAGTTCTCGTGGGTCTTAGTTCTTCCTCCCCATTCCCAAACAAGGACATCCGTGCTTAGACGTGTCACACGTGCACCACGTGTGCTAGTATACTGTTCCCACGTTCTCCCTACCTGCGCCTGAATGCTCTTTTCCACGGGTGTTTACATTTTCAGTGCTATTTTATTCTCCAACTCTCTTCCCTTTCCTCAGCATTCACGTGCTCTGCTCCATCCTCTTGCCTTTCGAAAGAGATGAAAGGCAAATTTAAGGCAAGTGTACTAACTTTTATCACAGAATGCTTTTAATGGCTGCATTATAAATTCTTGAAAATAAAGGGCCTAATGGAAACACTTAGTGAGGAGGCAGGGGCCCTATTACATGCTGCCCCCACCCCCCTTAGTGAATAGACCCTTTAAACTAAATTAAGTAAAGGATATATATTCTGTTGTTTCAGTTTTAATAGTTCATGACTAACTTTATAGATGAAATTGTATTTTACAATAAATAGGAAGAAGAATTTATGCAGCCTGCTCTATTTGATGTGAAACAGCAAATCCCATTTCTGTGTAGCTGTAAAGAAAATTCATTATAATGTCTTTAGTTGGAAAAGATGGTTTCATTGTGATTAGTTACATTGATAGTAAAACAGCCTCTTTAAATAGTGGGAGATACAAATGATCTTATGTGTCTGCTTTTAATGGCATTGAATTTTTGCATTCTCTATTCAAAGAATCTTCTTCCTTTCTTTTACCCTGTTTTTCTGGCCCAATACATTGTTTTCTCTAAACAATTAAAGTTATATGGAAATACTAGCAAAGCTTTGCTTTAAAAATACTTTTGGAGCTGTCTGGCCCGCACCCTGGCAGGGCCCGTTCTCGTCCGTGAGAACATACCACCGACACGCCTGCCAACAGACTTGCTCCCTGTAATGCTTCACTGTGTCGGCAGGAAGACCCGCGTTCCCGGGAGTGTCCCCTGGGACAGGCTGGTGCTGGGACTGATGCTGACCCCAGCTCCCCCTTTGCCTGCCGCTGTTCGGACTGTAATTGCTGTAACTCTGGAGGTCACGTCTGGGCCCGGGATCGCGACTGCTGGTTTGGATGAGCTGAGAGAACCACCAGGAGAGCTGGGGGGCCCCACGCAGCCGTTACTACGCTACAGGGCCCTCCCACGGCGGCGGTCGGTGGAGCAGGGCCGCACCCCGAGTTTGAGACTGTTTGAGGGGTCTTAGACAAAGAGGGCATGTGCCTTGCATGTGGCTGTGAACTACATTGTCTCCGTGTGAACGGCGAAGGGAAGGGTCAGGGAGCCGCCCCTGAAGGAGACGGGGGTCCCTCCGGCCGGGCCCGCTGGCCTCCCGTCACGCGGTGGCAGGGCTGTGCCCAGTGCAGCCGGCCTACAACTGCACACTCTTCTGGTTTCCACATTAAATCTGTGCTCTTGTGTTACACGTAGTAAACGCCGTGAGCTTCCACCAATCGATCCTAGTTCAATTGAAAACCACAGGGATATTCTGAGGTAAGATATTGATACTAAAATATATTAATTAAAAAAAAGAAAGAGTGCAGGTAGGGCCCTGTCTCCCAGTCTCTGTGGAGAGAGGGCTCCAACTTAGCTTAGTCCCACTGAGCTAATCATAGTGACCGGCCCTTACTGCTCATTGGTAGTTTTTCCAGTACCTCACTTGAGCATGAAAAACGCCCGCATTTGCTTTCACAGAGCGGAGTGCCTCCTCTGCCCTGTTCCATGTGTGTCCGAGTCTGAGCTGGTGTGCGTGTGTGTGGAGGGGGAGGGGCAGCGCGCATGATGGGTGCTCACTGGAAGAGCAGAGGGACGTGAGAGCAAGGCCCGCGAGATGGGAGGGAAGGGGCCTCGTCCGGCCGCCGGCGGTAACACGCACGTGGGGTCCAGGAGTGGCTGCGTTTCTGCAACAGTAGTTCCGGAAGCCCTTGGAGATGCTGCCAGAACTTCCCAGGAGAAGTGGCCACCAGGTGTCATCAGAAGGCTGCTATTGACTTGTTTTATGGTTGTTCCTAAAAAGTATGTGTTCTGATTGCTTCCTTGCTCCCTTTCTTCCTTCATAACAATCGTAAGAGAGGCTGTTTATTTATCGAGAGTGGGAGCTTTCCTTTGTGACCAGTCTTCGGGAGTTAATTTACAGGTCGAGTTGAGGTCACCACAGTGACATGACCTATTTTCTTAACCAGGGCCCAGCTAGTTGAGAGTTGCACACCTGACAGCGGGGGTGCAGGGAGGACATGCATCGCGTGGGAATAGGGTTTGTATGGGAAGCATACGCTTCAGAAGATGCGGGTCAGTAACCGGTCTTGTTCCCTGGAAAGCTGCCTCCTGGAAAGAGCTCCCCTGGTGAGGTCGGATTTCTGTTGAAGAAGGACCTTCTCGTCTCCACCGGGGCTTGCTCTTACTCTTAATTTTTGTTCTGCTTGTTCTAATGCTCTTTGACGAAGGTTTTTCTTTTCAATGACATTACGTAAAGATCTCTATTTCTACCCAGTCTCCTCGGGACCGCTTTAAGATCCTAAGTCACTTAGAACCCCTGCGTACCGAGGTCCCCCGCTTCCCCGTCACTTCGGTTCCTGGCGCACTGCACACACCTTCTGCTTCAGGGCTTCCTCCACCGGGCAGCGTCCCGCACGGGGAACTGCCAGGAGAGCCAAGCCCGCCCACCAGAAGGACCCAGACTGAAAGGACAGACAGCGTCCATGTTGGGGAGGACGTGGGTCCCTCAGAATTGCGACACTGCTCGTGGCTGTGTGAACAGCCCGGCAGTTAAGCAGAGCCGTGGAAAGCGGACCCTGCCCTCTGCCCCATGACCAGCAAGCCCACCCTCGGGCGTTACACAGAGGAGATGAAAATGCACATTCACAGAAGACTCGTCTAGGAATCTTCCCAGCAGCTTCAGCCTAAGCCCCGTGGTGTCACCACGCCCGCACGCTGCCTGACCCCTCCCTCCTGGGCCCCTTTCCAGGACCTGCAGGAGCAGCCAGACCGACCTGCCTGCTGTGGATGAGTTCCGGGCAGGGTCGCCTCAGGAGGGGACCTGGCCCTGGTGGAGTGTGCGGTGGCAGGAGCCAGGTTTCCAGGAAGATGGCAGCTTTCTGGGTCCTGATCTGGACACTCGGGCAGGACCCTCTGCAGCCTGGCTTCTCCTTCCTGCCCCTCGTCCCTTTGCCTTGCCCTGCCTGCCCTCCCGCAGCTCTGCTGGGGCGCTGCCTGCCCCTGTCCGCGCCCCTCTCCTGGGGACACGCCTGGTCTAGGTCTCCTCTCTCGGCCGCTGCCCGCTGGTGCCTGAGGTCGTGCCAGTGGCGTTGTTTCCTGGGTCTCCCCTGTTTCTTTTCCGGTTGTTTCCTGCATGGGGTACTCTGGTCCCTGTCACTCTCCTGGACCATCAGGAAGGCAGGTCTTGGGAGGAAGATACATATATAAAAAATAGGGACTCACCCTTACACTGTAAGGCAGGCATTTTACGCTGTCCTTTGATGTGATCCCAGTGTCTATGACCAAGGACACTTAGCGTGTATTAGGCACTAAGTGAACTTTTGGAACAGACGTGATTAATTTATTCTTTATTTCCTCCCTTTGCTCCCCTGTTACGAATGCTAATAACAAAACCATCTTTATCTAGAAAAGCATTTTCTAAAGGGTCCTTTGGAACACCAGTTTCTCGATTCTTTATAATCAAAGGGTTCTCTAATGAAATGAATTTGCGAAATGTGTATGTACCGAGAAGTACTGTGGTAAAGGAATTTTGTTCAAACCAGAGTTTTCTAAACCTATTTGGTCAGGATAACACCCCCCCAAACAAACAAACAAACAAACAAACAACATCTATGAACCTCTTTCATAGGGTATATTTCCTGGAACACATTCTGAAGAAATAGTGAATATCTTACATGTGTAATAAAGCTATGCACATTTCTTTTTTTCATTCTTTAATAAGAGCAGTACAGCAACACATACAAGATGATTTTGTACTGAGGATTACGTATGACAATTTATGTATTTTTAAGTAACTTTATTAAGGTATTTACATATACAATCCACTCATTTAACCTGCAGTTTAATGGCCCTGGCCAGGGTGGTGCTCTTGGTTGGGCATCGCTGTGGGTCAGTTCCCGTTCAGGGCACGTGTCTGGGTTGCAGGTTCGGTCCCCAGTCATGCAAGGGGATGTCAATCAATGTTTTTTCCTCACATTATCTTTCTATACCTCTTTTTCTCTCTCCATCCCTCTCTAGAATCAATAAAAGAAAAAAAAAAACCACTACAATTTAATGGGTTTAAGTATATTCACAGATATGTGCAACCATCACCACAGTGAATTTTAGAACATTTTCATCAGCTCAGAAAACAAACACTGTACCCTTTTTCTATCCTTCCCCTCCTGAAAGGAACTGGTAAGCTACTCTTTGTTTATAGATTTGTCTATTCTGGACATTTCCAATAAGAGGGACCTTACAGTGTGTGGTCTTTTAAAAACTGGCTTCTTCTCCTTATTATAATGATTTTAAAGTTTATCTACACTGTGGCCTGTACCAGTACATTATTCTCTTTTATGGCTGAGTAATATTCCGCTGCATGAATGTACCACATTTCATTTGTCCAGTCTTCTGTTGGTGAACATTTGGGTGGTTTCCACTTCTGGGCTATTGTGGATAATACTGCTATAGAAGTTTGTGTGCAGGTTTTTGTGTGGACATGTGTTTTCATTCTCTAGGGCGTCTGTCTGTTTAGGGGTGAAATTGATGGGCTCTATGGTAACTCCATGTTTAGTTGTTTGAGGGGCTGCCGGCTTCCCCCCAAAGTGTCAGGACCATTTCTCACCCTTCCTAGCATTGTATAGGGTTCGGATTCCTCCACATTCTCACTAGCATTTGCTGTCATCCAACTTTTCGATTCTCGCTCTCCTAGTGAGCATGAAGTGGTATCGTATGGCGGTTTTATTTACATTTCTCTTTTTTAAAAATTACTATTTTTTAAAGATTGTATTTATTATTTTTCAGAGAAAGGGAAAGGGAAATAGGCAGAGAGAAAGAGGGAGAGAAATATCAACCTGTGGTTGCCTTTCACCTGCCTCCACTTAAGGACCTGGCTGGAGTTCTGGCTTGCAACCTGGTTCTGGCCCTGGCTGGGAATAGAACCAGCGACCTTTGGGTTTGCAGGCAGGTGCCTTATCCACTGGGCCACCAGCCAGGGCTTTGCATTTCTCTTATGACTACTGACTAGGTTATATTTCCATGAGCTTTTTGGCCATTTTTGTATCTTCTTTAGCGAAAAATACTTCCAGCTTCTTTACTCATTTTAGAATTAGCTTGTGTTTTTGTTATTGAGCTGTAAGAGTTCTGTACATACTGTAGATTGTCCTATGTGATTTGCAACATTTTTAGCATTCTGTTGGTTGTCTTCATTTTCTTGATAGTGGTCTTTGAAGCTTAGTGCCGTTTGAAGTTTTTATTTTTAAGAAGTTTAGTTTATCCATTTCTTCCTTTTGTTGCTTATGCTTTGGGTGTCACATCTTAACATATATTTTTTGTTCTTTACTTTTAGCACAGTCAAAGCAACAGCCTTCATTTGGTTTCTCATTGTTACGGAAAAAAGTAATTAAAACAATTTTTTTTATTAGCTTTGAGGTCATATGGTGTGACTGGTTTTTATTAGCATCAGATCAAATGGCATTCAGTTGAAAATTCCAATCATGGTATAAAGGAAATGGAAAATATGCTTTGATTGAATTAAATAGCATCATGAAAAATAAAATCATTGTAATTGATTTTAAAACACTTTATTCAATGAATTTTTCTGCCCAAATTTACTTCATCGCTTCTACTCTGCCCCTGGCATTTCCCTTTGCCACTGTCCTCAGGCCTCAGAGTGACTGTAAGAGGAAGGACTGGATGAGTGGCAGGTGGGTGGGTTAAGTGTGTTTCTTTTCTTGGGACTGGGGCTCCTGTCCGGGGACCCCGTGGGGAAAGCCTGGTGTCCTGACCTGCGCAGTGGCTGCGCTGTGGTCTGCTTTGGAGGCGTCCGCTGAGACTTGCTATGACAAGACGCCTTCCCTGTCTCGGGGAAAAGTAGTAAACTGAAATGTTCTGGCGAAAGGTTTTGAAGCTTGGGAGTTTTTCTTGCATGCTATTTGAGAGAGCCCCCGTTTTGTCTGGTGATGTCGTGGTCCTCAAATGCCCTGTCCTGCTTTCCATAAAGGGTCATGTGACCGGATTTATCTTGCTATAAAGAAGGGCATGTTGAGGCTGATTCTGTGATGTTTTCGTCCAGAGTGCCATCCTACGAGACTTTTGGATGAAGCGGTGTGTCCTTCTGTGTTCAAGGGTGTAACGCCACATTCGTTTCTTCACAGATGCCGAGTGCCTGGTGAGCCACCCTTGGCCCGGGACCCTGTCGCACTTGATTCATGATGGACACGGAAAAGAAACCTGAGAATGATGAGGATGAAGATGTAAACCAGGAAGCAGAAGACCTGAGAAAGCTTTCTGCCCACGACGTGGATTGCGGTCCTTTGCTGGATGTGGTGGCAGATTCCGCGGAGAATTCCACCAGCAAACGTGCCTTTTCGGGTTCAGCAGACAGTGTCATGTTGGAGGGGGACGGGGACAACAACCACGCTTCCAAACGAATGAAGTTAGGCGAGGCGGAGCCCCTTAGACCTAGAGAGCAGGGCACCTGTGGGTGCGCAGAAGTGGGCGTCCTATCAGGTGACACCGTGAAGGTGTCTGCCCTGCACGACGGCCCGGAGGGAGACGCACACTCGTCCCCGGTCTGCTCCCCTTGCTGCAGCCCCAGTGCCAGGGACACGGCTTCCCTGGGGACGGACACTGAAGGGGACCCTGCCCGGGCAGCGCCTTCCTGCGACCCGGAACCGGATTCTTCATCCCCCACGGGAGAGCTCGCCAGTGCTGGCTGCACCGCTGGGAACGTCCACTCAGTTGTCAAGTGCAGCGCGTGCGGTTGGTTGCCTTCCTGCCCCGACCTGAAGAAGCAGGCCGAAGGCCCCCTCCCACCACCCCAGGACCCTGCCTGCTGCCGCTGGAGCCACGGAGCGGAGGGCGGCGCTGCGGCCCAGCCTGTCTCCTCTTGTGGCCTCCGCGGCTTCCAGGGCGCGGACGAGACCCTCCTGAACGCACACTGTCGTGGCAAAACGCACCTCCGGCGTGAGAATCTTGCTGCTGGCGGAGGGTTCGTGCAGATCTTAACCAAACCACCTTTTCCTAAGAGACCTGGTGCCACCGAAACAAAAAATGTTCGCTCAAAACCAGGTGCTTGTAACCAGTTAGCAAAGAGTAGCGACCCAGAGGGAGTAAGGACTGTTGGAGACAAACTTAGAGACCTCGGAGGAGGCGGCGGCAGCGAGCTGCTGGCGGAGAGGAGACCACCCAGGGAGACTTCGCCGGGACAGGGCCAGGTCCTTGAGGAGCCGGCTACCTCCCTGAACACAGCCCACAATCCTGACCACCGGAGTGAGGACTCAGGAGCGTTAGTAACCTCACTGGATCCCCTGGGTAAATTGGAATCTGCCAGAAGGACCCTGCACACGGTGCCTGGGGTCAGTGCAGCCCTCAGGCCGAGGCCGGAGCGGCATGTTGTGACGCTGGCCAGTGGCCTCCGACGACGAGGTGGCCCGTCGCCCTTGAAAGGCCAGGCCAAGAAGAGGTTTAACCTTTTAGGAGTTAATAAAAGAGGCACCAGTGAGACTCTGAGGACATACATGAAACACTTGAGGACGCAGGGGAAGGCAGGTGACGCGGAGCCCGTGCCTAGACTGGAAGCGAGCAGCGGCACCCACCGCCCAAGCGTGGCCTCTGCAGAAGCCGTGGGCCTGAAGCAGGACGAGCCAAGTGCCCGCCTCCCTTGCTCCGTGGGCTCTCCGGCCGCCAGGGCAGCCTCTGACCGGCAGGCATCGTGGGCATGTGCGGACCGTGGTCCGGAGGCCACAGGTGGGGCAGAGCTGGAAGTGCACATGCAAAGGTGCCACGCAAGAGAGGTGAAGTTGTCCTGCCCCATGCGGGGCTTTCCCGGTGTGTCGAGGGGGGACCGAGAGGAGCATCGGCACCATAGCCAGCATCAGCCGCCCGCCTCTGCCCTCCGCTGTCAGTGCTGTGTGTTCACTTCCTTGGACGAGATGCAGCTCAGGGACCACATGAAGGAAAAGCACAGTATGGGCTTTTTCTGTGCTCCCTGTAACCTGTTCTTGTCTGAGGAGGACGTGGAGGAACACAAGACAGCTGAGAAGCACACTGGCTCACTGGTTCAACCAAAGGCTTCCCCGCCATTTACCCAGGACTCGGTTTTACAGGCCTCAAGTCCTTTAGAACCAGAACACACAGAACAGCCGACGAGCAGGCCAGGAGAAGCAGCCCAGGAAGAAGCAGCCATGTCCCAGCCGAGCCACGGGCACGAAGCAAGACACTCAAGTAAGCCTCAGTTTCAGTGTAAGAAGTGTTTTTACAAAACAAGGTCTTCCACCGTCCTCACAAGGCACATCAAGCTCCGGCACGGGCAGGACTATCACTTTCTTTGCAAAGCCTGTAACCTTTATTCGTTGAGCAAAGAAGGAATGGAGAAGCACATTAAGAGAAGCAAACATCTTGAAAATGCGAAGAAAAATAACATTGGCTTAAGCTTTGAGGAATGTATTGAAAGGGTCTGTATCGGGGCAAGTGACAAAAAGGAAGAGGTCCCCGTTTCGGGACGTGAAAGGGCAGGAGGCCACGCGGCAGGCGTGCCGCTGCAGGAGCCCCCGGATTTGGAGGCGAGCGTGCTGACCGTCAAGGAGCAGGCGCCGCCTGGTGTGGCCACCGAAGAGGATGACTTAGCTGCGACCGCTGCTCCGAAGAGGGGGAGGCCCAGAGGCAGCCTCTCTCGGACGTGTTCCCACTGTGGCCTCTTGGCCTCTAGCATCACAAACTTGACCGTTCACATTAGACGCAAACACAGCCACCAGTACAGCTACTTGTGCAAAGTGTGCAAGTATTACACTGTGACTAAGGGAGACATGGAACGCCACTGTGCCACCAAGAAACACAAAGGGCGCGTAGAAGTAGAAGCAGGTGGGGACCAGAGCTCAGACGTCGTCATCGGCCCCGAAGTGGGTCATCTGGAAGCCCGCCGGAGGGACGCCCGTTCAGATGGCCACGCTGACAAGTCCGCCGAACCAGGTCCTGCCATTTCAGAAAAGCCGGGGCAGGAGTGTGGAGATCCGGTTGAAGGCGGAGTCAGAAGTGCGCTTCACTCTGGGGATGGCGAAGCTGGCAGTCACCTTGCGGAGGAGGAGGAGCACGTGTGTCTGGAGCTAGAGGGCCTGGCGCCGCCGGGGGAGGCACGCGCCCAGAGCGACACCAGGGACCCCGGAGATCGGAAATGCGGGCACTGTGAGTTTAGCGCCCACTCCTCTGCGTCCCTAGAGCTGCATGTGAAACGGAAACACACCAAAGAGTTTGCGTTTTACTGCATGGCCTGCGACTACTATGCCGTGACGCACCGGGAGATGACGCGGCACGCTGCCACCGAAAAGCATAAGGGGAAACGGCAGTCGTACCTGACGTCTTCCGATGTGGAGGCGAGGCCCTCGGAGACGCCCAGAAACGTCCTCGTGCCTGGGGAGCCGCAGCAGCAGCGTTCCACGGAGTTTCCGGTAACTTCAGACCAGCCGCCCGGAACTCTTACCTCCAGAAACACTGCTTGCTCTCCTCTAGCTGAGAATCCCAGCTTAGACGGGCCCAAAGTACTTGGGGTACCTGACTCTGTAGACGGTGAGACTGAGGAGGAGTCTAACCTCCGTGAAGATCCTTCCTCCCGTGAAACTTCCCACCAGCCCCCTGCCAAGGATCCAGGGAGGAACCCTGAGGTGAGGGGGACCCTCAGCGTTTCCTCTCATGGCTCCCCCAGCACATTTCCCAGTGAAGGTTCAGGAAGCTCAGCTCTGCATGATGAGACAGACAGGCCCAGCCGCACCAGGCTGAGTGATGCCGGGGATGCCAGTGGGCACCGTGAGGGGGACGGAGGGGACATGGCAGGGTGCCCCAGGGTTCCGGATGCAGCCCATGCCGCCGAAGGCACCGCCCCTGTTGCGATGAGAATGACGCAAGGACAGCTGAGCCTGGACAGCTGCGGTCGGGGCCAAGTTGGCGATGGGCAGGGTGCAGTGGGTTTGAAAGTGCTGCAAATGGAAGATCAGGACGTTCTGATGAGTTCTCAACAAGGACCTGAAATTATGATGGAGGAGGACGGTCCAGCTTCAGATAGCACCCTTGAAAGTCACGGTGTTTACGACACTGTCGTCAGTCTTGATGATAAAGGACAGGCCACGTACAGCTTGGGCCCGTTCGATTCTTCCATCATAAGGATAAGGAGCCCGGAAGACGGTGAGTTGCTGGGCCAGCCAGAGGAGGGCCCGACGGCCGCAGAGGTGAGGCGCAGCGAGTCGCCCTTGAAGGACTGCGGCCAGGGCGGGAAAAGGAGGAAGTGGGAGGGCAGCTCCGCGGGCGAGTCCCCCCGCATCCGCTGCGACGACTGTGGCTTCCTGGCGGACGGGCTGAGCGGCCTGAACGTGCACATCGCCATGAAGCACCCGACGAAGGAGAAGCACTTCCACTGCCTGCTGTGCGGCAAGTCCTTCTACACGGAGAGCAACCTGCACCAGCACCTGGCCAGCGCCGGCCACCTGAGGAACGAGCAGGCCAGCGTGGAGGAGCTCCCGGAGGGCGGCGCCACCTTCAAGTGCGTCAAGTGCACGGAGCCCTTCGACTCGGAGCAGAACCTGTTTCTGCACATCAAGGGGCAGCACGAGGAGCTGCTCCGGGAGGTGAACAAGTACATCGTGGAGGACACGGAGCAGATCAACCGCGAGCGGGAGGAGAACCAGGGCAACGTCTGCAAGTACTGCGGCAAGGTGTGCCGGAGCAGCAACTCCATGGCGTTCCTGGCGCACATCCGCACGCACACAGGTACGTCGTGGGCTCGCGCGGGGGGCTGGCCGGTCCTGCTGTGCTTGCTGCGGGCCCCTGCTGGGTCCCACGGCTCCGCTGACGCCCTCTGTCTCGGGGGGCCGTGAAGCCTCGTGATCCCAAGATAGTGTGGTCACGGGCGCTCCCTTGGCTGCCGCGGGCACCACCCCCTCCTCAGAGCTGTCCAGGTGCTGGAAGCCCTGCCTGGGTTTCCAAGGCATCTGTTGAGTGACACCTTGCGTTTCAGATGATGTATTAAACGGCTTTTGGGGAAGGAGATAATAAAACTGTTCCTGCAACTTTAGGGCTTTAAAAGTATTCATTCCAGGCTGTTCTGTCTGGAAGTGGAACTCCTAGGCGGCAGCATCCACTTTCAAGGATCAAAAATGGTCAGTGTGTTTCAAAGCCAGCATGTTCTGGGGTCCGGTTTTCCCGGGACACACCCGGCCCGGCTTCTGCGCTGCACACACAGCGAGGCAGTGTTCCTTCTCAGTTGCGGGTAGGGAGTTTTTAGAAAACTTTTCTTTTTTTTCTGGAAAATGTGTAAGCCACTGTTCTAAATTTATGTAAAAATTCACTGCACTGTTTCTATAAACCTGCCATACATTCTTTATTTTAAATAGACATCTTTTCTAAATCATTGTGCTCTGCTTAGACAAGTTCTGTCTCCATGGTTGAATTTATGAGTGGATTTGAATAATAAATTCACATTTTAATGAACATATTTTCATTAAAACTGTAAGGTTTATTTTACTGTACTTTAAAATAATGGCTTATTATTAAAGCTATACTTTAAATTCATGCAGTTTTTGAAACTTTTTGCATAGTCACAAAGAAGACGATGAGGAGAGGATGGAGCATCATTGCTAGTTGAAGGTGATGAAAAATAAAAGTTTTTCATTGGCGAGAGTAGCAGGGAGTCCTGCACGACATCACGCAGGTAGATTCCGCTCTGCTGTCCGCCACTGCCTCCCCGGGCCACAGGCGCGACGCCCTAGGGCTGGCGTTGTCACCGTCTGCTGGTGCGTGTGGCTGCATCCTTTCTCAGAGGGTGGATACAGTTTTAGAAATTGGGCTTATTCACATGGGCAGAAAATACATACTTTCTTAATACGCCCTTCTAAGGCAGCTACCGACCAACTAAAACGAAGAAGAAGATGCTAATGGAGCTCTTTTTAGAATTCTTTATGCAACTGTCTGGTCAGGACATGTTGCTTATAATTGATGTGTCCATTACTTGAATTCTCTTGTAATTATAGTCAATAAGTCTTGTAAATGTGTTAAAGCTCACTAAAAGCATACAAATTCAAGAACAGAGTAAGGCTAATAATTTAAAATAATCAATGTAGGCATTTCAGCACTTAATTTCCCTTGTGTGTTGATAGCTGATCATTCTTAATCCATTAAGATTTATTTAGTCGTTTACAATGCAAAATAGGTTTGCACTGGTCACTTGTGCCATTTGAAAATGTCCACCAGGTTAAGTGCAGAATGTAGTCCATTAGTCTTCCTTGACTATATGTATTAATTGCATTTAAAATCAAGTTAATGTGGATGTGAAAGTGAGGTAACTATCAATATGTGACAAAGTAACCCTGCTTCTATAAGTTACATCATTGATTGTAACATTTAGTAAAAGTTAGAATACTTTTTAACATTTTGTGTTGGGCTTATCAGCAGTCCATTTTTTGTGTTCTGAAGGCCGGCAGTGCCTGTCTGCCACTTCAGTCTTGCAGGTCACTTTTTGGGGTAAGTTGCCCCCTAGGTTGTCACTCCCAAGTTTTTTTCTCAGTGCATCTTAGGATGAATTGCTTTCCTGATACGTTGCTTATGTCCATGAAATAGTAATGCAGGGATTGTTATTAATGGTTAACTGGAAAAGGGCTTACTCTTCCAATCCCTGTTTTCATACTTCGTGATTTACTCCATGTTTTATGTAACCTTTTCTTCCCATTCTTTGTACAGCGAGCGCAGCGCTGTAAGGAATAGACGAGTTTGGTTATCAGGAAGTGTAGGGAAAACGCAGCAGCAGTGGGGAGCTGCGGAGACCACCTTGCCCTCGGCCGTCGGGGTGGACACCCCGTTCCTCAGCCTCCCGCCTTCTTGCGTGTCGCAGGACGGGGAAGGTGCCTTCGCCCAGGAGGCTCTGCTCTACGGGCAGTGTCCTGTGTGCCGTTTGGAAATGTCCACATGCAGGGAGGGACTACTGTGACTTCACTGCCAGTCCTGAGCAGGGCTGGTGGGGTTTGTGACTGGCCGTGGCACAGGTTTCAGAAGCCGAATCAGCCTGAAGAGAGAGAGTTTAGGAGAGTGAGCCCGTAGGCCTGCAGCAGAGTGAGGACTTGGGCCCTGTGCTGTCACCGTGTCCCCTCCGAGCCCTGCACGGAGCTGGTGCTCGTTGAGGAGAGAGTGAACGAGGGAATGACAGGCGTTCGGTGTTGAGCTCAGTGTTGAGGGAGCTCTGTATCGGGTGGGCCGAAATGTCCGTTACGTTTTTCCCTGAAAGTCAGATTTTTCATTTTCACCCATAAATTTACCGAGCTGGCCGTTTTGAGTGTCTCTCGGCTTTGGCTTCTCGTGGGCAGAACCTTCCCAGTGCGTGAGACGCCCCAGAGCAGAGGTTACTCGCTCCAAACGTCAGTACCGGTAAACTCAAACCACTTCTGATACGTTCGGCTAGTCACAGCACCTTCCCCACACACCGCGAGCACCCTTTACATTTCTTTTTTCTTGCATTTCAGTTTGGTTTCTACCTTTCTTAAAACGATAAAGCATAATATGCCAAAAATGTTGTGTTTCTTCTTTCTTCTTTTTGTTTGTTTTAAGAGATTTTATTTATTATGTTTAGAAAGAGGGGATGGGAGAGAGGCAGAGAGGGAGAGAGACGTCAGTGTGTGGTTGCCTTTTACCTGCCTCCAGCTACAGACCTGGCTGGAGTCCTGGTTTGCAACCTGGTTATGTGCCCTGGCTGGGGACTCGAACCTGCGACCTTTGGGTTTACAGGCCGGTGCCTTATCCACTGTGCTACCAGCCAGGGCCTCTTCTTTATTCTTTAATATTAAAATTGCTGTACAAAAATTGGCCGTTTTTGAGATACATCTATATCTATCTATGCATACACGTATCTATTTTAATGCGTGCTGTTCGGACAGCTATCAGAATACCAAGAACACTCTTTCGAATGAGCTTGAAGACAACGAAGCACTACTACGGCCCCGTGTGGAAGAAAACCAACTGAGCTTTGTGGCCTACCCGGTAGAATGTAGGCTGTGTCTGACAGGCGTTAGGCGGCGGGCTGCGTATGTCTGACTTATTCTTTAAGACCTAAAGTTTTGCTAATTTTTTAATGTTAACGTCTTGCCCACATGTGCACAGCAGTCAGTGACTGGTGCTGGGAGTGCCTGTGTGGGTCTGAGCGAAGGCTGGCTAGGAAAGGCTTCCCAGTTTTGATAATATTCGAAGGTGCCAGAAGGCCAGAAAGTCTGCTTTTCCTTTCAGAAATCCTCACCAGCCAAAGGAGAAGAAAAAAACCTGCCGAGGGAAATGGTATCTCACGAAATGGAACTATTTAAAACAGTGTTTTCAGTTTCTCATAATCACAGAACATTAAAAACTAAGTTAGAAATAACATGGGTTTAAAAAGTGTGCCTTAGGAACACTATGCTTGCAAAATAGAAACAGGGTTAGTTCGGAGGGAAGGGACATACGCATATTTATTTGTACAGAAAAGTGCCACCCTGATCCTCTGGTACTTGAGTTTCATGGCGCTGAAAGGGGATGCTGACACGTCTGGGTGGCAGGGCCGTTGCGGTTTGCGCACGAAAGCTGCCTGTCACACCCTGGCACTGAACGCCGAGGCCCGCGGAGCCCGCGGGTCCCCCAGGAGCCTGGCCAGGCAGGGACAGCCCTGCGGGTCTGCCGCTCCCACGGTGTCCGTGTCCGGTGGGCAGACAGACCCTTCACCGGCGAGGCAGGTGTTCGAACTCCTGGCACCAGATAGCACAGCAGTGTTGTGTGCAGTCCTGGTGTTGCTGTTCATGAATCATTTCCTAATTACCTTATTATCTTGAATGCGTTTTAATTCAAAGTACAGCTAAATTGGTTCTTCTCACTCCTGCCTTCTCGAAGTCCCTTTGCAGCAGTCTTGGTTGAGATGGAGTGTTTGAAAGTGGCGACAGGCTTAGTTGGATCAGAATCATTTAAATAAACTGTAGCTTCTAATGCGACGGGGAGACCGGGGTTCTGTGGGCTGCAGCCTCAGCCTGCCTTTGACATTTACACAGAGAGCTGACTAGATATAACCACTCGGGCGCTACGTGTATTTTACTGCTGCTTCTAACCGGAATGGAAGTATTAAGAGATCCGGCTTCATTGTCATTGAACTGTGAAATATTCAACCTTGTCTGCCCGCGCTTAGTACTGTTGACTTTTTTATTTCTGTGAGAAGATTAAAATTAAATGCTTCACTTTTTTTGTCAGCTTTTGGGAATTAAATTGAAATTTAAGACTAAAATTTTTTACTGAGCGCTTCGATTTCAACAAAGTATTCTTGGAGGATGTTTCCAAGGGCTGCGCAAAGGTCGTGGATCCGTCAGGTTTATTGCTGTCCCTCTGTTTGCGCTTGTTTTGTGGGTTCCGGGTCACGGGTCTCCCATGCCGTCTCACCAGGTGAGGGCAGGTGTAGCACCAGGCAGGGGCCACGCGGGACCTGAAAACCTGGAAGCGGCTGCACTGACTGGAAACTGTGACTTGTGCGATTTTGAGGTATTTGGAGATTTAGTGGTTGGAAAACCAGACAGTGAACAACGGGTTGCACCCTAGGGGGCGTGGCTCCGCACTGACATGACCGGCCAGCTCGGCTGTCCTACGCCGCCTCAGCGGACGCTGGGATCATCTTGGTTCCTCGTTGAATAGAGGTTAATTTTATTTCTTTATGAAGTAAAAATAAAATGGATGGTACCGTGCTTTTTACACTGAAATTTGTCTTCTCGACATTAATAATGACCAAATGTCAGTACTTCTGGTTTGCAGGATCAGCACAGATTTTGGAATGTAAAATGACGAAAAAAACAAATTCTTCATCCATTGTACGTGTTTCCATATTGTATGCTGTTAAAATAGTAGTAGAGCAAATCATTTGGAACAAATGTCAAAAATACCTAAAATCCCATTGTTAATGTGAGTAAATTTGAAGCTGCGGAACTCTGAGGAAATGAGTTTATTTATTTGATGATAAATATACATAAAAAAGTATTAGCTACCCTGCGTGCATTTATTTGTGTTTTCAAAATGTTCCATTTTAAATGTGGAGTGACTGTCAAAGGCATTCTTCTGAACTGTTAGGGAAATATTGAAGATTATTTAGCTCATGTCATCTACCTAGTACTGCTCAACTGTATCAGCATGGACTTTAAATCTTAGAAATGTTATTGAAAGTTGGGAGCACTCCCTGAAACAGTCTTTTTGGTGGCATAATTATGGAATGAATGTCTTTTCAAGTTAGAAAGGAATCCAAGTGTTTCACTTTGGGGACAGGAATTTGTAATTAGATTAATAGTATGACTTAAGATCTAAGCCTCTTTAAACTACCCGCACTGTGTTATTCAAATTCAAATCGTGTTTTATGTTAAATTTACTTAGGATCCAAACCATTCAAGTGCAAGATCTGCCATTTTGCAACAGCTCAGCTTGGCGACGCCAGGAACCACGTCAAGAGGCACCTTGGGATGAGGGAGTACAAGTGTCACGTGTGTGGGTGAGTGAATTGAAGCAGTCTCTGCACGGCAGCCATTGTTCCGGGATTCAAAACCCATACGTGTAAGAGTGGCTAAAATTATGCACACGGAGCCCCTTCCCATTGTTATGGTAAATTCCTTAAATACAGTTATGACACTCTTCTCCCACTTCTCATCCAGGGCTGAAGATGAGCAATTTTATGGGCTGCAAGGTCAATTTGAACCTGTAATCTGTAAATTGACTAAATTATAGGATGTTCATTCACATTGCCAGGGAGAACTGGAAATTCCATTTAAAGACATAAGAAAATACATAATGTAGCTTCAGAGTGTGTATGTATGTTTTTCCCTTTGCTATGCTGCTTTAATTTTAATCACGTGAGTGGCTCTTTGGATCCATCGGGCGTGTTCTATGAGAAAAATAGCAGAAAAATTTAATTTCAGACAACTGCTCACTGATTAATGCAGGGATGAAGCTTTTAGAAACACAGTGGGTAATGTATGCTTTTGTGCAACTTTATTCCAGAACTTGTTTTCCTTTTCTGGTCAGTGGCTCTGCTCCCTAAGGGATCGTTCACCGTCCGGAATTGTCATTCAGGTGCAGGGGCTAAGGAGGGAGCCCTGAGTTGTCCGGGGCCTGTGCTTTCTTGCTGAGAGCTGGATCTTAATACCCTGCTTCCGATGACAAATGTATTGTGACATTCTTACGCCAGAGAAGTTCGTAATGAGTACATCACGGAGAAGCGCTTTATATGAAACCTGCAGTTCCCATGGCTAATTCACAAAATACTTTAGGTTCAGTTACAGCATGCAACATCTTATGTTAACCTAGGTTTATTTTTTATTAGACGATTTCTCTGGTTGGCATTACCCTGTGAATAGAAGGATCTTTTATGTCAAAAACACCTTCTGGTTTTTGCTGGACAGTACAGTTCATCTCAGTATGCTGTTGCAGTGTTTGACCCTTAAGAGAGTTTTACAAAGAACTTTGCAAGCAGTTTTATTAACCGTGGTCTGTGATTTATTCATTGGCAGAATTGATGGTTCAGTGACTTGCAGCTAAAGTAAATGAAGATGAACCTTTGCCCTAGAGCCCCTCGAGATCAGGGGGAGTAGGAGTGTTGTTGCTTCTGATTTTAGCTGCAAGGGTTGAGTGCCAAATGGTTCATTTTAATTGCTCTAGGTCTTGGAATTGAAAAAGATATCTCATTTATTGTTTTTACCATGTGAGTTTTAGGAAAGAGAAAGGCCCTGACTTCAATGAAAATTTGCTATGAGATGGCAGTAAGCAGCTTCTTCCTCTTGTCTGAAAAATAACTTTTTGCCTGCTCTATTTTTAGAGATCTAAATCCATTCATTCTGATTAGGGGAACAAGACCCTGGGAAGGGAAGAGGAAATGTTGTCAGAGACCAGTGTTTGACATGTGTGGTACCAAAAACAGTATGTGATTGATTGGCTTTGATTGTGTAATTTGAATCAGGCACTTTGCTTAGCTCAACGTTTACCACGTACAAACGAGATGCTTCGTTCGGGGGTGATGGATTTGATCCCCTACGCACAGAATCACAGATGCGTGTAGACCACTGAGTTTTGTGCTGCTGTCAGAGCGGCCCCCGCACAGACGTGTGGGTTGGAAAAGCTATCTAGCTTCCAGAATTGAGTCTCTTAGAATTATGGTAGTCATCACATTTTATTTGACTACGAAATGATAGATCTCTTAACTTTTGAAAAACAAAATTTGATTTAAAAGTTACATAACGATACTTCTACAGGGTAGCTATTCTGCCAGTGCAGCTAAGCGTGTTGAGGACTCGCGGTGACCTCGCACGTGCCCACTGGAACTAGCACACCGACCCTCAGAGCTGGGAAAGTGGCCCCGGCGGAGCATGTGTGTCAGCGGGGTAGGGCAGCGTGTAGGCTCCACGGGAAAGTGAGAACGTTAGCAAATGCAAGAACTGGCTAGCAGGTGAGTGGCAGTGGGGAGCATCGGTCCATTAACATCGCTGACAATGTCAATTCATTATCATTGATGGCTAAATAATCTTAGAGATGCTCAGTGGGCCTATTAGTTCCCGTGCAGAGGCAGCGCAGGCTGCATTTCTTCATTAGCTCTAATTGCTATAAATTTTTCCTTCTCAAAAACCCTGCTTTAAAAGGTGAAGTGATCTTTCAGGAACATTAACGCTATAATTTTGTCACAAACAGAAGGTCCTGCACTCTGTTTTCTTTTCTGCAGAGGTCTCCGAGCCTCTGTCTTTCAGACCCTTGTTCGTAAGCTCTTCATCATCTGAGTTCTTAGAAATAAACTGTTTTTCAAATAGTTTGGGTTGTGTAATAATACATAAAAATATTGGAGCAGGCACATTTTAAGAATGAAATGATGATAACATTCTCATATATATTAATAACCACTGGTTTTCTTGAGAGAAGAAAACCCCTCATGTTTTACGGTGAACTTGACGGAAACAACAAAGCGCCTTTTGTTGACGTGAGCCCAGCATCAACGTTCCGGGTTATTTGTAATTGACTTCCGCTCGCGTGTCTCCGTGTCTCTGTGAAGACTGGACGCTCATCCGCTGGAGGCTGACGTTGGTTTCTCAGGCTCAGTTAGGGTAGCCAGGGCAGCCTTCAAACTTGTGTTCCAGTTGTTAACCCTGTGCTGATTTTCCCTGAACCCTGAAGAGGGATTTTAAGGCACCGTTTCCCCTGTCAGCATCTCTTCGTTACAGTGTTGTCGTGGATTTAAGGTCCTTTGACCCGACCGAGATGCTGCATGTCTTCGATGTGGGGTTCCCCCTCGGCAGCTGCGTTCAAGTTCAGGGCGGAAGTTCCGTTTCCCGGAGGGCTTGCGTGCCCCGCGCGTGGGGAGCGTGGCAGGAATGATGCTTTGAGGACCTGTGACAGACAACTTCACGTACAAGCACTGTGGCTTCAGGAGGCGGGCTGGGAATAGCAGTTTCTTAACCTTACGCCCGAGTTGGGGAGACAATGACAAGGGCCGGAGTGCATCCCTAGACAGAAGGTAACCATCCTGTTTGCGGCTTGTGCCTAAAAACGGGCTGAACCCATTTTCACCAAATCCATGATCTTTGCCTTTGTGTTTTTCAGTAGCCAGGAACTTGGAATCTCAATGGCTCAAAAAGTCATGATAGACACCGTGCTTTGTTAAATTCATTGAAATGTATTTAATGCTAGCTACGTGTATATTTAATAGTGTATCTCATACTCTAATAAATAGTATTTATGCAGCACGGTGGTTTAGTGTATGACTTAATTAACCTCTGTTCTATTTGTTGATCTCTGTAGTTGCGTGAGATTGTTTATCTCATGCTTATTACCCCCCTACACGCACACGCACACACACGCACACAGATGGTAACCTTGGGATGACGTGTTTTTAGTGATGGACTTAAATTACGCAGTAGTAATGGTAGACCTCTGTTTCCTTCCTTTCCACTGTCCCTTTTCTTTCCTCCTCTGCTGTTGAAGCACCCGTGTTTCGGCTGCTTTCTCCTCTGTGGGCTGTTTTCACCGGCAGCGCTGCAGCTCAACCCTTGCAGACCCGGCCACCCCTGCTGCGGCCTGTGCCCAGGCTCACGCCTCTTAAGAACTGCGTGCAGGGTTTTACTCGAATATTCTGTTACTCAGTCTTAGTTGTCTGTCTCTGCTTTGCTTTTCTCATATTAAGCTGTTGTTTTAAATAATTTTATTATTTTCCCCTGTTGTTCTTTGTGTGTTGATCATTTATTGCACTTGAGTGGTTAAAAATGAAAAATGTTGGTATAACAGAAAGAAGGGCCTCGAGAAGTGAAGATTTTATTATCTTCTCGTTAGCATGAGAGGGGCAAATGGATCAACCTGAGTTGCTATTTTTGTTTTTCGTTACTAGTTACTAAAAAATAAGCATTGGTGGAAACGAGTGAGTAGCCTGTGATTTCAGTAGGGCTAGGAAATACACTCAGCTGTGTGCCATTCGTCACAGAGACTCCAGTACGCGTGGTGTAGGGCTTATGTTCCTTTCTGATTTGCTTCCCATGTCCAGCCTTGAACCTCCTGTATGAAGTTAAATAGTTGAGTAGACGCTACCTGATCAGGAGAGAATAAGGGCGTTTTCTAAATCTGTTACCTCCAGGTTCATGAAGAGATTCTAGACATTTTCTGTCATGTGTTAATGTGTTTATGAACTGTTTATTCTTAGCTGGTTTAAGAAACCTTAAGTAGAAAGTTACTAATGCAGTAAAACTATTTTTTTTTTGCATGTATGGCATTACCTAGTTTTTGTGCATTAGAAGGGATCTCTATGTAGATGATTATAATGTCACTTTCTGACCTTTGCAGCCTGAATAATTGTAAATCATTGCTTCATAACGTGTCAGAGAATGTCTGTACCAGGCAATTAAATGGCAGAATATAATAGACCAAATTATTGCCTGTCATGTTTTCAACAACACAGTTAGTATTTGAGTTACACTTAATCATTACGTGCATTAGCAACTTCATTGGAATCCAGCTTCAGGCTGAGCATGAAATACATTACATTATTTAAACCTCTAATGGTACAAGTCATTTATTTGTGTGGAAGTGTACAACACGCAGAGTTTCATAAAGCAGGGAACACTTGAGAGCCTAATTTATCCAAATCAAAGTCGAAATGCAGATAAACACAAGTGGCAAAAATTAGTAATTTTTATAGGCTGGAAATATTTAAAAATACATGGTTGTGGGTAATTGTGGCAGCAGGAATAAATTAAAATCACTATTTTTAGTCTGCTCTGAGAACCGAAGCTGTGTATACCTAAATCATTAAAAGCACCATGGAATTGCATTTTTAGCTGAACAATTAATTACACCCATCATATCTACAGATGTATCCAAATAAAATAAGTATTTGGTTCAGCTGGTTGTTTTGGTTAAAGACATACAGATAGAAAAATGGTTTTATATTGTGGCTTGAATTATGCTTACAACATATAAAGTGCAGCATCTCTCATTTTTATAAAAAATCTAAATTACCATTAAAAGTACTCCTATAATAACTGTGTATTATATGTATTATTTATATAATATTTTAACGCTTTTTGTTTGATGCTGTGTTTTTGTCTTTAGTTTGAAATTTTTAGAACACCACGTAATGAATACTGCTGCCTCTTCTGTCAGCGAGGAATGCACAATTAGCCAAACAAACAAGTTCATTGTTGGTTTATCCCTGTGATGTTGGAAGTCCTTGAAACATCATTTAAGTAGTGAATGGGTGTTGTTCTGTACTTTTTACATATAAATCACTTGCAACTGGAAAATCTAAGGGATGTCTTAGTTGTAACATTAAGGTGCAAAGCATGGTCAGTTAGGGTTCCAGATGGTTTTCCAGGGAAGGGAGTGCCCTGTGCGCAGGTGGGGGGCGGCGGATAAAAGGCCGAGGGTGCACCACTCTCAGCCCCGCGTGTGGGGCAGGTTCCCCCGTGTTCCTGCGTGTGTGTGTGTGTGTGTGTGTGTGTGAGAGAGAGACACGTTTATCCCAGGCAGTACGTCCACTCAACTTGCAGCAAAGTGGAGACCAATGCACATGGTCACCTCCTGGGGTGGCAGTTGAAAGTACTGGCCTCTCCCGCGATCTTTCCATTTCAGCGACTTAAGCATTTCTGCTTTATTTTTATTTTAAAATGGTTTGTCAGTGACTTGAAAACTATATTGTGGACTCCCAAGATTCTTTCCTCCTGGTTCCTACAGTGGAATAAAGGCAGGTGGCCACCTCCTGGTTCCCTCTGCCTGTTGTGTGATTAAAACCAAATTGTTACCCTGTTTCTTCCTTCCTGGTGGGAGGCGGAGGGGGAGGAGGTGTGGAGATGCAGTTGGGGGCGTGTGGCCACCTGCTCGCATATTCTCCAGATGCCTGTGTGCGGGCCCAGTGCCCAGGCGGTGCCAGGGCCCTGTGGCCACATGCGCCGCGTGGGAGAGACGGACATGGGAGGGACATACCTCAGGAGCTGAGGTGGATGGCAGTGCGGGGTGGTGCGGGGCGGTGCGGGGCGGTGCTCACCTCTGCTCAGGTGCATCCAAAAAGACTGAGAGGTTCTGTTTGGGTTGGGCCTGAAGAATGAGGAGACAGTCGCAAGGCAGACGTGGACATTTCTAATAGAGGGAGCAAAAGAGCAAAAGTAGCCAAGTGTGGGATCGCGTGGCGGGTTAGGAGCACTGCAAGAAAGTCCCGGAGTGCCAGAGGGTAGCAGAGGGACCTGGACGGTGGAAACAGCACTGAACGCTTGTGAGTGTCAGCGAGGCCTGTCTCTACATCAGGAGGCCAGCCGCCACCGCCTCCGATAGCTGGGAGAGTCCGGGGCAGGAACATCTAGGTCTTGGGGGCTGATTCAGAGGATTTCATCGGATGGATGAGTGGCAGCTGCTATGAAGGGTGTGGGGGCCTGTGGGTACCCAGGGCCGTGCGTCCCAGGCAGGGCTCCGGGCGGTCAGCCAGGGGCAAGGTGTGTTCGGGATGGCCCAGGAGCTCAGCTGCCGGCGGCCAGACTGTGTGCAAGGGGCACAGCTCCCTGGCAGGCGTGGGTGTGGCCGTTCCTCTGCGCCTGGCTTCCTTTTCACCTGCCTGGCCTTCTGGCACCTGGTCTCGGTGGCAGGGGAGGGGGAAGCAGTCTGGTGGGAAGGGCTTTACTGCTCCAGGGGCAGGCGACGTCGCCATGAGATTTACTTTTAAGAGAAGCCCACTTTGGTAATTTTAACTCGGGGTGTTATTGATTGTGGGTAACCGTAATGAACGCAGGTGGACACTGGTTCCAAGTACCCCAAAGCAGCTGAGTCCCAGTAGTGATGACAAGGACGCACAGTTACTGGCCTTGCTGCAGGGCCCACCTATGGCTGGCACGTGGAAGTGGGTGCGCAGCCGTGTCCGCAGGCTGCTGGCCGGGGCAGGCACTGTGAGCAGCGACAGTGGCTGACGCCGGCACAGGTACATGCCCTTTGGTCACGCACGACCTGCTCCTTTCTGAGCACATGAGCGGCCTCCTGTTTTCTGGGTTCTCCCTCCACACCCCTGGCTCTCCTTCCTCCCCGGCTGGGGCTGCTGCAGCGTCTGCCCCATAGTTAGTCCCGAGCCTTGGTGGCGGGGCCACAGCGCGCATGTGAGCGCGGCTCCCCAGGTCTGAGAATGTCTCACACGTCGTCTGTGGTCTGCTGGGCCCAGGCAGGAGCTGTGGGGAGACAGTGCGCCGAGCGGCTGGAGGATGCCTGTGCTGAAGGACGGAGAAAGGGCTGGTGAGCGGCACACGTGGCTCGTGGGAGCCAGCAGACGTCCTGCAGCACGCGCGCCTGCGAGGCCTGCCCTCTGTCAGGAGCTTGGGTCAGGCGCCAAGTGCCTTTCCCCAGGCGGAGGGCGCCCCGTGCCGCACGGCGCTTAGACCTCCCGGGTGCCCCGCTTCAGCCGCCAGCCTCCTAACGGCCGCACGTAGAGCAGCAAAGTTAGCCGTTATTTTATTTGTTGGGCAAGCAGTTTTTGGGTTCCAAATGTGGGAGACCCTAGTTTCAGGAACGCGTTCAAAGTCCCAATTCCTTTTGAGCTTAGAGGGTCACTTGTTAG